>CALNHX010002177.1:0-189720 GCA_940337035.1 Agriotes lineatus
CACCCCTAGTGCGTTTTGTAACAATTGAAAATGGACCTCCAAAATCCACACCAACATGAGAAAAGGGTTTTGCTTGAGAAACCCGAAATTTAGGTAAATCGCCCATAGGGTATACAAAACTATTAGGTCTAAATCTAAAACAACGATAGCATTTTGATAAACAACTACGAATACGGCTACGGGCACCAAGAATCCAAAAATTTTGCTGTAGCAAATAGTGAGTGGTGTTTACGCCAGAATGTAAGTTTTGATAATGAATTTGTAAAATCAATAGTTTTGAGAGAACATGAGAAGAAGGAAGTAACGCTGGATGTTTAGCTTCAAATGCTAATTCTGATTGAGATAGTCTACCTCCAACACGTAGAGTACCTTTTTCATCTAAAAAGGGGGCTAATTTCATAAATGTCTTGGGAAGTTTCTTACCACGACGAAGAGCCGAAATTTCTTGTGCAAAGAATTGCTCTTGGATTACTTTTACCAAACATAAGAGAGCTTCATGAAGTTCCTTTTGAGATAAGGGTCCCAAAATTTTGTCAGAACATCTAGTATTTCTAACGAAACGCAAACAATAAGCAATAACACCCTGTATTTTACGAAGAGATGAAATACGCGTGAACAACGAATCAATAGCGTTTGAAACAATTTGACCTATCAAAACAATTTTCCTTTCTTCTAAGTCACTATTTTCATATACTACTCTTTTATTAGAATCCTCTAGAGGCCAATCAGTAGAAGATAAACGAAGCCACGCAGGTCCCGCCCACCATGAGGGAAACGCCATAAATTCTTCTGGGAGGAGACCCCGAGATGCTGCGTCGGCGGGGTTCTCAAACGAACGTATGTGATGCCAACATTCCGGTGGAAGCCGTTCTTGAATGAGGCTCACTCTATTTGACACAAAGGTTTTCCACCGATGCGGAGAAGATCGAATCCAATTTAAAACAATTGTGGAGTCAGACCAAGCAAAAATACTATCTATGGTAATAAGGTGTTGAAGCGTATTTCTCACCCATAACACAAGAGAAGATAACAACACCGCAGCACATAACTCAAGGCGAGGGATCGACAAAGACTTCAAAGGTGCAACCTTTGATTTGGCACAAAGTAACGAAACGATAACTCTACCATCTGGGTATGCACAACGAAGATACACTACACTGGCGTAGCCTTGCTCTGAGGCATCGCAAAAAGAATGAAGCTGACACAATACAGACGTATGATCTGGCACTACAGCTCGAGGGATTTGCACCGAAGCAATACATGGTAATTGAGCCTTATATTGCCGCCACTTGTTCACAATTTCTGGAGGAAGAGCATCATCCCACCCAACACCTAAAATCCATAACATCTGTATGAGACGTTTTGCAAAGAATATAACGGGACACAAGAACCCAAGGGGGTCATAAATACTAGCTATTTCCGATAAAATCGAACGCTTAGTACAACACCACTCACGAGATTTCACAACAAAGGAAAACGAATCTATTAAGGATTGCCAATGAAGGCCAAGAACTTTAGTAAAAGTATCCTTTTCAAGGTCAAAAGATAAACTATGTTTCGAACAATATTCATCAGGGATGGTTTCTAACAGAGAAGAATGGTTGCTTGACCATTTGCGTAATTCAAAACATCCTGAACCACATAATCCTAAAACTTGTCTTTGAAGTTCAACCGCATCTTCTATCGAATTAGCACCACAAACAAGATCATCGACATACAAATTATTTTCAATAGCTTGAGAAGCCAAAGGAAAAAGCTGTCGTTCTTCCTCCGCCAATTGCAACATGGTACGAATAGCGAGAAATGGAGCCGAAGAAACCCCATACGTCACTGTGTTAAGCTGATAAATTTGCACAGGTTCTGTACGAGAAAATCTCCAACATATTAACTGATAACGCCTTTGATCCTCTGCAATTAAAATCTGGCGATACATTTGCCGAACGTCACACGTAAAAACGAATGAATATACACGAAATTTAAGAAGAATGGCAGCAATGTCATTCTGAAGCTTAGGGCCTATCAACAGCGAATCATTGAGCGAAGTTCCATTCTCATCTTTGGCCGAAGCGTTAAAAACTACACGTATCTTCGAAACATTATTTTCAGTTTTGAACACACAATGATGAGGAATAACATAAGAGTTTAAACCTTTGGGAAGTACATCAAGAAGAGACATGTGACCGGAATCTAAATAATCTTTCATAAATTCTACATATTCTTTTCGAAGTACAGGATTAAAATCAAATTTACGCTCAAGAGTAAAAAGCCTGCGTTGAGCTATATCTAAAGATTTGTGAAAAATAGGTTCATCAGATTTGAATGGGAGAGAGACCCCGAAACGACCCTCGGGAGTTCTAAAATAAGTTTTCTGAAAATGAATTTCCGCCTGGTGTTCTTCTGGAGAAATAGAAATCTTTTCAGGAACTTCCTCAAGTTTCCAGAATGATTTTAAAGTATCATCTGAACAAGGAGTATCAATTGCCGCAAAGAAAGATTGCACTGGCTGAGGCAACATTGAAGTGGAAGCCGGTCCAACTAACATTACCCCAAAAATTGTATGAATACCAATGAGAGAACTATCACCATTTTGCTCAATACCCGGAAGCACAATTGAAGAATAAATGTCTGCACCCAACAAAATATCCACAGCACCAGGTTGGTTCCAGGTAGGATCTGCCAATTGAAATGGTTTCAAATGAACTATATTTAAAGGAGATAAGGTAGCGGAAGGTATATCAGAACAAATTGTAGGAAGAATAATAACATCCAAAGGTAATGGCAGTTGCGAAGAGCCAAGAGGTCTAATCAAACAACGAGATACACCTAGAGAAGATCTAGTAGACATCTGTCCTAATCCTGCAATAGGAATTGAAGAACGAACACGAGGTAAATGAAGTCTACGAGCACAATTGTCGGTCATAAAACTTGCCATTGAACCAGGATCACACAAGCCTCTCACACGGTGAGGTTGACCATTCACATCTAAAATTTCCAAAATAACTGTAGACAATAATACAGTTTTACCTATCTGAGTATGTAGCACACTAGTACCCACATGTACCACAGGACTATCAGACGGATTCGAAGAAGTAGTCTGCGTTTCAGTTCGAGAATCACCACTATTAATGATAAAATGTAACAACGTATGATGCCTTTTCGCACAACTAGAGCAAGAAACTTGAGATGGACACGAAGCCACACCATGAGAATCTTTCAAACAATTAAAACACAAACGAGCACGTTTTACAGCCGCATGACGATCCCTAGGTGTCATGGACATAAACTGAGAACAACGATATACTAAATGATCTCCCTGACAAATGTTACACCCTACACGAGATCTCGAAACTAACTTTTGTGAACCACTGGAGGAAGCAGTTTGTACAAGTAAAGAATTAGGTTTAAAATATGAACCTTTAGATTGTTGTGGAAAATGAGGTTTACCAACCGAGTCTCCTACACGAGATGATTTGAAACCTGATGAAATATTGGTTGATACCTTCGATGTAGCAATAGTTTCTAGAGCAACGCACTGTTTTAATAGGAAATCCTTCAAATGTGAATAGGTAGGAATTTCCATTGCATCACCATGTAGCTCGAAACGTCTACGAATTGCAGGAGGTAATTTGTCTTCTAACAAATCGACAACAATAAAATCCCAAGCTAATATGTCAAAACCCAAAGTATCTAAAATGGCTAAATTTTGAGAAAATGTATCCACAAGACAACGTAATTCTTTCGAGTTTTCGGAGGTCAAAGGACGATAATTTTTCAAAATATGCCAGTGACTGCTAGCTAACATACGCTTATTTGAATATCTCTCTATGACTGTTTTATAAGCTAACTGATAGTTTTCCGTAGTTAAAGGAATAGACTTCACTAAAGAAAGAGGTTCTCCATCTAGAGAAAGCAATAAATATTGAAACTTTTCAATTTCCGAAAGCTGTCTTTGGTTGTGTACTAAACTGTCATAGAGACTTATGAATGATTGCCAAGAGAGCAGATCACCAGAATACTTTCTAAGTTCTAATTTAGGTAGATTAACATTTAAACATGACTTTTCAAACTCAGTTGACTTTGCTTCAAGCACAGGTGCTTCTAACACTGGGGGGAAAATTGATTCAAAATGTACACACGATTCAAAATATTGATTTTCAACTTGTTTCCGAATAATCTCTTGTGCTAGCAAATCTGAGTCATTGGTCTGGGTAATAACTTTTAAATGCAAATCTTTAAACTCTTTGTACAATGTATCTAAAGTCCTATATTTTACTTTAAATAAAAATCGCAAATTCTCGTTAACACTTGCCTCACTTGCTAATTCAAAGATTTCCTCAATTTGCGAGATTGCAATTTGTCTAGCTAAAAATGTTTCCTTCTTTGGAGCCATAATTATAGACAATTAAACTCTAGCTGTATCTAATCAAAAATTTGTCAGCACAAAGTACAAGTTGTACTGTTCAATAAAATTCAAAGAATACAAAGCAGCAACAAATACACAAAAATAATGAGCAGGCAAAAATAATAACAAACGCAGGTAATATAAGGTTGCAACGACCTTTGTCACTAAATGCAAAATAAATATTTAAATATACCAAAACACCGTAAAACAACTCTATGCAAACGTTATTTTTTCAGTGAACTGTAACTAGTTTGTTAATCCAACGGACCGTTCTATCCCGGCTCGAGGACCAAAAATGAATCAATCTAATATCAAAATTACTATACAATTTCGAAGGACCTTTTGCTAAATCTGTCTAATAAGTTAACAAGCCAACCTTACCTGGTGTTTTCGGTATCAACTCGGCAGCTAGGCTCTTCAAAAAACTTCTTTTCTTCCTGTGACAAATTCGTGCACACAACACCCAAAATTGGCAAATTTTCTTCTGTCACACACAAACAAAAAACTGGACCACCAGATTATTGTTCAAATATTTATATATATTTGTTCTCAGTAAGGTGGCTGTCACGTCATAAACTTAAACAGCAAAAGGTTTGACATACGTTGACGGAACAAGCACATTCAAGTACTTTTTCACCAATGGTAACACATTTATTGGTCTAAAATCCGCTGCACTTCTGCTGCCTCTCACTTTTTCAATGGGGATTATTACACTGGTTTTCATATCGTCAGCAATTCTCCCAGTCCTTAATGAATTATTTACACAGTTTAATAATGGGTAACCAACTACATGAAACATGCGTTTAAATAGTTTTGGTGTTAAGATGTTATCAGCACTACCTGAGTTCTTTAAATTCATCACAACCTTACGAAGATGATTTAATGTTATTTGTTTGAAGTCACACATTGAATTTACACACTCTTTCATTCCAGCAACTTTCCAATGAGCATCAACGACATCGATAGATTGAACTATTTGCTGCAAACTATCTTCCACAAACATATTGAAATTTTCTTCTACACTATTAGTCAACTTATATCGATCGGTATTTGCAAATTCGATGATATAGTCGCTCTGACCTCTTGTTCTGCCTAGCTTTTCATTGAGGATTCGCCACACTTCTGCACTGTCTTTCTTATTCTTCTAAATTTCACTCACAAAATACATTTCGTGTTTCTGTCTGATTATACTCGCGACTCTATTGCGTACATTTTTGTAAAGGGACCAGTCTTCTAAGCTGTCAGTAAACTTTGCCATTCTGTAAGCACTGTCTCGTTCATTCAGTAGAAAACGGACTTCCCCATCAAACCACCTTGAAGGCCCCGACTCTCTCACCTGACTCACGACTATGGGTGCACAACTATCAATCGTGGCATTGATATTTCCCATAAACTGTCTGTAAAGTTCACTATCCACTATCCACAATTGAACAGAAAAACCACTCACAATTCAGTAGCCCCATTTCAATATGAGGTATTTTTTAGTCTGAAATGTTTCTTACCTTTCTAACTGCATACAGCTGATTCCTAGGAGTCTTCCTCTAGAGTTCAATCATATTTATTTCGTGGTCTGTAATTTGCGGCACATTGCAATTAACTTCTTGAACATTAAATATATTCGTCACAATCACATCAATTAGGGTTGATGGGGGCCATGTGACTCTGGTAGGCCTCGTTATAAGTTGCCTAAATCCTGATTCCAAGATGATTCGCTTAAATTCCTTCTCGTAAAAACCTTCCCCCAGGTAATTCAGGTTGAAGTCTCCCATAAAGATAGCATTGCTGCTCTGGATGTAATCGTTATTAATCAACTCATCAAAAAAGGCCAAGAAATCAGCATCATTTCCAGAGTGATAACCCGAGACAATATTTATGGGCCGCCCACCAATGCACACTTCCACAACCAGAAGAACCCAGTCGTTATAATCTTTCACATAATTTTCTTTTTCTTTGCTCCACACGATTGTCTGATGAACAGCAGAGCCCACCCGCATGTCTGTTTGTTGAATCACATCGAAACACATTATAGCAAGAAATGTCTATTTTACCAGCCTCCATGTCTTCGGTAGTTCTTGATTCGGAAAGGCACAACACAACTGGATGGAAATCTCGTAAGAAGATACATATTTCCTCATTATTTTTCAGAAAACTTATACTATTTAAGTGTGCAAGTATGTGGACACCGAAATTCTTGGTTATAAAATATTTTCGGATGTCGGGACATACTAGTATAAATCAGTTCCACTTCTTTCAATATTAACTCTACGCACGTGGACTGAACAAGCCGTCCCACACATGGTGATCGATAGGTACATTAAGTTTAAGTTTTTCCACCAAATACGCACAATTTGTGCACTTAGCCATGTTCGATTTACAATCCTTGAGATTATGGTAATCTCCACATTTTAGGCAAACTGCCTTCCTTTTACAATCCTTAGCTTTGTGATTAAACATGTTACATACAAAGCACCGCTGAACATCAAATTCCTCATAAATTGCATATTTGTCCCATCCAATGTTTATCTTCTTTTGCACCAGTAATTTCCGAAATAGCTGCCCACTTACTTCTGCCTTCACATAATATCTCGTGCCTCATTTATATGATGGTGCACCAGTGTGAAGAATGTTGATGTAGTCATTGTCCGTAATATATTCATTCTGAGCTCGAATTTTCTTCAACAGTTGATCATCTTCTAATTTTTCGGCGTCTTCTTCTTCCCCAACTTTACTTAGTATTTATTCCTTAGTGCCTCTTCCGTTTGTTTCTGCAATTTCTGTGAATCTTCCTTGTTTCCGCATTCCACAACTATGCTTGCATTCCCCGCATTTTTTACGCCTGTGATTGATATACCAACGGGATCCACGTTTAGCTTCAGATCATTTTTAGTACTCGACGACTTCTGAACGGTTTTCGGCTTTATTATAGTTGCTTCGACTGCCTCATTCCGCTTCACAACATCACGATAATTTCTGGCCCTTTCGTTGACTTCCGCTGCACCTTTACCTTCCAGTTTCTGTTCGAGCGACTTTTTTACTTCTTCTAGTAACTTAATTTTATCCTGTAAAGCACTAATAATCTCTTGTTTGTCACTTAAGGCCAATTTTAGCAGCCCAACCTCCGTTTCTGCGTGCACGTGCTTAACTTCACTTTCTGTTTGTTTACAACACTTTATTCTGGTTTCATCTATTGTTTCAAACTGCTTCAAACGTACTGAACAGCTCGGGTGATAGGCTGCTCCATAATTTACACATACCACAGCTTTATATTTAACTTTTCTGCAGCATTTATAGAAAATTGAAGAACTGTTTTCATCCTCATTTTCACTTTCCACCATCTTTGAGGTGTAGATCGACCTATCGCTTGTCGTTTGGGTAGCATAATTGATATGACAACGAAAGTAATGCTTTGTGACGACTATTACAAATTGACTTGGAAAAAGCAAAGAAAATGCCTGTGATATCTATTATCTAATGTCGACCGTCCATTGGAATTTCACAATCCACACCACTTGTTATAGGGTTACCAACCGTTCTTTATTTCAAAGGACAGTCCTTTAATAAAGTGTCAAAGGACTGTAAGTGTCCTTTAAAACCAAACAATTTATCAGTACCTTAAAAAACTAATATTCAAAATAAAAACATGTTCCAATTAACGCTTAAATGTATTATTCCTTTTATTTCTACGTTTCTAAAGAGTAAAACATTTGGAAATGCCAAAACTTTTACTGTTTAGGGTTGGGAATGGTTAAAAATCAATTAACTGAAAAGAGAGCATGTATTTTCTGGTTATGAAACTTGTAAAGTACTAAAAAGTTAAAATTTATCCGAAAGAGACAGAGAAAATTTAAAAAAAATGACTTTAAATTTCCTAGACGTCAATAAATTACTTAAAGAAA
This sequence comes from Agriotes lineatus, assembly GCA_940337035.1. Taxonomy (NCBI): domain Eukaryota; kingdom Metazoa; phylum Arthropoda; class Insecta; order Coleoptera; family Elateridae; genus Agriotes; species Agriotes lineatus. Next base: position 8,299 of record CALNHX010002177.1, read on the forward strand.
TGGTTTAAGTTTGATAATGATAATTAGTTCTTTCTTATATCCTTTTTATCGTTAGAAGAAAATAAATGTCCAGCATTTAATGATTTGGTTCAAATAATTGAAAGTCTCAATTTGCAAGAAAAACTAAAACTAAATATGGACTTATTGGTTGACGAATTAGTTTCATTAAAAAATAATTTTGATATCATTGTGAAGAATGAAAACTACCCGAAATATTTTTCAAGTGACAAATGGTATTTTATTTTCCAAAAACTTGACTCTGGTCTAAGAAATTTATTTAAAATAGTTTCATTTTTTTATGAGCATTCCTGCCTCATCATCATTTCCTGAAAGAGTTTCCAGTGTGGTAAATTTGAAGTGCAGTGAAGAGAGGAATAGATGGGGAATTGATTTAATAAAAAATGAATTGTATATATTTATATTTTTTTCAGGTTTACTTCGTAATGCCAAAAAAACAGGTAAAATATAAATTTAAAAAAGTTTTTGTAATACCTACTTGTTAAATATTTCTTTAAGGACTGTTTACTACTGCGTAAGCAACCTCTTTACGGCCCGGCCGTAAAAAGTGTCCGTAAAGACCACGGCCTGCTAAACTGTGTGCCAAACGTCAAAGTGACGTTTGTCACACAAATCCAGCAGCAAGCAAGCCTTCAACTCCACATAGAAGAAGGCGCAAAAGACTGCTATAACTCCTGAACATAAGCTAAAATAACTTGCTCATTCACAATCTTAACGTCTTTAGGAATATCTTCATCATTTTCTACAGATGTCATAAGTTACGAACTGGTTACAACTTAAAACTGTTTACAACCATACACGAAATTGGAAATAACTGACATTTATAAACAACAGTTGCAACGTTCTACGCACTCTCAATCATTCTAAAATGTCATTACACAAACCTAGCGTTTTGATGAAAATAAATTAGAAAAATATAGATATGACCGAATTGTATGTAGGTATTACAAAAACTATTGTACAATACACGTCCGTTAGGGCCTTTACTGCCTCGCCAGTATTATTCGACTAGCTCTTCGAGCTCGTCTCACAAATTCTCTGGCTCGGCAGTAAAGGCTATCCTAACGGACTTCTACTGTAATAGTTATTTACCTAACAAGTTCGGGAAGTTAATTTTCCCGAATGAGCACTTTGTTTGCAGCACGACCGAAGGGAGTGCTGCATGTAGTGCGAATTCTGGAAAATTCTTCCCGAAAGAGGTAGGTACAATGTTTTTTGTAACGAATAACTCAAAATATTTAAAAAAGTTAAAAAAATATTATTTAGTGTTTTACAACTTTACTGAGTTGGCAGCACAAATTACTAAATTTTTATACGTATCCTAGCACCTGTTAGCTTTTGTTGACGTTTACAGCGCCCCTGGAACACACAATTGCCATAGTTTTTGTGGGAAAGTAAAAAACACCCCGGTGCGGGAAAAGTCATTTTCGGCGCATCGGGAATGACCGGGAAATATGAATTTTGAAATCATGAGTGCAAAAAATACTATTACGGGTCCAAAAAATAGTTTTTGTTTTTATTCTGTAACCTGTTTTGTATCTACATACTAACTTATACTAATGTGTTACGTATTATAATAATTATTATAAATCAAATCATGTTTTAATTTTAAGTATGCACTCGACTGGAGTAACAGTTTGGTTTTTGGTTTATGTTTTAGTTTTATTTGTTTTATTGTGTTTGTTAAACAGGACAGACATAAGTTTATGCTTTTAATTTAATAAATACTCGCCTTTTTAATATGATTATACCGGGTGACGACGAGACTAGCGCCATGCTTATATCTTCTTTATTTATGAATAGATTTGGATAAAATTTTATACCAAGATACTAGACATAATTTCTGATTGCCTAATAGATATAGTCAAAATGGCTGACTTCCTGTTTTACCGGAAATGATACCAACTTTGATTTTTTAAATGGAACACCCTGTATATTTTATGTTTTTCTGATTCTATGAGTCAAATTACATATAATAGTCTTGCCAAATTTCATTTTTTTTTAAACAAAAAAATTATTTTTTCAATTTTTATTTTTTACCATAGAAGGCCTTGACTTGGAAAAAAATTTTCTAATTGACCTAGCAACTCTTAATAATAGTTATATAGTTATTTTATCAATAAGGTCAATAACAAACCTCTAATAAAAGAATATAATTTGCTAAACTCGTTTTTTAAGAAAAAGTAATTTTTTTAAATGGCACCTACTAAGGGTCATTTTGCCATTAGATAGAAAATGTAATTACCAATCTAACGATATGCATCATGCACTACTTTATCTTTATCTGAAACTGAAAACTAATTAAAAAAATAATTTTTTTGTTTAAAAAAATTGAAATTTGGCAACACTATTATAATATGTAATTTGACTCGTAGATGCAGAAAAATATAAAATATACAAGGTGTTCCATTTTAAAAAAAAGTTAGTATTATTTCCGGTAAAACCGGAAGTCAACCATTTTGACTATATCTATCAGCCAATCAAAAATTATGTCTAATGTCTTGGTATAAAATTTTATCCAAATCGATTCATAAATAAAGAAGATATAAGCATGGCCCTAGTCTCATTGTCACCCGGTATATCTACTTATATGCATATTATTATATTAAAAATAGAACAAATTTTCCTATATCTTATATTAGTGTTATTTTGGTAAATGCACCAAAAAAAATTTTGATGGACCAAAAATGGGATTTTTGGTGTGGCACCCAAAAAAAATTGAGCCTTCGGCGAATTGTCTACAACCCTGGATTGTCCTTTGATTTTATATTCGAAAGTTGGCAACCCTAACTTGTTATGTCACACACGAACTAAAATATCGTTTGTATTTGATTCAATTCAATTCTGTCAATTCTCATTCACTGAGAACAATGGTTGTATTAATTCAGAAACCTTCGCGGGAGTGAGCACAACAACTCACCTAAGTTTCATCGCAGTCGGATGAATGGTATAAGAACGCATATGGGACAAACAAATTTAACATTCATTTTTATATATATAGATAAATTAATGCTTTCAATGTAAGTAATAAACAAATATGAAATAATCCAAATGGGGTAGTACGAAACATTTTCTATGTATAGTGACAAATTTCCAAAGAGTTACTACGTTAGAGAATTGTTTTGTTTTATATATTCCAACTTTTTCTGATGAGACAGGAAAATTATATAAACTTTCTAAAGATCCTGACACATAACTTCTAACGGTATTATTCGCCTTAAATGAAACTATTTGCAATACCTTCTTAACGTCTAAAATAACGTATCTGTCCTTACGATTTAATAAAGCCTCATTGAACGGCAAATATAAAACGTTTGCAGCTCTCCTCGCTTAATAAAATATATGGTACTCTGCTGGCATCAGTTGAATTCTGCTCCAACAAAGTCTCTGAATTTGAACTAATTCTATCGGCTTTGAACGCAAAGTGTAAGCAAATCGATATTCTTCAGCAAGAAAACTCAAACCTGAATGATGAGGTATTCTCACTGAGCAAGAAAATTGATATAATTGAGCAACAAAGCCTCAACAAAAATGTTGAAATTTTCGGAGTTTCCGCCAAGGAAAATGAAAATGTCATCAGTATTGCTAAAGAGATTGCCGAGTCAGTTGGTTGTTCTGTTGTGGACCAAGATATCGAAAACGCTCACCGGGTCTCTCGTATGGATCCGAAGAACAAATGGCCAAAATCAATAATAGGTCAGCTTAGTTCCTGTCGCAAAAGAGTGTTACGGTATTAAAACAACTTTACGACACCCACCCAAGGTGAGCATCGCACCACGGAATCAGTCCTGGAAAACTGGCACACTTGCCCTGAGATTCGCTAGAAACAGGCTAAAGGGCCACGGCTGGAACGCTCAGGGAGTCGGGCGTGAGTCACACGATACGTTCTGGGCAAGCGTGTAGAGGCATATATATATATATGGTACGTCAAAATTATGAGGGCGCCACCAAGCCTGTCTTAACTCGAATAACCGGGCCTGGGCGGTTAAACGGGAGCGAAGCATTCAAGACACTCCGTCGATAAGAATTCTCATGAGCTGCAAGCTCAAATAACAATTTCGTACTGGAATGGCAATATTGGGAGTCTTTAGCCGAGACTGCGCAATCACTGGACTTACCTGCACGCTCTGATCTCTCACGTCTCGCCGTACACCAATCTTTACACTGAAAAAAAAAGCGCTATCTGAAACAAAGCATGCACAGGTCGAATAGGAATAATACGTCCCTTAACTAAATATGCGTCTATTGATCGCTAATTACATCTGGGCAGCAACTCGTGCCGCCAAGCTTATGTTACTGCTTACGTTAAGCACCAGCTGATGGACGCGCTATGCTAATGAACAACACGCTATGGGTGGCCGGCCGCAGTGGTCTCGGCCTTTTACATATTAGAGTACAGTTTAGAAATACGCGCTCCGGCAAAAGGGCGCGTTAGTGCGCGATAACAGACGCCGACCTGCGGTTAACACCTAGGAAGCAAAGCACAAAGCCATCGCAAACATAAACAAAAAAACTCGAACAGATTAGGGCGCGCCAGGCTCAGCACGGCGAGGCGTTAATTCTATTTAGGTATTAATCGGTACACTATAGCGCAGCTCGCGCACCTAACGTTACTGAATTAAAAATTAGCACAAACGTAACACCAAATCAGAGGCGCAGAGTTCTTCAGCCATTTAGGCGATGAAACGCGAAACTCGCGCACATGAACTTACTAGCAGGCTACCAAAGTAGCGTCTTGCAGCATGGTGGCCTCAAACCGGCATTAAAAGCCGCGACAAGCAAGCAAGGGGCATGCAGTTACTATGTTTAAATGGTTGCAATTACAAATACCTTAGTCCGCAGACGGTCCATGAGAGTGGCGTGCAGTCAGTTGGTAGAAGGCGGCAGTCTGTGGCAGCTCAATCACCAAAACACGGCATTAGAGGTAAACGGGCTGGAATCCGCCAAGATGGCGGCGTTATGACGCTCTCCTAAGAACACACTACAGCGGCAAAGAGGCCTACTTCGTCCTGCCTAGAAAGATCCTCGAAACAGCGAGTCGCAAAGGGGAAGCCCCCTTTCTCACCAACGCAGAACTGGCCCCAAGAAGCTCTTCACACACCTACGCCTTAGCGTAAAGACGTGCCACTCACACAACCACACGCGACCTCCTTCGATCAACGGTCAGAGCTGAACTCCTCAAGCAAGCCGTGTTCTGGCCCCTGCAGTGGCGTGAGCCAAACGGCCTTGCCACGTGACTCTCGGCAGCCAATGGCGATGCGCTCCACAAAACAAATTAATTCCGGTATCAAAGACAGCCAATGGCGAAGCGCCTCAACGGAGTGATTTCTAGAAGTTTCGGAATTCTTGCGAGCGATAACACCCGGCTGCCAAAGTAGCAGCAAAGGGGTGCTCCAACTGACGAGAAATACTGCGTTTGGGGCCAAATATGTGCAAAATCATTATTGTAGAATTAGGCGATGGAGCCAAATAAGTAACTAAAAGGGTTTAGCATACGGGCACGCTGCCCTAAATCCTAGGTGGCTACTTAAAATACCAAAATGACCTGACAAGAGACGAATTAATAGCAGCTGCTAAAGCTAAAAACACCAACGGCAAAGGCGTTACTACAGCAAGCATGGGAGCGAATATCTACATCGACGAGCACCTATCCCTTAAAAATGAAATTCTGTTTAAAGGAGCAAGGGAAATGGCGAAGAACAAAGGAACTAAATATGTATGGAATAGAAATGGAATGATATACGCGCGTAAAAATGATACATCTAAAACTATTTTAATCAATTGTGAGGCTGACTTTGCAAAAATATAAACAGAAACAAAATAATCGAAATACGTTGCTTGTTTGTCATCTAATTGGTTACTTTCTTTATGAGTAAGTGTATCTCCATCTACTATCAAAACACGCGTGGGATAAAAACAAAACCAAGTATTTTACACAGAAACTCATTTAGCATTGATCATGACATTGTGTGTTTTACAGAAACATGGCTCAATAGCAGCATTCATAGTTCGGAATTATTTGCAAGTAAATTCAATGTATTTCGTCGAGATAGGGAAAGTAGTGTGTGTGTACCAAAGAAGGAGGCGGTGGCCCTCTCATTGCCACACAGGACTATTTAAACTTCAACCTAGCTGGAACAGCGACGCCGAGGATTTGTGGATTACAATAACCGATCATACAGCAAATCACACTAACGATATGTTTTTAGTGGTCGGTGATTTTAATTTTACAAAAGTGAATTGGACCAACTGTGTTGCACTTACTTCGCACCTTCTACCATAGGTAACAGATTAAGAGACTTTTTTGACACAACTGCTTACTCGGGCTTGTTTCAATTTACTAACATCTCTAATATCAATAATCGGGTATTGGACTTAGTTCTTTACAACCACGAATCTACAAATAACTTAAAAAACTGTCATATTCCTCTACTTAAACTGGATAATCAGCATCCAGCAATTGAATTCTTATTAAAAATTAGTATTGATATCAATTTAAACGAAAATACAAAAAGAAACTACATATTTCGCAAAGCTAAATTTTTCGGAAATAAATAATGCACTCGCCCATATAAAATAGTCACCCTTAACTACAGCTAGTAGTGTAGAGAAATCGCTTGATTACTTCTACCATAATATTAATAGTCTAATTGCGAAACATGAATACCTTTCAAAAAATCTGGTAATCGATATCCGTCATGGTACTCATGTTCAACTAAAAAATTAATTGTTGAAAAAAATAAATTTCATAAAAGGTGGAAAATGTATCAAAACACCGTAGATTATCATTATTTTTGTATTTTGCGTTCAAACTCTAAACGTGGTATTGCTCGTGACTACTCAAAATACGTCGAAAACATTGAATCTAACCTGCCCGACAATCAAAAACCTTTTTGGCATTACACAAGAGGTAAAAGTAACAATTCTGATATTCCAGCCTTAATGATACGAGGAAATGAAACAGCACGTAACGGCCGAGATATTAGTTAGAGACATTTGCTACCAATATTTGCACAATTACGCAGGAAGAGGTTTTACAATGTTTGAACTCTCTTGATGAAAACACTGGTTCTACTAAAAAGATGTTCACTTATGTTAGCAAAGCCGCTGTCCATATTGTATAATAGATCCTTAAAAGAAGGTATATTTCCAGATAAGTGGAAAAACGCGTTTATATTACCTACCTTTAAATGGGGTAGCAAAAATCAAGTTGAGAACTATCGAACGATTTCAATTCTGTCTTGCGTAGCAAACATTTGTGAATCTATAATACACAAATTAATTTTCAATCAAGTTAAAAATAGTATTATTCCTGAACAGCATGGATTTTTTGCTGGGCGATCGGTAGAAACGAATCTAGTTTCATATTCGCATAGATTGGTTAATGCACTAGATAGTAGGATTCAGGTCGACGCAATTTACACTGATTTCAGCAAGGCCTTTGACAAAGTAGATCACTCAATCCACATTGCAAAATTTGAAAAAATTGGAATTATAGGTGATCTGTTAAAATGGATCATTTCATACATTACAAATAGACCTCAAATTGTAAAAATAAAAGGATTCCAGTCGTCAAAGATCTTGGTGACGTCAGGAATTGCGCAGGGTAGTCATTTACTCCTCTTATTTTTTGTTATCTATATTAATGATATCAAAGATTGTTTTAAAAATAGCGAGTTCCTTATGTATGCGGACGACTTGAAATTATATTCTGACATCCGTTGCATTGCCGACTGTGACACTATCCAGCTTGATTTGAACCGTCTGTACAAATACTGTAAAAATAATAAATTGTATCTGATTTTTGAAAAGTGTTTTCACATCACCTTTACTCGTAAGGCCACACGAATGTCAAAACAATACGTTTTTGGTAAAATAGTATATTATCAAAGAGCATATAATGATACTAGTATATAAGTACGCCTTTAAAGCACGTGCGACGAGTTTAAGAGCACGACGCGCTGGCAGAGTGCTTTTAACGTCGCTAGTGTTTTAATGGCTCTTATACACGTGTATCATACGCTATTTTTTCTACGATCGTAACAGAAATATAAAAACTTAGTTCGGTGACACATATTGTGTCCGACATATTGTGTTAGATATTCTAGGTTATGTTGACAGTCAAACTTACGGAAAAGCGTGTTTTAATTTAGTATTAAAAAACGCTTCCAATGGCAACGTGCGAATAAGACGTATTTCGGGCGCTAATATTAAGAGTACTACAAACGTCGCTTTTGACATTAGAAACAGTGCAAAAAGTTGTCATTTTGACACGATCGTAGAAAATAGTATATTAAAGTATGAGTGGATAACAAGGTCGGCGGCGTAGCCGGAGTGTTCGAAATAGAGCAAGTGTTTTAAAGACCAGTTATCCACGAATACTTTACGCTATTGTTTATTATACCTGCAATACTGGAAACCAGTTTAATTTTTTGACAGGAGATGTGGAGCTCAGGTTGTTGTTAAGAGACAGGGTGAGAAGGCCAGGTCATGTCAATTCTTTACGAACATTTGAAGCCTGTGTTCGTCCCCATCAATGAATATACGATCGTGGTTAAAGGTATATTGAGTTCTTCAGACGTATCACAGAGCTATATATACAATAAATGTATGCCGTGTTTACGACCTATTATTAAAAATTACAATCATATATGTTTAAACTAACGTAATTCTGAATGCTTGAGTTGTTATGTTGACCCACTAGCATTGCAGAATCGCAGCGTTGTGCTTTTGACATACGATATACTACAAATGTAAAAAGTGCAACGTCTGTTTGTAAATATGGAACTAGCGCTTGATTGCATGTGTCGCTTACATTTAATTGTTATCACGACACAGAAACTTGACACATATTTATCTGGCGCAAGTTATGCAGTTTTTGTGGACCTATTGCGTGAACTTTTGTGTTTACTTGATTACAGTTTATTTCACACTATTTACTTAAATCCCATGATCAAATATAGTTTAAACATTTACGTTTTTGTCGCATCCATGTCCGTTGTTGCATTCAGTCGTTTCCTTGACAACCTTTAAAGCTCGGCGAGCTTTAATCACCTGTTTTCGCATGCTCAGGCGTGCTTTAAACGGCGATTCTGATGCAGGTATAATAAAAAAAATTAAACTCAGTTTACGTAAACGGTTGTTTAGGGATTTTGATGTGGTATGAAATTATTGACATTGCGTTTTTAATCCTATGTTTGTTGTTTCCGGCTATATTGATTTGTATAGCTGCCAAATGTGTGGACGTATTTTGTGTTAAAAACCTATTTTTAACTGCATTTGAAAGTTTAAAATGAGTGAAGCTACAAAGACAAAGGGTAAACATTTTACAGAATATGAAAAGGAGCTGTTGTTGTCTTTAATTGAAGAATATAAAGCGGTTCTAAAAAATAAAACTAACGGATGGCACCACCACTGCGCAGAAGGACAAGGTGTGGAGTAAAATAACAAACCCATTCAATTCACTTTCTAAGGAGACCCTAAGAACTGAAGCTCAACTCAAAAGCTGTTATGATAACATTAAGAAAAGAGCTAGAAAGAATATTGCAGATGACAAATATGCAATTCCCAAAACTGGTGGGGGTTCATATACACCAAAAACTACTGTCGTAGAAGAAAGAGTAGTAGCTATGCTGTTTATGATTCAGATTCATGTTTCCGGAAAAAATCAACCAGAATCAGGGAACTGAATCGTATGCAGAAGATCGTGCGTCAAGACTTAACATTCAAAATACAGATGTTCGTATAGATTTTATTGTCACTCCGGATAGTCTGCATGAAAACACGATTACGAACCACAATAACAGCATTGTGAAAAATCCAACTACACCAGCGTTGTTACCCAGAACGGGAACGAAGCGTAAGAGACATGAAGAACTAAACAATAAGGCTTCTCGCCTTGAAATGCAAAATAAGGAACACGCAGCTAAAATGGAAATATGTCATATGGACATAGAAATTAAAAAAAAGTTAGAAATTAAAAAACAAGAGTTAGAAATTAAACAAATAGAACTGCAGAAACATAGGGGAGAATTATTCGCGACAGTATTATAAATGTTTCTTTATCTGTTATGTTCAAGAGTTTAAATTTATTGTTAACTTATGTTTTCCGAAACTAAAATATAAAATTAATAAGTAAAACAATTATTTATTAGCGTAGTCAGCGCAGCGAAATGATTTTGTTCTGCTCTGTTTGCAACTTGTTCTTCTGGAGCAGGAGATGGATCATGTTGATTGTATGCTTAAAGATCTCCATGACTGATGGCTATATTGTGTAGAACAACACACGCTACTATTATTGAAAATACGCGTTCTAGTTTAACTCGAAGCCCGGTGGATAGAACTCAAAATCTTCTTTTTTTCCATTGGTGCGTTCTATTGTGTTCCTTGTTAGTATGTGTGCCCTGTTATATCTTTGTTCTAGAGCAGTCGCTGGATTGAGAAAAGTTGTCAACAGGAAATTTCGGTAAGCATATCCATTATCGCCTAATAAAAAACAGTTTGGAAATTTGTCACGGTACCAAAATGACTTAACGACACCCACGCGGTGTGAGGATCGCACGACTAGTTAAGTCCGGGAAAAGGTGGCACGCTCGCCCTGAGATCTGACAAAACAGGCTAAGGGCCTCGGCTGATACGCTCAGGGAGATGGGCGTGCTCCAAACGGTACGTCGTAGGGCAAGCGTGGCGTGACATATATAGGGTAAGTCAAAATAAAAGGGCGCTACCAGATCTGTCTTTATATACTCGTCAGACAGGACCTGGACGGTTGGACGGGCTGAGAAGTACATAAGGTACTACGTCAGGAAGGTACTCGAGAAGCTGTAAACCTCGAATTACAATTTTGGGAAACATACTTTAATACCTATTTCGGGTCTAAAAAGAGGAAGAACTCGGCCTCACAGTTCTCGTCGTCACTGCAGCGGGCGCTGTCAAACCTTGTTACGGTATAAAAAGGACTTTACGACACCCACCCAAGGTGAGCATCGCACCACGGAATCAGTCCTGAAAACATGACACACTTGCCCTGAAATCGGTTCGAAATAGGCTAATAGGCCACGGCTGGAACGCTCAGGGAGTCGGGCGTGAGTCACACGATACGGTCTGGGCAAGCGCGTTGTGGCATAATATATACAGGGTATGTCGAAATTATGAGGGCGCCACCAAGCCTGTCTTAACCCGGCTAACCGGGCCTTGACGGTTAGACGGGAGCGAAGCATGCAAAAATACTCCGCCAATAAGATTATTCAAGAGTTGCAAGGTCAAACAACAACTTCGGAATTGCCTTAAGCAAGGATTGTGATTAGGTGTCCATCCGCCCACGACTACGCAGCTGTCTCACTCACCTGCACGCTCACAGCTTCCTCGTTCCGTCGTACAATAATTCGTACAATAAAGGGGCGTCTATCTGTAACAGAACATGCACAAACCGAAACAAACAATAGTTCCCTTAACTAACCAATCATATATTTCACTTCGAGTTACAATGGGGTAGCAGAATGCGTCGCCCTGTATCTAACTTTACTCTATAATTAAGGGCACCAGCTGGCACGCGCGCTCTAAGCTTAACGACAGATGTTGAACATTAGTGAACAGCAATAATAGGTACAAAGATACACATTGCCTTATGCAAGGGCAGCGACGATTTACAGTAGCCTTCACGGCCTCAACTGTCTGCAGTCTGAATGAATACATTAGCGTAGTAGTGAATAGGTACAAAGATACACATTGCCTTATGCAAGGGCAGCGACGATTTACAGTAGCCTTCACGGCCTCAACTGTCTGCAGTCTGAATGAATACACTAGCGTAGTAATGAATAGTAATGAGTAACACTCGCGTTCACAGCGGTAATCAGATTAAAAGGCACATACCTTAATGCGTGGGCGGCGAGGGAGCCTGGTGCAGCTGAGTTGCGACGAGCTGCAAACGTAGGTGGTAGGTACCTTCGGTGTTACAACGGCGAAAGGGGGTGAATGCATAACCGCCTCAATGGCGACGGGAGACGCGTCAAGACGCGTACAACGGGACGACGAAAATAATGGGGGCCTCACTCGTTCTGCTGAACCAAATCCTCGTAGGTCGAGATGAAGGGGGCACGACCCCTCACTAATAGTAGCAGGAACTGGGCTCCAAAACACCCACGTTACGCCGAAGATCACTCGACAAATTTCGAATCACCACCACCACACACAAGCGCTCTCTGCAACGGGCTCTGGAAGACTCACTGAGGGAAGCGTCGGCAAAAGGTCACCTTCGCCGCGTCCCCCACGTGACTAAACCACAGCGAATCGCAAGGCGATGAAATGAAACCAACCAATGCGGGCCACGCTGGTATCACGCCGCGACAGCGTGCTAAATGAAACAAACCAATGCGGGCCACGCTGGTATCACGCCGCCACAGCGTGCTATTCAGAATTCAGAAAAACGCCATCAGACGAGAGCTCCAACCGACGACAAATACTGCTTTTTAGGCTAACTATGTGCGAAATCGTGATTCTGGAATTAGGCGATGGAGCCAAATAAAGAGCTAAAAGGGCTTAGCATACGGGCGCGCTGCTCTAAGCTTAGGCGGCTATTCAAAATACCAAAATGACCTAACTAACGGCGTGAAATGCAATTAAGCATCTGAAATAGCAAAATGACTTAACAACCTACCTGTGTCGCTCTATTGCTCAAGCTTTGCTTTACACAAATCTGTACACAAAAGGCTTAACCTGAAAGAGCATGCATAGATTCGCCGCAATGACAAGGCCTTCATTCAAATACTTGTCTATTGGTCTGAATGATTGGGGTGATTTACACAATTTTACGCTAAGTTAAGTTAAATTCTAGGCCCTAGCTGGAGTGGCGCGCTATCACTAATACAAACTCATTAATTAGTAGAGGTAATACTGCAGATTTAGGCCATACATATAGCAACTTAATAGGTTAGACTGACTGCGGCCTGCTTTCGTTAATTAGGTGGCTACGGAATTCGAATGGAGGCCTTACATGTCCAAATAGTTAGTTATTAACACAACCAGCCCGATTATATGAATTAGGCTGTCACAAAATGCAAAATGAGGCTATACCGGCGTTTATTAGTGAATTATTAAGGAATGCAGCCAGAATGCCTGAATTAAATGGCTAAAGAACATAAATGTAGGCCTTGCGTATACAAACAGTTCGTTATTAACAAGTACGGCCAGATTATATTAAATAAGCAGTCACTACATGCAAAATGGGGTCATACTGGCGTTAATTAGTGAATTATTAATGAACTGCGGTCAGAATGCGTGAATTATATGGCTATAGAACATAAATGGAGGCCTTGCGTATACAAACAGTTCGTTATTAACAAGTACGGCCAGATTATATTAAATAAGCAGTCACTACATGCAAAATGGGGCCATACTGGCTTTAATTAGTGAATTATTAATGAACTGCGGTCAGAATGCGTGAATTATATGGCTACAGAACATAAATGGAGGCCTTGCGTATACAAACAGTTTGTTATTAACAAATACGGCCAGTTTATATTAAATAAGCAGTCACTACATGCAAAATGGGGCCATACTGGCGTTAATTAGTGAATTATTAATGAACTGCGGTCAGAATGCGTGAATTATATGCCTACAGAACATAAATAGAGGCCTTGCGTATGCAAACAGTTTGTTATTAACAAATACGGCCAGACTATATTAAATAAGCAGTCACTGCATTCAAAATGGGGGACATACTGGCGTTAATTAGGTAGTGAATTATTAATGAACTGCGGTCAGAATGCGTGAGTCTAGCGGTCACTATAAGCGCAAATTACATGTTCACAATGTACCTGTGTATGGAAGCGAACCAAGCTTGGGCACTGCGACGACGGCAGCCGGCATCGCCTGTTGCGAACGATTCGGAAACGGGAGCGTGGGCGTCAAAGCTGCATTGGCGGGAAAGTCCAGAAGACTGTAATGGCGGCCTCCTACTGCTACGGAACGTTGGAGCCTACCGTTTGGAGCTCTGCGGGATAGATCCCCTGTTAGGGAAGAATCGGCCTGCACCTACGAATAGAGAATACTAAGGAAGTGCCATACGCATATCGCGCAAGTGCTAGATTTGTGGCCACTTCTTGTAGCATCAGCCATATTGGTCAGCACAGTTTCCGAAATTGCAGTTAAGGTGTTTTCGAGTTTTAGTCATTTTAACTGTAATTGAACAAAAGAGTTTTGTGTTGTGAAATATGGTGGGTTGTGCAGCTTTTGGCTGTTCAAATAGGAGCACGAAAAAGTTAGCGGGAATATCGTTTCACAGGTAAGTTAGTGTTTGTTTTCATTTTGAGAATTACTTTTCTAAACCATTTATACGTTATTTTAAGCAATTTAAAACAAGTAACAGAATTTACAATGTATAATCATTTACGGTTCATGCGATTGTAAAAGTAATAATTGCTGTAAAAGCTCGATGTGAACGTAATTTGTATTTAAATAGGGCCGATGTCAAACTTCCAAGGTTTGCGTAGTACGCTGCCATTGAAGGTCGCTAACCCGATGTCATAGGCGCGCGTGGCATAATCTACGTGGGGAGGCTCGAGTAAAATAAATTAGATTATGCCCAAGCACATATAGCAAATTAATACAGTGTTGATAATTTTTGGTTCTTACCTTTTTCGCATTATGGTTTTAGATTCCCTGCGAACCCTGTAATGCGAGAAATTTGGGTAAAAGCCGTTAGGAGAGAAAATTGGGCACCCTCAAAAAGTACATGTTTGTGTTCTTTACATTTTGAGGAGCAATATGTAGACCGAACATCATTGAACTGCATTAGGTTACCAGATAATGCCAGGCCTACAGTATTTTCAAGTTTCCCCAACTATTTGCAAAAGGTAAAAGTACACACGCATCGTATTTTCTTGACCCAATGCTGTTACTATTTTTTTAAATTTTGAAATAATAGATTGTGCAACAACGTAAACCGCCAGCTGCTAGGAAGCTGTTCAAAAAGGGTGTTTTACCTCCGCATGTCACTGCTGACATGGATGTAGTAGAAATAGCCCCAACCTCAGATATTCCAAGAGAAAGTCCAGCATCACCGTCAAAATCATCTAGTGGTTTAGCTACCCCAGTAAAGCGCCGATTGCAACAATTGGAAAGAAACTGTATTGTACAAAGAAGAAAAATAAAAACTTTGCAGCAAGCCAAATCACGGTATAAAAAGAAAATTGCAACCTTAAGAAGTTTATTTATGGAACTTAAAACAAAAAATATAATTGACAATGACGGTTTTGAATTGCTACGTAATTTTGAAAAAGGTATAAGGTCTGTTTTAACAAAACAAATTAAAAAAAAGAACGGCAGGGTAGAGAAAAAATATTCCCCATCATTACGCAAGTTTGCCTTAACAGTTAATTTTTCTCACCACAGGCCTATCGTTACATCAGAGAACAGTTTGACACATGTCTGCCACATCCAAGGACTCTTAGTAAGTGGTATGCTACAATTAATGGTTCACCAGGCTTCACCAGTGAAGCTTTTACAACGTTAGAATCAAAAGTAGCAAAGTCGAAGCATCTACTAGTTTGTAGTCTAATAATCATTGATGAAATTGCAATACGCAAGCATGTAGAGTGGGATGGTGTTAAATATCATGGGTATGTAGATGTTGGTAATGCGATAATGCTTCCCAGTGATGGTACAACTATCGCTAAAGAAGCTTTTGTATTTATGCTGGTATGCATAAACGAAGCCTGGAAGTTACCCTTAGGATACTTTTTAATAGAATCTTTGAATGGAGAAATGAAAAAAAATTTAGTTAGCCAATGCATTTATATGCTTGAAAAAGTAAAAATTAAAGTTGTAAGTGTAACTTTTGATGGACCAATAGCAAACACTTCAATGATAAAACTATTTAATTGCTCAATGGTGCAACCTTATAAGATGGTATCTACAGTGGGAGCAAACAATATATATTTTTTATGACCCATGTCACATGTTAAAATTAATTAGAAAAGCAGACTATTATCGATCCTAATGGGGGATTTATTAATTGGGAATATGTAGAAAAATTACAAGCTCTGCAAGAAAATGTAGGGTTACATTTAGGCAAAAAATTACGTGCATCACACATTAACTTTTTCAAACAAAAAATGAAAGTAAAACTCGCTGCACAAGTCATGAGCGATTCTGTGGCCGATGCTTTACTTTTCTGTAAAAATGCATTACACTTGCCCGAATTTCAAAATTGTGAACCTACTGTAACCTTTATTAAGCACATTAATAAAGTATTTGACATTTTAAATAGCCGATCTCTGTCAGCCCCTTATTTTAAAAAACCATTAACGAAGACAAATATAGATGACATTAGAAGTTACATCAAAGAAGTAACCTTTTACATTAACCATTTAAAATTTACGAATGGCAAACTTGTTATTGAATCAATGAGGAAACCAGGATTTATTGGTTTTGTAACTGCTTTACACGCAGCTGAAACACTGTTCCATGAAATTGTTGAAACTGAAAATATTTTAAAGTACATTCCTTTATACAAATTTCGTCAAGGCCACATTGAACTTTTTTTTTCTTCAGTCAGACAACATTTAGGCTCGAACAACAATCCGACAGCTAGACATTTTCAAGCAGCGTACAAAAGACTACTTACACATGCACACATTAGAGACAGTGGTATTGGTAACTGCATCCCTATGGAACAAGTATCCATATTAAATTGTTCAAGTTTAAACAAACCCGAAAATATTATCAATTCGTCTATTGTAAGACGAAATATGATAGATGATCTTGAAGGAACTGTAGATAACGTGGATAAGGAAATTTTCAACATCTTGAATAATAATTCACTTTCTGTATATGCAGAAGAAGTAATTAAGTATATTGCAGGGTTTATTGTCAGATCTCTAATGAAAACGTTGAAGTGCGACATTTGCGTAGGTAACTTGGTGGATGATAGAAACCATTTTTTAAACTCCTTGATTGAAGTTAAAACAAAAGGGGGCTTAATATTTCCATCTGATGATGTCATTAATATTTGTAAAAGATCTGATATTGTTTTTAAACAGTATACTGTAAAGAGGGGATAACGGTCGGCCTTACCTTTTGGCGAAAGTTATATTTGATATTTTGCCGGCTGGTAACTATCGACCTAATTGGGCTAGCTCGCCGCGAGGGTCGCAGGGTTCCAGCTATGCTGAAAAAGAATTATAAAAAAAAGGAGAGGGCGCCAGGTCCTCGACTCAGTTATAATCCATGTGCCGGACCGTACACAAGGTAAAGACAATTTCCAGCAGAACAAAGTAAAATAATCAAATCAACCACCAAAGAAAATATCACAGCTTTATTATTAAATGGTGGATATGTACTATAGTGCAAATACAAACATAAATTTACAATAAATCAGGCAGGCGTTCAAATACATATAAGTAACCATACGTTGTACCAATTTTAAATTTCAATGTAAACGTATATATCTAAATAAATTACAACAAATGCATGCAAAAAGAAGAAATGTAGTTTCGAGCCGAAAATAAATATTACCATGCAAATATTCGTAAAGCTAAATTTAGGCCGCGAATCGTTGGACGGTACAAACACTCTAAAAAGAAACGAGAGTACGCAGGGCGTCGCGGAGACAATTAAAATAATTTAAATTGATTAAGCGCGAGTCACGGAGCGAGTTTAAAATTTCGCGTATACCGGCTCAGAGCAATACAAGACCACCTTGGCTAACGTTTCAACCCCGAGGGTTAGCCCTAAATGACGCTATATCTATATCCAAAATTTTCGAAAGGGCGGAATCAACGTGCGTTTGCGTGGCCACACATGAACGACGGTGTCCATATTAAAAATGCATTAAGTATAAGTATGTATATATACATGCTAATGAAAGGGAAGGCTTGGATTTGCCCCTTACCCGGTTAGCGGAGATTTTTTCACTTGATTGTGTACTTTCTGCGGTTTCGTTTACAGTTTTGTCTTTATCTGGTTGAGGTGGTATGTAATAAGGGTTATTGACGATTAGATTAGTGCTGTCAAGGAAATATCGTTTTGATTGGCTATCATCGGGTGAACTGATTTGTCTTTTATTGGTATTATTAACTTCGCCAGCTGATTGTTCGCTGCAAAGATCCATTGGAGTGGCATTTTTGCCTTGCAAGATTAAAGCTGGTTGTTTCATTTGTTTATTATCGGGGTTTGTTGACTGCATACTGCGAAGATAAGAGGTCAATGCCAAGTTGAATTCCCGCTTCAATTATATTTGCTCGGGGCGGGCCCGACAGCAAAGCTGCCGTCCTGGCCGTTGCGTACTACTTTTTGCACAATGTTTAATCACTATTAGGAGTATTAGGCACTAATAAATTAGTTTAATGAGCACTGTGATTAACACACAAAGCCGTTGCTTGATCGAAAGTCGTTACGATGCGTACCTCGCGGCTGCACGACTCGAACTCCAAATAAAACTTTAGTATAGTCATAAATCAATTGAATAATAGATCAAGTGGTTTTAAAGATGTATATAAAAACTTTCAAGTGTTATTGCCAGCAACATTGCAAAATACATCTGATGACGAATTATTTGAAATGAGCAACATATTGTATCAAAAATATAGTGACGATATATCAGAGAATTTTTCCATTCAACTATTAGAATTTCGGACATGTTTTCGTGAAGAATTAAGTACTGTATATTCAATTGCAGATTTAACTAATTTTAAATTAATTCAAAATTTTTCTTCTTGTAGTAGTTACTCAGAAATTTTAAATGCATGTTTGCTATTTTTGATAATTCCTGTTAGTGTAGCCACTGCGGAACGCTCTTTTTCTAAACTCAAGTTAATAAAAACATATTTAAGAAATAGTATGAACCAAAGCAGACTATCATCGCTATCGATGCTTTCAATAGAAAATGAAACAGCTAATAAATTAAACGTCACGGAGTTAATTCAAAAATTTGCAAGTGCTAAAGTAAAGTTCGCAAAAAAGTTTTTACTTAATAGTTTTCAATGTATGTGCGTATGTCGGTATGTGTGCTACTTATATGTTTTGTTATTTTGAATGTATGCTTAAAGTATGTTAGTTACAAATAGCATTAGAGTCTGTTATGTTATATTTATATGCTTAAAGCTTGATTTATTACATATAAAATATATATTTTGTACAAAACATTACATTTTACATTTTGTTCATTTAATGTTGAATATACATATATACAATTTGTAGTGTTTTGTAAACTTTGTAAAAAAGGCCCGGATATTATTCGGAACCCAGGCCCGGCATAGTGTAGCTACGCCACTGATGCCCATCTAGTAAGTTACACTTACTTTGACCTATCCATTGCAGGTAAGCTGATTTTACTGTTTGTTTACTGGTTGTACTGGAAGTAAGTACCTACTCCCCAAGGGAAGTAAGTGAATTGCGTGTTGTTACAGTAATTTTAGTTCTATAAGTGATCTGAACGGGTTTGAACTTAACTGATCCTAACCTATTTGAAATTTAAAAACTTGTTAAGAGAGGGGCGGAGCCCCAAGGGCCCCCTTGGAGGTGGGCGGAGCCCTGGGGCCCCCCTTGAGGAGGGGCGATGCCCCGCGGGCCCCCTTGGAGAGGGGCGGAGCCACGAGGGCCCCCTTGGAGAGGGACGAAGCCCCGAGGCCTCCTTAAAGGGGGGCGGAGCCCCGAGGGCCCCTTTGGGGAGAGGCGGAGGCCCGAGGGCCCCCTTGAAGAGGGCGGTGCCCCGTGGGCCCTCTTGGAGAGGGGCGGAGCCCCGAGGCCCCCTCGGAGAGGGGCGGAGTCCCGTAGGACCTCTTGGAGAGGGGCGGAGCCCCGATGGCCCCCTTCTAGAAAGTCTAAGCCCCCAGGGACCCCTTTGAGAGGGGCGAAGCCCCGGGGCCCAGCTTAGAGAGGGGCGGAGCCCCGAGGGCCCTTTTGGGGAGAGGCGGAGGCCCGAGGGCCCCCTTGAAGAGGGCGGTGCCCCGTGGGCCCCCTTGGAGAGGGGCGGAGCCCCGAGGCCCCCTCGGAGAGGGGCGGAGCCCCGTAGGCCCTCTTGGAGAGGGACGGAGCCCCGATGGCTCCCTTGGAGAAAGTCGAAGCCCCCAGGGACCCCTTCGAGAGGGGCGGAGCCCCGGGGCCCAGCTTAGAGAGGGGCGGAGCCCCAAGGGCCCCCTTCTTTGGTCAGGCGGCGGCAGGGGAAGGCAGGTGCGGGTTGTGTAACAGAACAGAATGGCCCAACGTAATAGGCCTAAATGGTAAATTGAATAGGATATTTTATTCAAATTTTTGTTGGGCATGGAGAAAAATGTTATAAGCATGCTCGGGAAGTAACTATCTATAACCAGTCTCGAACTTTGCCAGCCCGAGCGAGCGAGGGCTGGCAAACTCGTTCTCGACTGGTAAAAGCTACTTACTTCCCTTGATGCTTAAATAACTATTTCATTCCTACATTCTCACATTGTTTGCTTCAAAGTTTCCTCTAGTTCAGGGGTGGCGAACCTTTTTCTGTTACCGTGCCAAAAATTTAAAAAAATTAATTTTTTAATGTGCTGACGTGCCAGTTAGTTTGTTTTAAAAAAGGACAAACTTTAACACAATATAATTCATTGTAACAACATTTTATTGTCATACTACTTTACATTAACGTTTATTGTCATATTGAAATAGAAAAATGTAAAAAAAATATTCCAATAATTTATTAATGGGATTTTTGTTGCTGAATATTCGATGACAAACACTTTATATCTGGTTCATATTTGGAGACTTTCAGCAACACGCATGCTAAACTAGATTCATCCGTCAATCTGTTCCTGAAACTATTTTTTATGAAGTTCATTTCCGAAAACAAAGATTCACAAGCATATGTAGAAGAAAAAACTGTCAAAATTGCCAGTGCTAGTTTTTTCAAACAATGGAAGCTTTGCGGCATGGCATTCCAAGTTTTTACGATTTCCGCTTCTGCATTCTTGTTAAATATATTGGACAATCGTCTAACTTTAACCAGTCAAATGCTTCTAAGTTCAGGTTATCTGCACCCATTGTATCTGGGTTCATGATAAATTTTGCAGTTTCAGCAAATTGTCTAAAGTGAGTAAATCTTGATGAAAACTCACTAATTATGGAATTAATTACATCTAAAAATTCTTCAGTCAGTTTAGCTTCATCTGGTTTTTCGTGCAAGTTCAAATCTGTGAGGAAGAATTCTTTCAAATTTGGAAAATATTTGAAGCTTTTGGAAGAGATGTCTCGATAAAATATTTGCAATTTTGCTTCAAATGCTTGAATTAGGTCAAACATGCCGATGATAGTCTTATTGACACCTTGCAATTTAACATTTAATTCATTTAAATGTAGGCATAAGTCTGCCGAAATAGTTATTTAACCAACAAGTGTGTTAATGAAGGCGATTAACAATCGAAACTGTTTAAAGCACGAACGAGCGATAGCGAGTGAGTGCCTTTAATAGTTGAGATTATTAATCGCCCATTAACAAACGAGTTGATTACAAAATTTTTTCGTTGACCAAAAATCTTTTTTTGTGGCGAAAAATTTGATTAATACAACTAACCTCCATGCAAAATATCATCAAAAAGTCAAAATCACAAAAACAGTTAATTAATGAAAAAGAGTGTATTAATCAAAAACAGTGTATTAATAGATCTATTAATGCATCCTTTTTTAAAAAACAGTTAATTAATGAAAAAGAGTGTATTAATCAAAAACAGTGTATTAATGACGTCTATTAATCCATCCTTTTTCAGGAAAAATAATTCATTAATATTGAAATTAACAAGCGGTCAACGAAAAACATTAATTTTGAGGTCCATTCAACGTTCATCAATTCTTGGTATTGTTCAGTTTTATTCTCATTATGTAGAAAAAGTCTAACTTCATCCAAGCATTCAACAAATCGTTGGAGCACTTTACCCCGACTTAGCCATCGGACATTATTGTACATAAGTAAACCATTGTAGACCGAGTTTATCTCACTCAACAGAATGTTGAATTTTCTTTTATTCAACGCATTTGCAGATATAAAATTTACTACTCTTGTTACCGTGCGCATAATATTTTCTAGAATTTTGAAACCAGTCTTTGAGCATAAAGCTTGCTGATGTATAATGCAGTGAAAACCCAAAAGTGAACGTCCAATGTGTTTTGTAAACAAATTGACAAAACCAGCTTCTTTACCAGTCATACTGGGAGCACCATCAGTAGTTACCGATACAACATTGAAGGGATCTATGTTTCTTTCGGACAGCGCATTTATAACTGCTTCACTCCTTTTGTTGTTGTTGCTAAAGATTTTAAGTCTATTAATTCTTCTTTAACATAATTCCCAATGCAATATCGGACAAAAATTGCCAAACGTGCTGACCCGGAAATGTCAGTACTCTCATCAAGGCAAAGCGAAAACAGGCCTGAAGAAATTATTTCTGTGTTTTGCTGTTGACTTATATTTGCCGCCATTTTTAAAATTCGGTCTTTTACAGTGTTTCTACCCAGAGGTACATCTTGTATTTTTTGAATGATTTTGTTTTTATTTCCGAAATCGTCAAAAAGATACTGCGCGGATTTCAACCATGCATCTTTTAAAAATTCTCCACTGCTAAACGGTTTTCCATGTTTAGCAATTACATTAGAGACAGCAAAACTGGCAGCGGTTATATTTGATTCACTGGAGACGTATTTAATTAAAGATGTTGACTGTGCATTTCTATTTTTAATTGCCCGAGCAATAAATTCTTTTCTTTCTTCTTTACTTTTTTCAAGAAGAGATGCATGATTTGTTTCAAAATGTCTTTTAACTGATGACGTCCTGCATACTACTGACCCTGAACAGAGAACACATATCGCTTTATTTCCTGTGTATGTCATCCCATACTCTTCAGTCCACCAACTTTGAAATTCTCTGCTACTTGAATCTAAAGATAATCTTTGCTTTTTATTTGAACTAGCCATGTTAACGGGAACTATACGAAAAATCAAATAAATAATAATCACTTTCGAAACTAGGCTTTAAGTACAAATGTAATTACCTGTCTAGATAAAATAAGCCTTCCGTTAACGATTTCGAACACCAAAGACTATTTTATTGGAAGCACAACCACACACCTTACACCACTACGGAATTACAGGACAATGGCAAATATGTACGAATACGAATAACCAAGAGTAGAATAAAAGTATCATCTTACGCTTGCAGTAGAAAACTAAAACTGACCTCATACATTATTACACGTACGAATAACCAAGAGTAGAATAAAAGTATCATCTTACGCTTGCAGTAGAAAACTAAAGCTGACCTTGTGCATTATTACACGTATTAAAATCATTGACCTCTACGAAACATTTGAAAAATATTTTTGTAGTAACTAAAATTTGCTAAGGTTACTAAAGGTTAATATTTATGTAAAAGTTTTTGAAAAATATAATATATATATTATACAACGTTCTCTACGTGCCAGTAAAATTGTTTCGCGTGCCACTCCTGGCACGCGTGCCATAGGTTCGCCACCCCTGCTCTAGTTGTTTGTTTTCTTCTTTCCTTTCCATTCTCTCTTCATTCTTAATTTCCGTTTTATAATTTTCAAATTTCAAACATGTTGTACTTATTAAATTCGTCCCTTACCCATCTTACCTGCATATGCTTTATTTTCTTGAGCCATTTTCTCCGCATTTTCTTTTTGCTCTTGTAACTTCTCTCCAGTATTTTGAATGGCTGCCTGCAATCTGCTTTCCCTTTCTTCTGCGTCCTTCTGTATTGAAGCTTGCAATCTAGTTTCCATTTCTGCTGTCTTGCGTTAGCTTCTCTGCAGCATTCTATAATAATAATAATAATAATAATAATAATAATTTATTATCCATTAAATATATAAATTTGTGGAATCGTCAAATAGAATAATATAAATAACAACACATTTAAATTGTACAATAAAATTATTAACGCCAGCTTATTGTAAAAAATTGTGTATTGAAGCCTGCAAATCTTTCTTATTGTTCTCTGCATTTTTCTTAATTTATTGCTTTGGCTGGAACATCTTTTTCATTAACTGTCTCCTGCTGTCATCCTTTACCGTCCTCTTGATCTCTGACCTGGTCTCCTTGCACACCTACCTCTTGCTGTTCCTTGATTTCTGCTTCAATAGAAACTACTATTGCTTCCATTTCTTCCTGTTCCTCTCCGTTTTCCTCTTCTGTCCTTTTACTTTTCCGTGTGATCCTTTTATCAGCCATTTTAATTAAATTTTAAATCAATATTTCTTTACCGTTATTAGGACATTTTATCAATATATGAAACTATTTATTCTGTCCTGCTTAGCACCTTTATTTAATTATTAACGCTTGTCTTGTATAATTGTTTTTTAAATAAAATATTAAATTTGAGTTTTAGTGATGTTTTAACCTGGTACTCTGCATGCGTAGACCTTGCTCATGGGGTTAGCAAAAAGGGCCTATAAAGGCCTACTTGCTAGACATTAGTTTCTCCCCAAAAATGCTACTACTACTACTAACCTTTATCAAATAGTGCTAAGT
This sequence comes from Agriotes lineatus, assembly GCA_940337035.1. Classification (NCBI taxonomy): domain Eukaryota; kingdom Metazoa; phylum Arthropoda; class Insecta; order Coleoptera; family Elateridae; genus Agriotes; species Agriotes lineatus. Next base: position 32,818 of record CALNHX010002177.1, read on the forward strand.
TTCTTTACAGTTGTATCCCTCTAATAAGTCCTATTCAAGTTGATTTTTACTATCCCCACGTTGGATCGACATAAATATGTGGAAAAATCGTCTTGTTGCGTTTTTCAAATAAATGCGTTCAACATCATGTGACACCTGTGCACCTACGAGGCTACATAAATAGTGCCAGAAAAACCTCTTCTATAGTAACCCAAACAACAGGACATTTCGACAAGTGGAGTACTGAAAAAAAAGGGTCATCTGTACGTTGTTAGCGAACAGTTTCTTTCTATTTTGAATGTCCCTGTATGACACGGACGCCTAACGTAAGGTGCATGTGCGGCAAACTATTGCCACCTGCAAAGTTCCTAACATTCTTGCAATTTTGTCGGGTTTAACATTTTTCTATTATTTGGCGCAGATTTAGAATTTGTTCTCTGGTTTCTCTACCACGCACGAATCCTGCTTGCTCTGGTGCTAACTGATTTGCTAAGAATAGTTGCAATTTCGCGTGTATGGTGTATAACATAATTTTACTAGCATGTGTAATTAAAGCCTACAGACGAAAGTTGTCACATACATTCGATGGACCTTTTTTATGAAGTGGTACAAGTACGGAGGTGGTTCGGTCTTTCGGTTTTCCATATTTTTTGGCATAACTGGTAAATAATTTGTTTGAAACTCTAAGGTGTGGATTTAAGTATTTCACTAGTAATCTCGTCTATGCCTGGAGCTTTGTTTGCTGATAATCTCGATATCGCATGCTCGACTTCTTCAATTAATATATCAGGCTCATCATTGTACGAGACTCTATTAGCTAAGTTGCTGGAATGGCCATCATCACATAGTTGTTTAGAATATCGACGCCATGTTTCTAAGACATCATCAAAGTTGGTAACTAAAATATTAGTTTCATCGTGAATAGCCCAAGAACAAGATTTGAACTTTCCCGTTATCTCTTTGATCTTCTGAAATAGCTCTCGAACATTGACATAGTTAGCATGTTTTTGTGTCTCACTACAAATATTGTTAATAAAGCTGCTCTTTCTTTGTTTTACTGATGTCTTGTATAGGTTGGATGCTACGTCCAAAGGGGGCTCTTTCTAATAATGCAGGTAGTTTGTTGTTGACATGGGCATTTTTCAAAGTTTTTATTTTTATGCTCAAGAAGAAAGTCAACAACTTGTGATCAGTGCTGCAATCTGCACCGGTAAGCGTTTTTGACGATAAGACGGTAGATCGCCATCTCTTTCGTATTAACACATCGGCTATTTGATATATGTTTCGACCATCTGGCGATATCCATGTGTGCAGTCTGCATATATGCTGTTGAAATAAAGTATTAGCAATTGTAAAGTCGTTGTCAATGCAGAACTGCAACAGTCATTCGCCATTTCGGTTTGGTGTACCGATTCCATATTTACCCACATGTTCTCGTATCTGCTCTTCATCAGTTGTACTGCCTATTTTAGCATTAAAGTTCCCAATAATGACTAGTGCTTCGGCATTAGGTACAGAATCAGTTACAGTTTCCCATGCATTATAAAATGCGTTGACTGCTTTTTTAGTGGCATCCATTGTGGGAGCGTAAATCTGTATAATATGGAGTATTCATGGTGTTGCCTGAATTTTTACCGATATAATTCTATCGTTGACAGTGTTGTATCCGAGTACAGATTTATCGATTTTATTATCTATTACAAGAGCGACGCCGTTTCGAATTTCATGGTCTAGGCTGGAAAAATACACTGTGTAACCTTCCGTTTTGAAATGACCTTTACCTCGCCAATGAGTTTCTGCAATTCCAGCTAATGATATATTATATCTTTTGAGGTCATTGAAAACAATTCATAACTTTCCAGTTTGTAAGAAGCTACGAACATTCCAGGTTGCCATATATGGTATATCGTATACGATTGTTGATTCGTCGATTATATTTACATTTACGTCCACTGGTCGCACATTTCGCATGTGGTATCCAGTGGGCCACTTCCACATGCCCAGTAGCAAATTTCACACTCCCCACCCTGTAAGTAGAGAAGCACCGAGTGCTAGTCAGATGGCAGGCATAATGTCACTAGAAACATAGCTATTCATAATTCTTTTGGGATTGTAGGGAAAGCTACTCCCCTTTCTTTCTACACTGGAGTACCTACTTCAGCCGGACAAACTGAACCAGTTTCGCCTGTAGGTGTTCAGTATTAAGCCTTTAAAGAAATCAACTTTCAGTAGCATTATTCCCTCACTGACAACACCGCAGTCTATTTTCAGTGGCCAGTTTTGGGCAGCTCCAAGTATTTTACTTCTCCAGTACCCACCATATGTGGTCAGCTTTCCCCTATTCGCCACCTGCGGAGGCGCCCGATGGAGGACTGGCAACCCCACACGAGAAACAAATAATAGAGAAAAGAAAAACGTTATACAGAAAAAAATGAACAAAATACAACAGAATACCGTGAGGTGATAAAAGGAACAGGAAAAATGATACTTAAAGGTTTAGAAACCCATCATGAACAAGAAATAAAAATGCAACCCAACGTAACAAACATATGAGAGATTTAATAATAAACGACAGACGAAGAGAAATAATAACTCTAAGAGGCTCTACTGGAAGAGACAGACAAAATCCTAAAAGTCACAGAGGAATTCTGCAAAAATGTATATAGCTGTCAAATGAAAAAATCTACGGAAATTCAGGAAATAAGAAAACTAATAAATTCGAATCGGAGAAAATCTCTGAGATTACTATAGAAGAAATATCACACCTTTAAACTCGATGGAACATAGCAAAGCTCCTGGTTGTGATGAGATAATGATTGAGATGACCAAATAAGCAGAATATATTATTTATTCGACATACCCGAAAAGTGGATCAAAGTAATATCATAGTACTAATAATCTCTGAAACTTCTTTGTGGCGATTCAATAATCATGCTATTTTTTGGGTATTTCGCCACACTCCCCAATAAACAGCTGTTTATTGGGGAGTGTGGCGAAATACCCAAAAAATAGCATGATTAATCTTAGTAATATTTCTTAAGAAAGAAAACCAACCTTTCTATTGAATTACAAATAAATTAAGCTGTTATCACAACTGTACAAATTATTTACTAGAATAACTACAAACAGAATCAATAAACTTCAATATAATCAACCTGTATAGTGCTTCGCGAAAAACGAGAGTTTTCTCGCTCTCGTTCTCGCACCGAGACCGATACCGAGAATGAGAGCGAAAATGTAAGCTGAGAACGAGAGGTATGGTGACCGAGAGCGAGAATTTTGTCGCAACTCTCGCCCTCGCTGTCGGTTTAAAAAATACAAAAGTGGACAAAAGCTATTTTAAAGTATTTTATTATTTACATGAAAACGAAATAAAATTATACTATTCAATAATTAACGAATAAATAACTAACAATGAAATAGTTATAAACACAACATAATATTACATATTAAACCCAAATTCAATCTTTCAGACCACATTTAGCCCAAGAATTTAGGCAAAGAAAATATTTACTTGAGTGATCGTTAAGCCTATTTCTGTGTTTTCTGATGATTAGTGAAGCTCTTGTCGAATTGGGATAAGTATCACTATATTTTTTCCAGTATGCCAAAATACTTTGATCTTTTGGTGATATTTCTAGTGCTAAATATTCATCAATTTCCAATGTCCAGTTGTTTTCTGAAGTTTCTTCTTTAAATAGGGACGTGAAATCCAGATCATCATCGTGATGAGTTTTCTTCGTTAATATTTTATGTTCTTATCCAGGTCAAGTAAGCTGATAATATAACTTCTTCTACATTAGTCCTTTGCTTTTCAGAAAGATCTGTTATTATATTGTCAATTCTATCTAATAGCATGTTAAATGCCACGATTACAAGATGAATAGTCATAGTGTTGCCCACATAAAATCTGTGAACATTGTTTAAAAGGTCTCAAGTATTTATAAATTGTGGCCATAAGCTCCCACTCAAAATTGGAAAGTTTGAATTTTTCGACTTGTTCTGCATTGCAATATAGCAATTTTAGGGGTTCTTTCAAGCTAAGTGCGCTTTCCAACATGTCATGCGTAATGTTCCATCTGGTTTTAATATTCAAACATGGTTTTATACAAGGTACCTACTTCGACCTTATCGCAGCAGTTTTTCAATTTAATCTGAAGTTGCTTCGATTTTCTTATTTTAATAAAGCGTTTTGCAACCTTGACGATTACTTTAGAAAAAGCAAAGGTACCCTCGTTATAGTCAATTTCTTCCTCGCAATTAGCTTGATCTTCTTCAAAGTTATCTTCGAGGTTTTCGCCCTCTGAATTATCTTCATCGTCCTCACTGCTGTCTTCTTCTTTTCTGCTCTTCAACAATTGTAGCGTATCTTGTACGGCAAGATTTAGTATATGTGCGAAGCACCTGAAATGTTGATGTTCTGAGTCAAATTGTATTCCAGCTTCATTCATCAGAACCTATAGTTCTACCATGAAAGTAGTGTTCGACGATACGTTATCCACCGTAATCCCTTGCACTCTATCCATTATGTAGTATGATTTTATACTTTTCATAAATGCTTGGCCGATATCCTTTCCCAAGTGGTTACCCTTTGCAGGTACAAAATCTACAGCCAAGGATTGTAAATTGAAATTGTTGTGTATAAAATGCGCCACAATTCCGTAATACGACCTTCCGGAAATTGAAGTCCAAACATTAATTGTAAAAGAAATTTTGGAGAAATTTTCTTTTAAAATTCTTTTCACATTCCTCTCAATATCTGTGTATTCTTCAAACACTTTTCTTTTTATTACATCTTTTTTAGGTACAGTTGTTTTGTAAGTTTGCTTTGTATGTAGTGAGACATATTGAACAAAGTCAATTAAAGCACAGAGTTAAAATATTTTATTTTTTCGATCCAATTATTAAAATCTGGGCCATTTAGCCATTTTTTATTGAAACTAGTTAGTCTCTTCTTAGATGTTTTAAACGTAAGTTTACGTTGATTTGTGTAACGTGTTTACGTGTATGGTCGATGCCCGTACGCGATCAACGATCATCGATCAACTATGAACATACACGAATACAGGAATACGCGATCGGCATAGGAGTAGGCAGTAGTTGTTGGATTATCGGTAGTGGCGTGCGAAATTACATTGAAAACAGGTAGGTTTTTGATGTAATTTTGCATTCCGAGACATTAGCTTAAAATTGCGGGACACGGGACAGAGCAATGAATTCCGGGACAATCCCGGAAATCCCGGCCACCTGGCAACCCTAAGCTGTGGTAGTGTTTGCAACAGTTTCTGCGACAAAAAAATTATAAATTTTACCAACCCATCTTCGGCTGTGAAACGTCAGCGAGCACCTGAAAATTTCCAACTTTGACTACGTTGCAGTTGAGCAGCAGAAGCCTGGGGTCTCCATTCCTAAAGGTCAAGGAGGTGTGTACGAGCATCCAGAAGCAAAATTTGGGGCCAGGGAAGCGACTGCAAGCAAAGGTTACTTTTTCTGAGGTAGGATTTCGCATTATATGAGTGTTTATGAGCCGGGAAAGCTAGTAAACTTGAAGAATACACATTCTGGAAGAGATTCATGGCTTTTCCAAGCGTCCATTACTGTCCCAGTTTCAATAATTTGCATGGCGTCAGTAAAAAATACGGTTTTTGCAAAAATCCCAAGCCGTCATAGGTAGTAAAACAAATGAATTGCGGGCGTCTTTTACGTCACGTCTAAAACAAAATGGAGTCAGTTGTTGCCACGCGGGAGCTTAATTCAGTTTACCTGAAGTTTCCTCGCAGAATTTCACTTTTAAGTATTCAAAGAAACGCTGTTTTGCACTTACGACGTTCTGTGTTCAATATCAAATTTGCTAGGTTATGAGAAATCCGAATCTAGTAGAGCTATTGTACTAAAATCGCGCATGGAGCTATTCTGAGAAAAATTTTCTAGAACAATAATAATTTCAAATAAAAAACTTAGATCTGAACCCACTCTGAGAGAAAGAGTTTTGTGTTTTGCTGGAGCTAGCCTAAATTATTACTGCTGTTCAATAAAATATTGAAAGGGGCATTTAACTATTTTATTTAAAAATTAATAAATACATTTCTTTTTAATTAGCCTAAAATACTGACAGGCAAAGGTTAGCACAATAAAAATACCCTGAGCATTGTGGTGATTTGCCCTTATTTAATATTTGCATTAAACTCTTTATTAATGCAGGGCATCATTCCATTTAAAACATACATACATACATATTGTTATGATACAGGCTTTATATGGCTTAAATTAAAGTTTGTTAAATTTGAGATATTACAATGGGATAAAAATAGTTCGAATTTATTTGAGAATAAGGCAGATTTGTGTTTGAAATATAGCTATTTGAAAATTACAGATAAATTTAAATTAAAATAAAATTTATAATAATACGGTTTGGAAATCAGTGACAGATGTTAATTTTTAAAGAATATAATATTTTAGTAGCTATAAATCAAAATAGAAAAGACTAGAAGACATAAAGATTGAAAATGTAGTAGTTAGGAAGGTTTTTTCTGTTTATTAGAAAATAGCAACTTGAACAAATATGTAGAACACGTTTTGGTCTAATTAAAAATATTGGATTTAACCCTCTTTTATTGTGAAGATATTTTGGCTAATTTAAATAGGGTAAAATCTAAATCTACATGATGTATTAAAAAGTGAAATATTAAGAAATAATAAAGAGAAGGACTGACTAAGGAAGATAATTATCTTCGTTTTACCACATACCGATTATAATCGGTATGTGGTAAAACTTAATGGGTACAAGAATTGTTATTTATAAGGGGATAATTAAGGAGTTATATTGGAACAGCTTTATTTAGAAGAACACATTTGACAAGTAACAAAAATAGAATGGGCTTACGTCATTCTATTTGTTGTTGAGTGGAGACTCCATAAAGGTGTCAACGAAGCGAGAAGGTGCATTTCAGGAGGTGGTTGCTGTGACAGGAGGATATCCAGGTTTGCTGTGTTGGCTGGTTGCTGTCAAAAATTTTGGGTTTCCTGATATTGGACGACGCTTGGGACTAGTGGTCTATTTGTGAGAACTGCATTGCAGGGAGCTGCTTAGAGGGGTCGAGTTGCGGATCAAGGATAGGTTTCCGTCTTGAACGTTGTGTGAGAAAAATATACAAGCTGGGTGGTTTCTTATTACATCATAACTAGAACGTAAATAAAGACATTTGAAAGGTGAAATTAATTAAGAAACAATAACTTACTGTGTTATTTAATGTTATAGTGTACCATTCTAAGGATTGGGCATCTGTCATTGGAATTTGAAAAGTATTTGTGACATTTGGTTGACATAAGATGTGACTTATGATTTTGATTGAAATTTTTAAAATTTTTGAAAATCACTTTTTCAGAACAGAGTAACTAGATAACAGAACACACTCCTGTAAAGCTTCAGGCGCTATTACAAAAAGTAATAATTTACATTATTCTTCAAAAGAGGGCAATTTGTAATTATAAATACATAATTAACTTCAATATTTAGAAGTTTTGCACGTTTAAAGGTACAAGAAAGGGTAGCCAGTGCAATATATTGTTATGATACATGATGCAGTATAATAAATTATAAGAAAGGAATATTAAAAAACTAATAAATTTGGAAGGTTACAATAATTAGATCTTGATGGGTGTAAAATTTCAAATATGAATAATGAAAGTAATTGATACAATGAAAGGAGCCATTTGATAGTGCGATATTAATTGAATTAAATAACTTATTGGTTGTATAAAATGTTAATAAAGAACAAACCAAGGTAACATTAGACAAATGTATTTGTATTATTTTAAAATATAGGAAGTGTGCACTAAGAATTGTATCTAATAGGGATAGAAATTTGTTTAAGTAGTTACTAAAACAACTCATGAAAAAAGCGTACATGTAATTTTAAAAGAAAGAATTTCCTTAAATAAAACTAGAAATTATGCCTTAATTTGTGTTATTTTTGGTATATACAAATTAAAAAAAGATATAAACAAATCTGCGTGGTGTGATAAGCGAAAACGTAAAATGTAATTCATGGAGACATATAATCGGTGAAGAGATTATACAAATACAGTTAACTGGAAATAAAGAAAACAGAAGGTTACATTATTTGAAGATATTTGGATTTATTCATACATGCAAGATATTATTGGAGGCTCTTACAAGTAACTGATTTGATTTGGATATTTTGTGAGTATAACAAGAGACATCGGACTATCTGCAAAAAAGGAACAAAGTTAGATTTGGAACATCATAATATAGCAACTTACCAGGAGTTAGTTTCGTGTGGCAGTAACATTCAGGAGGAATAAGGACTGGAGTTAGGGAGCAGAGGAGTTGATTTGACGGGACGAATGCAGTTGAAAGGATTCACAGACCATCATAGGTGTTGCTGTTTGTGAAGTGGGCAGTAGGTGTTGCGGTCTATGGACGTCAGGATCCGGTATTTGTTGGAAGTTGCAGTGAAAGTTAAAAGCAGTTATCAAGGTGTGTGTAGATAAGTTGAGAAAGCATTTTAAATAACTGTCAATAAAGGAAAGTGATAATATAAAGTTGATATGGTACTTATATAGGTGAATTGAATAATAAATGTGTTTATGTAAGATACAATTGTCAATTACCTGGTTTGATGAATTTTAAAAGTCAAGTTTGACATTATATGTCATTGATAGTCAAATAATTTTGAAAATACAATATTAAAACTTCAATTAATAGAGAACTAGATTTTGGCGAACCCACCCTGAAAATAGGAGCTCTCGATTTAAAAGCAATTATTTGTTTGACATTTAAGACATTGCATTAAGTAAGGCATAGTTCAACTGGTGAGCTATAGCACAAATTTTTGGCTAGTATAACGTGGAGCTGATATAGTCAATACATAAATAAGAAGTAGCACAACGTGGTGCATTACATAAATTATTGGCGTCCAAACGTGAGGCTTGTGAAAGTTAAAAATAACAAACGTTGCTTGTTTTAATATGACATGTGGGGTTATTAACATTTCAAACATAAGGGAAAATAAAATAAACAGATTTGATTGTAACTGATAAACCAAGTTTATGGTTAATTTTTTATTAACAAGGGTGAATTAATCATGTTTGTTAATTTACAAAAACAGGCTTGTGAAAGTTAAAAATACCATACGTTGCTTGTTTTAATATAACATGTGGGGTTATTAACATTTCAAACATAAGGGAAAATAAAAATAAACAGATTTGATTGTAACTGATAAACCAAGTCTATGGTTAATTTGTTATTAACAAGGGTGAATTAATCCTGTTTCTTAATTTACAAAAACAGGCTTGTGAAAGTTAAAAATAACATACGTTGCTTGTTTTAATATAACATGTGTGGTTATTAACATTTCAAACATAAGGGAAAATAAAAATAAACAGCTTTGATTGTAACTGATAAACCAAGTTTATGGTTAATTTGTTATTAACAAGGGTGAATTAATCCTGTTTCTTAATTTACAAAAACAGGATAGAACTAAAACAATCATAATTTTAAAAAAAATATCATAATTGAATTCTTTTGAGAAGAATAGAGTAACAATCAATAAGAATAACTAAAGTAGTGATGGGCATAACCGGACAATTTTCATAACCGAATTATTTGCATTCGAATCATATTAATAACCGATTGATTATTTGAATAATCATTCGAATCAATTTTGGCTCTCGATTTGTTTCGATTAAGTCAGCCGTTTTGCCGGTTGGCGGTTCACCGTCATCTGCATCGGCATCGTAACTTGCAGATAGCAGAGGAACTCAGTTCATCGTTAATTATAATAATTGTATAAATGATTTTTATTTAATTTCTAAGGAGTTTAAACCATTGAGAATAGCTATATCAATACTAATCATAAAGAAATTATAAATATGCGAATACAAAGTATCTATTGAATCTATTTTTAGTTCCTAAAATTCTCTAGTAGTCAGCCTTCCGCGGTTCTAAGGACGCACACTTAAAATTTTCAACATCGAAATCCACTTCTTGTCCCGATTGCTCCTTTATTAAAAATTAAATATAAATCTTTTACGATATTGTAAAATTTTATTTCGCTTTCTGTTTATCCCTTATTAGGCATAATCAACCGCGTTTCGAAGCAAAAATTTAGGCCGTTATAAACACAGCTTCGGCAAATCTCAGACTCAACAGAACGTTATCTTTAATAGGAACGGCCCCATAAATTTAACTCGTCGACTGGGAGTATCAAATGTCTTAATAACATCAACAAGCAGCGGCGAGCCTCACTTGGGTCAATCAAGTACATACGTAGAAAAGGTTATATGAGTTATGATTATGAATGCCGTATTATTTACAGAATTTCGATCACTCGCAGGTCGCTAAGACGCGGCACGAAGTACGTATCAGGTTGAGATTATTTTTTATTCGATTACTTGGAACGAAAACCGAGTTACACAGGTTATTTCAATAACCGGATAACCGGTTATTTTTGATTCGAATAAGCCCATCACTAAACTAAAGCATTTTTATAAAGGTTTAATTGGTCAACTAAATATAGAGATTTACAATTCAATATAAAGATTAGTAATTAAAAGTAGGTACATTTAAAAATTTTAAACTAAAATATGGCTGACAAAGAATTACAAGAAAAAGCAAGTAGACTGAAGAGGAAAAAGACGAAGGACAAGAAGAATGGAAGTGGTAGCGAGTGGTGCTGAAGTTGAAGTAGAGGAATACAGCAGATCAGGTAAGATTACAAGCGAATCAACAGGTAAATCAAACATAGATATGGAGAAGTTAATGGCATTTATTGCACAAAATGCAGAGAAAAATGCAGTAGAGTTGAGGAAGGATTTACAAGCAACTGAGAAGAAGGCAGAGGAAAGGGAAAGAAAGTCAAAAAAGGATGCTGAGGAAAGGAAGGTAGGTTTCAAGCAACATAGAAAGAACTAATGAAGAGTTAAATAAGGAGTTGCAACAGTCAATTGCGAAAAGGCAGAGGAAAGTAACAAAATTACTGAAGAGTTGAAAAAGGAATTGCAACAGTCAATTGCGGAAAAAACTGAGGAAAGTAAGAACGATGCAGAGGAAAGGGAAGGTAGGTTACGAGATGCAATTCAGAGCACTGCAGACAAGGTACAAGAACAAAAAGACCAAGCAGATAAGATGGAAGAGACGATGAAGGAATTAAGAGAAGATTTTAATAAAGTACAACTCCAGAATAAGCAAGAATTGCAAGCACAAATAAATAAGATTAGTGATACATTAGGAAGTTATAAAGATGAACTTAAGAATGAGATGAGAGGAGAAAGACAGGAGGAACACAAACAACTAGAGGAAAATTTAACAAAAATCATGGAAGATAAGTTAGTAAAGAATAACGAAAGGGTAGATAGAAAACTAAAGTATATACAAAGTCAAAATAAAGATGTGCGTAAACAAATACAATTGATTGATGATAAGGTAAATAAAAATCAAGCTGAAATGCAAGAAGAAATTAATAATAACGTAAGCAGAGTTAATGTGTTGAACGAAAATCATTTAACAAATATTAAAGAGGTAGAAGATACATTGAAAAGAATGCAAGATGGAACGGAAATGTTAAAGAGTAGCCAAAGAAGTAATTATATCGGAATACAAACAGACATGTTGCCAAAATTTGAAGTTAGATTTCGGAACAATACCAATGAAAACAAATTAATTTTGGAAGAATTAGAACAAACATTATTATTGGGAACTGGTGAAATAAATCAGGAATTAGACAGTTATGTAGATGAGGTAGATGATTCTACGGAAAAGAACGAGGAAGTAAAAGTGAACGAAGGAGAACCAGATGATGAGAAGAAATACAATTATGAAAAAGTAAATGTGGTAACAGGGTGTATACTGAGGAATATTATGAGGAACAAGAATTATAAATATTTAAGAAGAAATAAAGGATTTTATAAAGTACGAAGAATTATAGGAGGTTCTTCTTCTTTGGGTGCCTCATCCGTTCCGGACATTGGCTATGACCATGGCAATTCTCACTTTATTGGCAGCCAGACGAAATAGCTCTGTTGATGTTAATCCGAACCAGTCTCTAAGATTTCTTAGCCAGGAATGGCGTCTTCTTTCTGGTCTTCTCTTTGATTCGAGTTTACCCTGCAGGATTAGTTGTAGCAGACGATATTTGCTGTTTCTCATGACGTTCCCAAGGTATTCAAGCTTGCGTGTTTTGATTGTAAGCATAATTTCTTTTTGTTTTTGTAGTCGCCTCAGTACTTCCTCGTTCGTTATGTGTTCTGTATAGGAAATCCGGAGTATCCTTCTGTACATCCACATCTCGAATGCGTTTATCCTGTCAGTTATTTCTTTGTTTATTGTCCAGGTTTCTGCACAATAGAGTAGAACAGGGAATACATAGCATTTCAGCATTCTTATTTTAAGAGTTATGCTTAGATCTCTGGATAGAAATAATTTCTTCATATTTATAAAGGCTGCCCTTGCCTTTTCTATCCGACATCGCACTTCACCTCTATAGTCCCAGGTCTCATAGACTGTGGTTCCCAAGTAGTTGTATGTGCGTACTTGTTCAATCATTTGTCCGTCAACACTTAGAATTCCCGGGTCGTTGTTTGACTTCGATATAACCATATACTTTGTCTTTGTGATATTGAGGCTCAGTCCATAATGTTCAGAGTGTTGCTTTACTCTCAATAGTAGTTGTTGCAAGTCTTCTAATGAGTTGGCCATAATGACAGCATCATCAGCAAATCTTATATTATTGATATGTTCTCCATTTATTTTTATTCCCGGTTGGTCCTCTAATGCTTTTCGAAAGATTCTCTCTGAGTAAATATTAAATAATGTTGGAGAAAGGACGCAACCTTGTCGTACGCCTTTGCAGATTTCTATTTCATTTGATAGGCTGTTATCAATTTTAACTCTTGCAGTCTGGTTCCAGTAAAGATTAGCGATCATTCTTATATCTCTCTCATCAACAGTTGTTGTTCTTAATATTTCAATTAACTTATCATGCTTTACGGTGTCAAAAGCCTTATTGAAATCAATGAAGCAAATGTGTGCGTCATAACTCATGTCTCTGCATCTCTGAATCAAAACTTGCATTGAGAATACGGCTTCTCGTGTTCCTAAGGCATCTCTGAACCCAAACTGAGTTTCTGCTATGTTCTCTTCGCATTTTTTGTGTATCCTAAGGTGTATGACTTTCAAGAAAATCTTAGTTATGTGGTTTATAAGGCTTATTAAGCGGTGATCATTACAAGTTTTAGTTGTTGCTTTTTTTGGTATTGCGAGGAAGGTTGAAGTTAGCCATTTTAGTGGTATAATACCGGTGTTGTAGATGTGGTTAAATAATCTGACGACCATATCTAAGAATGCATCGGAGTCGCTTAGCAGTTTATACACTTCTCCGCAAAATTAAAGGATCAGAAATAAAAATGCAATATATTTTTTTGTCGTTGAAAATATTGATATGAAACTCATACGCAATAAACATAGCACTATTTATCGCTGCATACGTATATCTTAGGGGCATTAACATCTTAAGATACTACAAAAATGCTGGTTGATAACAAATACTGCAGAAATCGCATAAGTCTTATAATTAAAAGTTGCCTGTCAGTGTGTTCTAAACAATTGATACAGTGTATAAATCAAAATAAATGGCAGCCGATGTCCAGAGAAACTGTCTTTCGCAGGTAGATGTATCTATCGTAAAGTGGTCACACTGCTCGAGGAAGGCTATACTCAGAGAGAAGTTGCTGCAAGGCTTTTGGTTGCGCAGTCAGTGATTTGCAGTGTCTCGGCGTTTTCGAATGACATGGAATTATACCAGAAGACCTGGCCAAGGTCCTAAAAAGAAAACTACCAGGCGTGAAGACCGGTATTTGGTCGTAACAGCATGTGAAAGGTCACTGCTCGATCGCTGAGGAACGATCTCCAACGATCTACCGTAACAGTCATTAGCTGCAATATCGTATTGAGGAGACTTAATGATGCTGGTATAAAGGCAAGACATCCTGCAATCGGTCCAATTTTGACCCCCCTTCACGGGAAGCTACGTGTATCATTTGCTCATGATCATTTGAACTGGAGAGATGAAGAATGGGCATCAGTGTTGTTCACCAACGAGTGTAAATTTTCTCTAAACACCAACAATAGAAGTTATGTTATTAAATGTTTATTAATAATCCTATCTTTATTGCGTATGAGTTTCATAACAATATTCTCAACGATAAAAAAATATTGCATTTTTATTTCTGATCCCTTAATTTTGCGGTGAAGTTTATATTTCTGCGCATAGGAGGTTGTATAATTAAAATAAATAAAATTGGAAATTCCCGCGGATTATGTTACGTGATATGTTGGGTAAATGCTTACGAAGTAGTTCCCAGCCCCAGCTTCAAGCTTCTTAGAATATTTAGTGATAAGAAATGTTATATAAGCATGTGCACACTGTACTTAGGCAGTTCTTATGCCAGTTCTTATGTCAGTTAGCATCTAGTAGACACATTGTAAACTGCATTTTGTAACTCCGTAACTTGAATAAATTAATTTTTTTGATTTAACAAGTTTCGTAAATTATAATTGGCGCAGTCGGTAGGATGGTCAAAAATTAAAGACAAAAATCGCTTCAATTTTGTGTTTCAACACTTAATTGGCCATCCGAACAACGAACCAAGAAGACATCTGTAATTCGAAGAGGGGAACCAGAATCGTCCACATTCGAGAGCCAGAGCCTTCATTCAACAATCCAGGACTCAACAGGCCCAAAATCGCCCAGAGAGCCCTAAAACGCCGGACCAGCCCTCCAAACATCGAGTACGCTGAGCCCGCACGAGGTGACAACGCCCCGGACTAGCATCGCTGGGTCCAGTCACGTACTCAAGGAACATGAGTACAATTACAACGATATTAATGTAAGATAAATTTTATTAGCAAGTGCAAAAGTGGCTTTATTTTGCTAGATATAACCGCTCATTTTGGAGCAAAGTTGTTAAAATAATCGTTTTACTTTTAAGCATCTAATAACCGAATTCAATTGATTTATCAACACATTCTCAGGAGAATTTTTGTTAATAATTGTGTTCGTTATTAGCCATTGCAACTCTTAAACAAATTCAGGTGCAGTTAGCTGTAAGCCAGATCAGTAAGCGTTACTGATAGAGTAACTTAATCTCTTACTGTGCTAGCACTGCATGCGTAGGCTTTCTAAAAATAAAATTACAAGCCCCGCTTTAAAGCAAGTGCATTGGTTTCCTAAACGGGAGTAAATACACCATTCACTTGTTGCGAAGCAATAAAACGACGTTTAATTTTAAGACAGAATTGTTAAACGTTAGGTAGCAAATAAGCAAATTATTCGCGAACAAATTAAAATTTTATGCAAGGAGACGACGATCTTCTCCAGCTTTTCGAAAATTTAAATATTCAAGAAGTACCTCCCGCAATACCAGTAAATATGGCACAAGCATTTCATTTGGAGTATCTCAAGACAGTACCAGAATTTGATGGCACTTCTTACAAACTATCGGAGTACGTGAGAGCCGCCGAAGTTATAATAACGCATTTCTTTCCTGAGGGACAAGGAGACGCTTTTCTACAAACATTATTATTATCTGCACTGCGAACAAAACTAACCGGCAGAGCATTGTTAATTACAAGCGGACGTGAAATACCAACCTGGATAGCATTAAAAACGCTATTACAACAATCGTTTGCGGACCAGAGATCTGAGGATTCATTGCTAAGGGATCTCATGCTATTAAAGCAGAAAAACGAAACAGCGCAGGAGTATTTTGAAAAATGCCAGCAAGTTAAAAGTCTATTGTATTCCAACGTGCAATTAAACGAACCAGCCGCAGCAATTCGAGCAACGAAAAGAACGCTTTACGACAGTTTAACACTAAACGCATTTTTAACCGGACTCAAGGAACCTATGGGAAGTTTCTTACGAGCCAGAGGACCGACTACTCTTGACATCGTAATTAAATATTTAATAGAAGAGGAAAATGTAAATTACAACAAAAATCGAGACTCATCAGAACAATATAAAAAACAAATTAAAAAACCATTTCCACCGTATAATTTAAGGCTAAGCAATCCGAGCCAGGCATGGCAACCATCACCAAGAAATTTTAACCAATTTCCTAGTTACACACATCAAATGCCACAACCTATACAAAGAAATAATTTTCCAATTCATTCGAGACCGCAACAGCAGCACAGCCTCAACAACGAAATGTATTTGCACCCAGAAACACAGAAGTTAGACATCTACCAAAACCAACACCAATGGACACTAGTTCGAGTAACACCAGAAGAACAATACAACCACCAAATAGATTTATTCTTCAGCACAGAATTCGTTTACACCTAGAGCTACATCGTACATTAGGCAGTCAAATCAACCTAGAAACTTTATTTCGAAGAGTTACACTTTCAAGAGGACCCCGAGGAAGAGGACAACATTCAGGAATATTATTACGAAGAGGAACAAGAAGAAGATAATTACTACGAAGAACAGGATTTTACTTTACCTGCCCAGAACAACGACGACACGTAGCGCAGCCAATAAATGATCAATCGCTAGGAGAAATTATAGAAGTTAACAACCAAAATTCAACGTTACCATGTATTTACATTCCACAACTCAAATCAAACTTTTTAATCGACACCGGAGCATCTAAAACTCTTATCAAACCAAAAGTAGCATATAAATATTTCCCGGAGTTAATTGTAAAAGAACCGTTCCAAATTCAGACAGCACACCAAATTTCATCTCATCAAGAAACTGCAACTATTCAATTACCATCAATATTCAAAGTGTCATTAACTCATAAATTTCATCTATTTAATTTCGACAATAAATACGACGGACTCATTGGAATAGATTTGCTAAAGAAATTAAAAGGAACAATAAATTTTGAAGAAAACCTTTTGGAAACACCACAGACCCACATCCGATTATATTCAATGGAAATAATCAATCAAGATTTGAATCATAAAATTACAATACCAGCAAGATCAGAATGTTTTGTAAAAATACCTGTAAATAGAAACATTCATGAGGGAATAATTGAACATACAAAATTAAACAAATATTTAGAAATTCCGACTTCATATGTCACAGTGCAAAATTACTTTGCAACTACATCAGTGATCAATACTAGTGATCAAGAAATAACACACACCATAATGAACCCTATACCTATCGAAATCGTGGAAGAAAATAACGACACCCTATCGCTAAATTATCAGGAGTCATCGATCGACCACTCAGCATCACCATGCAATATTAAAAGGATACAAAGAGAAAATTTACAACAATTACGCTTGGAACATTTAAACAGCGAGGAAGCTACATTAATAAAAAATCTGTGTGAAGACTTCAAAGATATTTTCTATTGCGACCAAATTCCACTGTCCTTTACAAACCAAATTAAACACGAAATTAGGACAACTGACGAAACACCTATATATACTAAGAATTATCGATATCCAGAAGTACACAAGAAAGAAGTAAGGCGACAAATTGACAAAATGTTGAAAGATCAAATAATCGAACCATCAACATCACCATGGAGTTCACCTCTTTGGGTTGTTCCAAAAAAGGTCGATGCATCAGGAAAACAAAAGTGGAGAATAGTTATCGACTACCGAAAACTAAACGAAAAAACTATCGACGACAAGTACCCATTGCCTAATATCAATGATTTACTTGACAAATTAGGAAAATGCCAATACTTTACAACGCTTGACTTAGCATCAGGATTCCACCAAATCGAAGTAGAACAAAAGGACATCCCTAAAACCGCATTTAATACAGAAAATGGGCATTACCAGTTCAAACGGGTTCCATTCGGCCTTAAAAATGCGCCGTCATCGTTTCAAAGAGTTATGGACAACATACTACGAGGTATCCAAAACGAAAAATGTTTAGTATACCTTGATGACATCATTATTTTTTCGACATCACTCCAAGAACGCATTTCCAGATTAAAAGAAGTATTTCTGCGACTACGAAAGACAAATTTTAAAATCCAATTGGACAAAAGCGAGTTTCTGAAAAGAGAAGTTCAATATTTAGGACACATTATTACCCCCGAAGGTGTGGAACCCAATCCCGATAAGATAAAGGCTATCAAAAACTATCCTATACCAAAAACTCAAAAGGAAATAAAAGGATTCTTAGGACTGCTAGGTTATTACCGAAAATTTATTAAGGATTTTGCAAAATTAACGAAACCACTAACTAAATGTTTGAAAAAAGGAGCAGTAGTTATGTTATCACCGGAATATAAAGAAGCTTTCGAAAAATGTAAAACTATTTTATGCAACAAACCTATACTTCAATACCCAGATTTTGAAAAGGAATTTAATCTAACTACAGACGCATCCAACTTTGCAATTGGAGCCGTACTTTCGCAAGGACCTATAGGCAAGGATTTACCCGTTTCATACGCTTCAAGAACGTTAAACGAATCAGAGGAAAAATATTCAACAATCGAGAAAGAATTATTAGCAGTAATTTGGGCAACTAAATACTTCAGACCGTACCTTTATGGACGAAAATTCAAAATCATCACGGATCATAAACCATTACAATGGCTTAATTCATTAAAGGAACCAAATTCTAAACTTGCAAGATGGAGACTTAGACTGGAAGAATTCGACTATGATGTTATTTATAAAAAAGGAAAACATAACACGAACGCTGATGCCCTATCACGCATAAAATTGAATCTTATCGACACAAAACCAATGATCGTTAATTTCGATACTACCATGGTAGACTTATTAAATGAAGTAATAAACGAGACCTCCATTGAACATGTTAACGAATCACCCTCGAGTTCAAACAAAGAATTTCAAGCTGTACGAGAAATATCAGATGACAATCAATCAATAAATACGACTCATTTCAAAAATCAAGAACCGCACTTTTACAAATGCGTAACAAAAACAAACAATAAAAATAACTCTAAGAAAATTACATTTAACATCAATGACAAAGTGCTTATTAAAACCAACGCCAGGAATAAAGCTAGAATTCAATACGATGGACCATATACAATAAGTTCAATCAACGATAAAGGAATAGCTACTTTATTAGACAAAAATAATAAAAAGAAATCTAGGCATTTAGACGAACTAAGTAAACCCATTGTTACAGAACCACCTGTATCACCGTCATCTCTACCCTCGACAAGCCAGTAATTACGAAAATTGAAAATAATCCGGTTTATTCCCACATAAACTCGGAAAAGCAAGAAATCAAGTAGACGAATGGACACTAATAAAAAATATCGACTATACTTCAATAATAGAAGAATACAAATGGTTGGAGTTAAACATTCAACGAATGAAAAATGTATTTACAAATTTACCTCACGGACATACATACGATAAAGAACTTCAAATTACCAAACCCTGCTAAATATAACCTCATCTGAAATTAAACGAAAATTAAATCAACTATTTCTTACAAGAAATAAACGAGGCTTAATCGACGGCCTAGGAACAGTTTTCAAATTCCTAACTGGAAACTTAGATTCGACTGATGGAGAAAAAATCGAAAAAGCAATTGAAGAACTACGAAAAGGACAGGAATCCCAGGACAAAATTCTAACTGAACAAATATCAATAACGGAACAAATACTCGATAAAGTAAACAAAACTATTAGTACACTGAGAGTTGACCAATACACATTATTATCAAGAATAAAACAATTAGAAGCTCAAATCGAAGAAAACACAATTCACCGAGCGAGATGTATTCGATAATCAATATGCATACTATATTTCTGCAAATATCAGGAATGATGAACGTAATATTGTACCTACTTAATAATTTGGAAGAAGCAATCACTTTTACCAAACTCGAGATCATGCACCCTTCAATAATTGATCCTGAGGACTTAGAAGCCAATTTAATATTTATCCAGAATAAAATACAAGGACAACAATTGCCATTTAAAATCAACCGAGAAAATTTACCTTTATACGAAGACATTATTGCAGTCAAAGCATATCAAATAAAATCCAGAATCGTATTTATTTTGGAAATACCTCTAATAAATCCGGATATCTACGATTACTATCATCTTTACCCATTACCTGTGAAAACCGATCAACATTTCCAAATAATTATACCACAAAAAATATTTGCTTTACAATGAAAATAATTATATTTCCACGGACGAGCCCTGCAAAAAACTACGCAACGGCGAACACCTATGTAAAATCCAAGAAAAAATCAATTCAGAAGAACCACTTTGCGAAGCTCAACTCATTTCATTTATAAAAAATAATGTATGTGAAACCGAAATATTTACATTAGAGCATTTTAAAACACAGAAAATCGCCCACGATTCATGGTTACTGATTGCCGATAGAGAATTAATATCCACAATCACTTGTGAAAATAGTAAGCAGAAGATGCCGCTAAATGGAAATTACATTGTACAGATACCACCAAGATGTGAACTAAAACTTGAAAATAGGGTACTGAGGACAAATTATTACTCTAATTGCGTAAACGAGATAATTCAGTTGCCGATGATCAACTCAACGCCTACCGAAGAACAACAAATAAATAATAAACTCCCATCGATACATCTGGAGAACATCGATCTAGACGACATATTCACTTTAAAAAGTAAGCTAAAAGACTTGCATAAAAAAGTGTATAAACCAAATTTTGACGGACATTTATATATTAGTAATAGTGTATTTTTCATGTTAATCTTAGTTATAGTCGCAATTTTGTTCACTTTATATAAATATAATAAACTGCCTGCATTTTGTAATAGGAATAACGTAAATCAATTAAGCCCAAAACCAGTCGAAATTATTCCCTAGATATTATGATAAAAATGTAATTTTACCGTAATTTCTGTTCTAATGAAGGGAGGGATTATGTTACGTGATATGTTGGGTAAATGCTTACGAAGTAGTTCCCAGCCCCAGCTTCAAGCTTCTTAGGCTCTGAACACACGGGATTCCGTTTCCCAGATTCGGTATGCGGGATACAGAATCTGAGTCTGTTCAGACACGGCGACTGAATCTCAGACGCGGCCTTCAGTCACTTGCAGTGCCGTGCTGTTATGGACCTAGCATTGCTGTTCTTTGTTTCTGTCGAATTAGTCTAGAAGTGCTGTATTTAAAGTCAGGGATTGGGCTCTACAAAGCTAATAAACTTTTCATTGTCAAATAATGTACGCTCTATGATCGTTGTATAGTAAGAAACGCCTTGCTTATTAGATTTAAATAGAAGTTGCAGAAAATCTGCTACGCCTATGATATGATATCATATGTTCTGGCTGGCCAAAGTAGGCGAGTCCAGGCCGTGGTACACGTGGACTCATATCCTTTATATGCTCCAATGGTAAATCGGTATCCGAGATACAGAATTTGTAGCCGGCGGCCGAAATGGAGAGATAAGGAAAATAAGCACAAGGAGAAGACAAAGAAGGAAACAGTTAAACCAAGACTAAAAAAAGAAGCAAAGAAGTTAAAAGAGAGATTGAGACCAAATGAAGTACCGAGGCTTGAAGTTGAATTGAGAAAGTTAAAACAAGCAGCTAAAGAAGCCAAAGATGGTAAAAAGACCACTGAAGATTATTTCAAACGAATTTTGAGATAACATTAGGAAACTCGGAAGTTGTACATATGTAAAATAATAATTTTAAAATGTTAATTAAAGAACCACACGTATTTTAACAATTGAGCAAAACCAGAGAAAAATATGAAGACATGGCTCCACTAACACAAAGAAATTTTACCAGAATTATAAATAATAGATAACTAAGAAGACATTGCTCCACTAACAAGAAGTAATTGTACCAGAATTATAAAATATGGCTTTCTTAATAAATGAAAAGGTAGGTAATTTTAGATAATTTAGATGTCCTATATAAGAATATTATAAAAGTAAATAAAATAGATTTTCTATCTGCTACTAAAAGAAAAATATCAACAACAAACCGAATGTTAAATGTTAAAATAATTATTAATCAATGGGAAGGTGTTGTTAGATTGTTTATAGTAAAAGGCCTAAGCGAGGATATGGTGTTAGGAATTGACATTATTCAGCAGTTGGGAATAAATATTGATGGAGCACAAAGGTGTATTCATTTAAAGGGGTTAATTAAATCTTGGACCTGTACCAGTAGAGTCAGCCAAGAAGATAAGTGTTGCCAATTAGATGCAATTGGAGACATGATGAAATATAAAGAAGGTATAATTATTAATAATAATATAATACATGATATTGAAAATAAATATGATAATAAGGGATTATTGCTGAATGAATTAAAAATAGTTGAGAAGAATAAACAATTTGAAGGCCAAATATTACAAATAATTTATAGAAATAAACAGATTATTAATGAAGAAGTAGGTCAAGCAAAGAAATACATTCATAAGTTACAGGTTGACGAATTAAAAAGTTTTAATAGCAAATCCTATCCTATACCATGTTATGGGCCAAAAGTCACTTTTCGTATTAATTTAACGATTTGCCTTATCCCTGCCTAATTCAAGGCACTTTGCACATTTCGTTCTAACTATTCGCCCTATATCTGACTAATTCTAGATCTAACTTACTCTAAATTTACAATAGATTAGTTTCATGCACCCATCCCGCAAGTAAACTTACTGCAGGTTAGGCCTCACGTCGTACGCGTGCTATGTTGGTTGCAGATACGATCTTTTCGCAAATTTGGAATCCTGGACAGATTTTAACATATTTTTTTCGGAATTCTGGTAAAGAATTATAGAGAAACATAATTATTAATTTTAACATAATTTTCTTGTCATGGATGATTTATTGACTATTATCGTATCGTCCGCTTTCTGCAATTTGTAATAAGGTTCCTAGATCAACACACCAAAGTGTAAGGTACCGCCATTAGTGACTTTTATAACTGTCCTTGTCGCACGAGTTTATGTTTATTTACGTTCTGTTACTGTGTTACCAAATACAATATTTAAATTAAAAACATCGTTTTACTTTATTTAATGGCATTTGTTAATATCCCACATTAAATAAACTATTTAAAAAATTAAAATATTTAATGGAGCATATAAGTTTGGCGACATCTATTATTATATAAGCACAATTTATGTTTAATTTCAATGAAATGGCGGATGAGCCGACTAATTGTTTTGCCATCTATAGTTGTTAACATAATTTGGAGCAAAATCTGATAATTTTTTTCTTAGCGATCCCATAATTGTAATTCGTACAAACGGCAACACTGATCCTGGATCTACCTGTCATTATTAGCCATCTTGATTTGTTAGAATACGGATGTAGTGAGAAGCATCTTTGGTTAATCGATGCACGAATTGGTAATTCGGTTGTGTCACGCTCATCCTAGCATGAAAATGTACATTTTGGTGTGGATTTGGTTGGGGAGACGTCCCCGACGTTTTTGTTGTAGTACATTTCAAGCACGGACTTTTGTCCGGAATTTATCTAACAAGCACATGTTATACTTGGGCGATTCGGAGCAGAACACCTAACGGTATGCTATTTTGACAATTCTTGGTTATATTTCTAAGGCGGAATGTTGTCCCTTTTAGCTCCCCTTTGGTACGGGCGGTGAACGCACTCAGATTAGAAAGGCAGTCCTTTAGTATGAACTAACGCATCTCTGTTGGTGTGCGGCGAGCTTTGTACGTGGAGGCGCAGAACTCTTCGAGGCGTTTGGTTGATGGATTTGGCCCCTCTTGGAGAGCACTTTCTCCAGGCAGTTGCTGCAGTCGGCTAGCTGTAAGTTTGGGAGATTTCCAGTCCCTACAACAGGCTTGCAGATTTACTGGCCCGAGAATTCTACGTTACCTGCAGTGAAGCCCGTTTGATCACAACGTCCACCTTGGACACAACGTCCACCGCCACAACGCCCACTCTGGTCACAACGTCCACCGACGCCTGTTGAGAATAACATTTTACGGCGTTGGTCGTAACGTCCACCCTGGTCACAACGTCCACCGCCATAACGCCCACTCTGGTCACAACTTCCACTTTCAAATTTGGTCACAACGTCCACCTTGGACACAACGTCCACCGCCACAACGCCCACTCTGGTCACAACGTCCACTTTCAAATTTGGTCACAACGTCCACCTTGGACACAACGTCCACCGCCATAACGCCCACTCTGGTCACAACGTCCACTTTCAAATTTGGTCACAACGTCCACCTTGGACACAACGCCCACTTTTGTTTTACTTGTTATTTAATCAACCTTTAACTGCCTTCTTTAATCCTTTTTGAGTGGTCTAATGTTGTTTAGAATTTGAAAATGTTGGTTTTAGGCTATTTTACGTATTTTTTAGTCGATGTATAGTTTCAACTATTTCCTCCCCATTCATGACGATTTTCTCTCTATTTTATGATGGTTTTTGTCTAGTGTATGTATTTCTAGCTCGTTTCTCATATAAATCGGTATACGAAGAATAAGGGTCCTATTATAACACTAAATATACCTAAAGATTCTTTGGTTTGCGATACACCTCAGAAGGTTGACGTCACTGAAAAACGTGGTTGTACGTGTTATTATTAGTAATATATAACAAGCTCGAGACCAGCACGATAACTCTTTTGATGGGAAAAATTATTTGTAAGCATGTCGCTCGCGTTTATATTTTGAAGAGTATTGCACAAAAACCCTATACGAATTATGATTTAGAATTGACTTAATAACTCAAAAAAACTCAAGTTACTGGTTTTTTGCAACTCTACTTTCAATTATGACACCATCCACGGGGTCGATAGTCATCCCTAGGGCGCTTATCGCTTGATAAGCATCCCTAAAGTGTTTATCAGGTAATCAGTTCAGTATTGGTCGATTTTCAAAAAATGCATGGTTTTTCTTGGACTATATCAGTTATGTGACAGTTGAGTGTAATATTCCAACTAAGTAACGTTCGTGTGTCCCACTAAGTACAAGTGGCCTATTTTTTGCAATCTTTTACCACAGACTTTAGTATACCAATGCTTATATAATTTTAGTTATTTAAGGTTACATAGGGTCTAATAATGACCTTGACAAACAGAGTCGTAGCTAGGGCAGGGCAACCGGGGCCCACGCCAGGGGCGCAAGCCTCGTGGGGAGCAAAATCGCAACACAACGTTAGGAAGCTTCGTCAAATTTGAAACTGACTCTAAAAGGTCATTCTGATACCAGATGGTCATCAAAGTATCAGTCAGTTCACTCTTTGCTTTCTCAATTACCCTAAGTCGTAAAAACTCTACATGCGATTTCTGAAGGAACGGATGATGATGGTGTAACCTGTTCCACATATTCTGTGTCTTCAGCCGAGAGTTTGACAAAACTTATTAATTTTCAATTTATTTGTCTGTTAACTGTGTGGAATCAAATTCTTTGTAATATCGACAAGGTAAACAGCATTTTACAATACAAAACACAATCAATCGAAAGAGCAGCTAAACCTATTGATGGTCTCCAGAAGTGTATTAAGAATTTTAGAGAAAACGAGATTGACAAGGCTGTAGACACAGCAAAGGATCTTTGTTAACAGATTGACATAATACCAGAATTTCCCGAAAAAAGAAAAAGGAAAATAAAAAAAATTTTTGATGAAGGTCGACGATGAAGCTCAGACTTTTACAGGATTGAAGAAATTTAAAATCCAGCTGTATAATGTTCTTGATTCGTTAATTTCGCAGATGGAGTGGAGATTTGAGACTTTGTCACGGGTAGCTTCTGATCTTTGTTTTTTAACAGAGGACTCTTTCTTTTGGAAAAACCTACGGCATATCTTAAAAAAGCAGCAGCTGATTTGGCACTAAAATATAAAGATGATCTTGATGCAAACGAGCTAAGTTTAGAGATTGAAAGTTTTAAATATCAAGCATGTTCTTTAATACCAACCTAAATTTTATTCATGAATATGGGTTATCATCCAATTATCCCAATATAGAAATGTGTCTCCGCTTAGCACTAACGCTACCAGTTACGTTCGCGTCTTGCGAGAAATCCTTCAGCAAGCTGAAACTTGTAAAAAAGTACTTGAGATCCCAAATAGGACAAGTGCCCTTAACAAATTTAGCCATAATGTCAATTGAGTATGAAACTGCAGAAAAAACTAACTACGACGATATTATAGATAAATTTACCGCGGAAAAGTCACGAAAAATTGTGTTTGTTTTATTTTGTTTTTATAGGTACATTGCAATAATTTATGAACATTATTGATGTGTATTTTCATGTTTGCAATTTGTGAAATGAATATTTATGTCCAATAAAATAGCGTTTTTTAAAAATCTCTTTTAAGTAGGTAAAGATATAATATATTGATTGTTGAAACCAGTAAAATTATTAGTCAAAAACATAGGACTTTATTAGGGGGAGGGGGCGCAAAATTATGGGACTTGCCCTGTGCGCCATAGTTCCTAGCTACGCCTCTGTTGACAAATCTGACTAATGTGTCGCTTATGTAACTCATAAAAAATGCATTATCTCTGGAACTTCTCTGTGGCGTGAATTTATAATTCATATTCTTATTTGAGTATTTCCCCACTCTGCACATTATAGTATATTATGATACGAGTTTTATAAGAAGCATTTTGTAGCACGCACAGATTTAGGGTACGACGAGCGAAGCGAGGAGTGCCCTAAAGGAGTAAGTGCTACAAAATTCCTTATAAACGAAGTATCATACAGTATTTTATCTACTTTGCCACTTTTTTAAGCAAAAAAATGAAAATTTTTTGTATTTTTATTATAGCATCGCTTTGTGTCTATTACGATACGCAAACGCGTATCGTAATAGCCTCAGTACGAACGCAAAGTAGATAAAAATTATTAAAACGTTACTTACGTTATTTAATAATTTTAATTTGCCTAGTGGCGAAATACCCAAATAAGAATATGAATAAAACTGCATTGTCATGGACATATACCGGGTGACCATAAAATATTGTAATTTTTTTCTTAAGTTGGCACTGTTTATGGTAGTGGCACTTTAAGACTATGTCAAATTTGAGGTTGGCAGGTTAGGTTTTGCATCAGTACCTAAGAAAAAAAATCACAATCATTTATAGTCACCCGGTATATATGCTGCAAAAATTACGTATTAACTCCATGTTAGGTTATTAAGAGGCACATTCTGAGTAGGAAAAAAGTTATACAAAAATTCCTTGTCTTATATTTTCGAAGATATAGCGAGGTTTTATTAATTTAAAAACTAGCAGAACTGGCAACATGGTTTAATTACAAATAGGTAAGGCTACATTGTTTTAATATATATAACACTTAATTGAAATACGTAACTGTAATTTTCCACTGATCTGTTATTTGTTGTTTATGTCTAATGTACGAGGTATACCGGGTGGCAATGAGACAAGAGCCATGTCTCTAACTCCTTTACTTATAAATGGATTTGCATTAAACTTGTTGCAAGGTTATTAAACATAATTTCGGATTGATAGACGAATATAATCAAAATAGCCAACTTCCGGTTTTACCGGAAATGTCTTTAACTTTGTTTTTTTAAAGCGATCACCCTACATATTTTATGTTTTTCGGAATCTAAGGCTCAAACTATATACGACAGTGATGCCAAATTTGCTTAGGTATTACACAATCATATTTTAAAAATTTATTAATTAAACATCTTTCAGTTTTAAATAAATATAAAGTAGGGCATAGTGCACATCGTTAGACTGGTAATTACATGTTCTATGGTACGATGGCTCTTGGTAAGTGCCATTTAAAAAATGACTTTTTCTCAAAAAACACTCTTAGCAAGTTTTATTCGTTCATAAAGGATTTTTTATTGATCTAAGAAACTGTTGAAATAGTTATTATTATGAGTTACTAAAGTCAATTAGAATATAATTTCTCCACTCACGGCCTTGTCCAAGGTAAGGAGTGCCAGTATGGGGATCTGGTTAATTTTGTAAGAGATACAAATTTCGTTCGTTAAATGGGAAGAAAGTTGAGCAATTAAAGGACTAACAAAATGGCGCCTAGAAATGCTTTATATGATATTTCGTTTTTGAATTATCTAAAAAAGATCGAATTTTTGGATTTTCTATTTTTTTTCTGGCATTAATATTAAAGTTAGAGCGAAACTAATTTAACTTCTTTGTAGCACCTTCTCGTGGACTTAATGATTACGTTATCAGACTTTTTATCCGACGTTTCGTCTTTGAGAAACCATCATTAACTTAATTTTGTTTTAAATACGGTTCTGATTTTGTGATGCCAAATTGATGAAGCCCTTTGTATGGTGAATTCAAAAATGTACTGCACATTATGGCTTACTTACGTTTCGAATCTTTTTTTACCACCATCAAGAAATTTTTGGAGGCGGATCTGTGTCCTAGCGCATTTCATACGTTGTTTCAGGGTTTGTAATTTAAAGAACGAAGTAATGAGCCTCACTGAATGTTTTTATTGCTAATTTTAATTATTGTTTAGAAGTAAGACACATCAATACATTAATTACTGTATGACTATTGAAAGTTATTTGTATTCCAAGACCAAACGTGATTATTAAAAATTAAAAACATCCAGTATGGCTTATTACCTTCTTTTTTTTTCTTACAAAAGGTAAAACAACGTATGTAATGCTCTAGGACACAGGTCCGTATCCAAAAATTTCTTGATGGTGGTTTGCAAAGACTCGAAACGTAATTAAACCATAATGTGTGGCACTTTATTGAATTGAGAATAAAAAGAGCTTCACAAATTTGGTATGGTAAAAAAATGAAGTTGACGATGGTTAGTCCAAGGCGAAACGTCGGATAAAAAATTGATAAGGCAATATTTTAGTCCATAAAAAGTTGCTATAAAGAAGTATTGTCAGTTTCTCTCTAACTTTAATATTAACGCCAGAAAAAAATAAAATAGAAAATCAAAAATCTGAACTTCGATTACACCACTAGTGATGTAATGGCTTCATTACCTAAGTGAAATAGTGTCAAAATAAATGAATGACATAATCACATTTGACTACTAAAATATTTTATCTACGACCACCACTAAAAGTAGGTCTTTTAGCGCTAGCTTGTTTCACTAAAAATGACGTTTTATAGTTTACCGTGGTTAAAGAAATCAGCTGTTTACTTTTAGCCCATGTGCTAAAAGTGAAGTGAGGTTATAAAACTACAATTTCGAACTGGAAGTGAAGTTTTAAAGTTATTCTAGTTGCTTCTTGCGTTACAGGTAAAGTGTTTTTGAAATAATTAAAGCGTTATGTAATGAATACAGTCAGATGTGGAGTATTAATAGTTACATTTCGTAACTGACCTTGACAGTACTGCCCTCGCAAACAATCGCCTGCGCGGCGTGGCCTACTGTTTATTATGACATAAAGTAGAAGTGTCGTAGATGCAAACCTTTGTTAAATTGATATTTATGGATTAATAACAGTAAAATTAAGGTCGTGGATAAAATATTGTATGCAACGCGTGCTAAAAGTCGTTTATGCACGAGACATGTTATGAAACTCAGCCTTCGGCTTCGTTTCATAATTTTCATGCTTCCTGCATAAACGTCGACTTTTAGCATGTTATATTATGAATAGACAATGGTCTCCTGTGTAAAACTGCAAGCTTGAAACCTTGAACAATAATAGCTTCTTTATAATGAACTGCAAGTCTGCAACCTTGAACGCACGTGGCTTCCTGTCTCACGCTCCCTTTTAGAGATAACGCTTATCTTAGCTGATTAGGCATAGTATATATACTAGTAGCTTGCACCTCTAAGTTAAGCTCCAGTCAGTCGATAAGTTCCATTGTGTTCGTATCATAGCTAGATGTAAGAAATTGTCCGGCGGCTAGCTGTGTGCTTCCAATGTTATATTTCATTGTAAAATAAAAATAAACGTTTTTTAAAAAGTCGTTTCGGCGGCCTTTTAATAAAACTGGCGCAGTCGTTCGGATTTGTGGAGGAAAACCTGGAAAACTACAAACATCGAGTCGACCAGCAACTTTCCTTGAGGTTCAGCTCTTTGCCGCAAATCGACACCTACCACCCAGCGGATCTTCGGACATCTCCAACAGGGACAAACATCGCCCGATCGTGAGAAGCGCCCGTCGACCCAGCTCCTGCTCCTCCGTGGTTATTGGAACCATCTGGTCATTGGGACCACTCTTGATCATTGGGATCAGTCTCTGGTATTGGCAACGTCAACAACGACGACCCCAGGACAACTTTTGGATAACGCTCTAGCGCAGAGGTCGGCAACCTGCGGCCCGCGGGCCGCATGCGGCCCTTTGCAACTTTTTGCGCGGCCCGCCAAAGCACCAATATAACTTTAGGAAAAATCAACAAACTTAGAGCGTAAGCGTGCCGAAATGTGGCCGGTGACAATGCGCCACAAACAGAAGCATAGTGGGAAACCTATTTTACTGCGCAAGTTTAATCCCCACTCCCCAGCGAATACGACGTCTCGCTTAGCAAGTGTAGCATTCTTTCTAGTGATGGGCATAATTGGATGATTTCAATAATCGGAATGTTCCATTTCGGAATGTTATAAAATCGGAATAACATCCGATTATTTTACATTCCGTAAATGCAAGCAAAGGAAAACGAGCGAAATAACAACAAGCGGAAGGAAGATGAAGTGCTTGCAAATTTACGATGAGAGCACTCGCCGTCTCGCCGTAAGCCCTTATCTGCGTTGGCATCTATTGTTTGGGTTTGTAGGACGGTCAGTAATAGCTATTTACGTTATTAGACCGGTAGCAACATTTTTATGGCCGCGCCAATACTTTACAGGTCGAACCGTAGGGCGAGACCTGTATGTTTGGCAAGGCCATAAGAATTCTACCGGTCGTGTATCGTATAAGATTTTTTAGGATACTGCATTGGTAACTAGCGTCTACATTGTTACAAACGAGTCCGGTAGATAAAATTTACCGGCCTAGACCAGTAGTAGCCAGCAGTATCCTAAAAAACAATTTATAAGTTTGAGTCGCACAGTGGGATATGAGGAAATAAAATATTTTTTCAAATTATTACAGTAGTTACGTTAATAGACTGTCGGAAAATGATAGTGATATTTTAAAGTTCAATCGCACATAAAGTACATAATAGATAGTATAAAACACTACTTGAATTTGAAGTCTGTAGGTGTACTATCTAATAATTAATCTACGAAATACCACTGCCATTAGTGCCATTCACGTATCATACACATGCGCACACGGCGCGACCCGTCGACATTCGCCAACCAGCATATAGCAGTCAAGTGAGTCAATACAACATTCCGTATTCCGTTCAGTTCAAATTGGCATTTCGTTTTCTCATTTTGTGTACCGAATAGTAAAATAATCGAATTCCGAAAGTTCCGAATTTTGTGCACCGAACAGTTAAATAATCGAATTCGGAAAAGTTCCGAAATAATAGGAACCTTCCGATTTTTTGAACAATCGGAAACTTTCCAATTATTCATTCCGGATAGGCCTATCACTAATTCTTTCATTTCCCCAGTTTGCTACTGTATTTTCATATGTGCGTTCATGTTGACAGCCGTATGACGTTTCACTACAATATTTTATATTTTTTATATTTATATATTTTATATTTACATATTTATACATATTTAATTGGAATTGTATTTTCTTTTTTTTCCCTTTTAAGAATTGTAAAATTTTTGTTCTCTAACATTATTGTCAATAAAAAATAAATTTTGTCTATATTTATTTTTAATAATATTTATACTCGTATATGATATAAAAGCACTATTTAAGTTACATTTGAATGTGCGGCCCGCATAAAAAAATTTATTTTGAAAATGGCCCGCCGTCCGAAAAAGGTTGCCGACCCCTGCTCTAGCGCAAAGCTGGACTATCCAAGTCGGGCTTCAGGACCTCTGTGCAGGCCAGCCGACACCAACAGGATCGACGCATCCTTTTTGAAGACAACAGGACGTAGCTTGATCGCACGCCGTTCGTCAATTTTAACGCACAATGTAAGTGCATATTTTTATAATAATTTTCAAGCTTTAGAGAAAAAGCAAAGGTATATTTTTATAATAATTTTCAAAGCTTTAGAGAAAAAGCAAAGGTATATTTTAAAAATAATAATTTTCAAGCTTTAGAGAAAAAGCAAAGGTATATTTTAAAGGCAACAAAGTAACGACTATTAAAGCGTTCGCCTAAGTAATAATTTTTAAGTTTTAAAGAAAAAGCAAAATAATTAATTTTAAAGGCAACAAAGTAACGTAATATAATTTTCAAAAGTAATAATTATTAAAGCGTTCGCCTAAACAACAAAGTAAAAATTTCAAAGGCAACAAAGTAACGTAATATAATTTTCAAAAGTGATAATTATTAAAGCGTTCGCCTAAGCAACAAAGTTAATTAATATTATAAAATTTTAAAAATTTATACTAACATAGTTTTAATTATTTATATTATAAATCCCTACGCACACCTGTTAAATATAAAGTACCTACCCCCCTGTTAAACATCCCCTAGTCATTAAACTGTTTACTAACATAAAACAAAATTAAAAATCAAGTGAAATAAATAAGTAAAGTTAATTTTTGTCTACAAAATTTTTATGTTAATGCCGATCTGGAAGCATTAGATAAAAAAATTATATTTTGAAACCAATTGTAAAATTTTATGTCACGAGATCGATCACGCTCACCAAGGAATTCTATCCCTAGAATTTTATTTTTAAATAATTGTAACAACACAAATATGGTTGAACAAAACGCATCATTGTTTCCCCCACATTTTAATGTAGCTTTACTAAACGAAATTCCCACATATGATGGTAATCAAGCCACTCTTTCGGAATTTGTCAGATCAGCAGAAATCATTGCAACCAAATTTTGCACAGAAAATTCAAACGAGTATATCAACCAAATAATTTTAAATTCGATAAGGAATAAATTAAAAGGTCAAGCGTTAGAAGTAATTACAGGTTACCAGTATGATACTTGGAAAGACTTAAAAAATGTCTTAATTGAAAATTTTGGCGACCAAAGGTCAGAATTGAATCTCTTAATTGATTTAACTAAATTAAAACAGAATAAAGACTCTCCCATAGAATTTTTCAATAAAGTTAGAACTCATTTAGCTATTTATAATTCAAAAGTTTCTCTGAGTCAAGAATCAAAAGACATTATCACTCATAAATTAAAGGCTAACAAAGATTTAGCACTTCGCACTTTTACAAGTGGACTAAATGAAAATTTAGGAAGCTTCGTAAGAAGTAGAAACCCAACTTTACTAGAACAAGCCTTATGCATAGTAAAAGAAGAAATTGATATCAGATATTCTCAAAATCAAAATAATTTTCAAAGTCAAAAATTAAATAAATCAAATTTAACTTCCAATATTCAAACACAAAATTCATATAAACCTAAATTTAATAACCCAAATTTTATGCAAAGACCATTTCAACAAAATCGAAGTAATTTTAATCAAAATCCCAACTATTTTAAAAGTCCAACAAATTTTAATAATCCTAATAATTCTAGAATAACTCAAAAATCAAGCTTTAATGCATTTGCACCAAAACCAAATTTTTCACCAACACATAAACCAGAACCTATGGACTTTAGCACTATAAAAAGACCAGCTACTCAACAATCAAATTTTCCTAATAAATATCGAGCAAACTCTCAAAACGTTAATAGAAATTTTAATCAACTATTTTATCACAGTAATGTTCAACAAGAAAATTCCCCTGTTGATCATGAAAATCTAACAGAAAATTTATTCGAAAACTCTCCTGAAGAAAATAAAAATTTCACTGAAAATTTATTCGAAAATTTTCAAGAAAATCCAGAATACAAACAATCAGACCTATATTTTCAAAATGAACCCCAAGACTTGGACATTACATCAGATTATTATGAATTTCCAGATCCAAACGATACAGTAAATTTTCACTAAGAGCCTCGGAAAAGCATATTTTAACTTTTAATATAAATTCAAAATCAGATCTTCCTTATATTATAATTCCCGCCACTGGCGATAAACTTTTAATTGATACAGGTAGCTCACAAACAATAATTTCTCCAGAATTTGTACAACAACATTTTCCAAATTATATTTATGAAACAGAATTCGAGATAATTACATCTCATGGAATTTCTCAACATAACTTAATTGCAGATTTACCAATCCCCAGTCTTTTTTATGAAAACGGAACACATACATGTTATTTATATAATTTTAACCCAGACTATATAGGACTTATTGGATCCGACTTATTTTCAAAATTATCAGCACGAATAGATTATAAATGGATGCATATTCAGACAGAAAGAGCTACGATACCATTTTATTATAACCCGTAAAATTTATCAGCATAAAAAAAAATGAAACTAAAATAACTCCAAAATTAAAATTTAATGAAAAAGGCATGACTAAGCCTTCAGCAATTGAAATCATACAATAATCAATTTAAAACAAGCGTAATTAATACTTTAAATGAAATACAAGAAATTAATATTTATAATCCTTAATCTTATAAAAATAAAAATTATGAGCTCAACAAAAATCAGTCTATCAGATTTAACAACTTTAATATAAAAACTCCAAACATTAAAAGTATTTTAGATAATTAATTTAAATAACAATTTTTTAACAACTTTAATATAAAAACTCCAAACATTAAAAGTATTTTAGATAATTAATTTAAATAACAATTTTAAAAAAATAATTTGAGATTAGACCATTTAAACGAAGATGAATAAACTCTTTTGACTAATTTATGTTTTCAATACAGAGATGTATTTTACTCTCCCGAAATACCTTTATCCGTTACGAAACTGACAATAAAAGTCAACTCATAAGATTTAATAATTTAAACATAAATCTGTAGAATATTTAGATTATATAATCTACTTTAGAAGGAATAATATCAGATTCATTTAAAAATTCAACAATCAAAATTTCCCAGCACCTAAAAATCAAAATAAAATCATTTCTAACCAAATAGTATATTATAAAAAATTTATCAAAGACTTTTCCAAAATAACTCAATTTTTAACCGTGTGTTTAAAGAAAAAAATAAGATTGTTCACACCCTTGAATTTTTTGAAAAACTTTAAGTATTGCAAATAAATTCTAATAAATAAATCAGTAACTTCAAATATCAAAAGTATTTAAGAAAATAACAGCTTAAGAAAAAACTTAAGACTAAAATCATTTAAATCAGAAAAAACTCAAATAAAAATTATACTTAACAAACAAGCAAGACCTAAGCTCGTATTAATCTAGTATTTACAATTTTAATAATCACAATGTTTCTCGCGTTAAAACTAAATGTTCACAGCAACATACCTTTATAATTGATATTGCTAAAGGAAAACAAAGAAAAACCTTTACAATTTAAAATTAAATTCAAATTCAGAAAAATCAAACATTTCAATTAAATGAAAAAGTATTTGTTAAAACAAATCTCAGAAGTAAAGATTAAATTTAAAATTAAAACCAATTCGGAAAAATCAAACATTCCAATTAAATGAAAAAGTATTTGTTAAAACAAATCTCAGAAGTAAAGATTAAATTTAAAATTAAAACCAATTCGGAAAAATCAAACATTCCAATTAAATGAAAAAGTATTTGTTAAAACAAATTTCAGAAGTAAAGATGAAATTCAAAATTAAAACCAATTCGGAAAAATCAAACATTCCAATTAAATAAAAAAAATATTTGTTAAAACAAATTTCAGAAGTAAAATTGAAATTCAAAATTAAATCTAAATTTTTAAAAAAATATGGAAATATAAAACACCCTGACTAAAAGGAACTATTGCTCTCTCTTTTTCAGGATTACTATCCTCTTCATCGCCTGTACCCTGCTGACTCAATCACTAGTTATACAGAGCGATATTATTATAAAAATTTAAAAAATAATCCTGGACTATATCCCTTAAACTTAGGAAACGTAGTGCTTAAACAAAGCGAATGGACGCTTATTAGAAATATAGACTATACCCCTATACTTGTTAATTATGACACACTTAGAACTAATTTAACGAAAGTAATACCTTTACTCGAAAATAAAAGTTATGTTATTGAATATAGAAATTTGAGAAAATTGACATTATTATCAACCGTAATAATTAACTTATAATATTAAACAATACGTAGAAAAAGCTGATAAACTTCTGAATCAATCATTTCACAATTTTAAACATAAAATTAATAAAAGTCCTCTCAATTAACTTTTCGATGGACTTGGATCCGCTTTCAAATTTTTAACTGGAAACCTCGACGCCAACGATGGAGTCAGATATGAATCTATGATTACTAAACTACAAGAAAGCGATAAAATTCAAAATGACGTTATATTAGAACAAACTAAAATTTTTAATGATACCATCTCAGTAATCAATGATATAGCAAAGAGTCAAGAATTATTAGACAGAAATATAAATAAAATAATTTTACAAAATGAGGAATTAGGCAAAAATCTCGCTACATACTCCTTAAAAGCAGTCTTGCTAGAAGCAATTAAATTTTTACAACTACTTATTAACACTTGTTTGGAACTAGAAAATGCATTAACTTTTGCCCAAAATCAACAGATGCATATGTCATTAATTGATAATGACGATTTAATTGAAAATCTAAATGAAATTTCGACGTATCTCAATAGCATATCAGAAAAAACTTTAACCATTCCATATCCTGCAGAGTTACAGTATTTACATTTATACGAGTCAATTATCATTACAAAAGTTTACCAAGTTAAAAACAGAATTACATTCATATTCGAAATACCTCTTACTTCCAAAACTAACGATTATCAAATGATACAATTAATACCATTTCCGATTTTTATCCAAAATTATCAATTTCGTATGATTATACCTACATATAGTACTTTATTATTCAACGTTAAAAACAGCATCCCCGTTGAAATAAGTCATTGTAAACTTATAACTTTAGACACCTACTTTTGTAATCAAAATAACTACTTTGAAATCCCTAACGACAAATTGTGCGAAACACAACTTCTGTCATTTAATAAAAATAAAACATGTATCCCTTATTTATTCAATTTAACAGAGATCAAAATATCACAAATAAATCCTGCGACGTGGTTAATATCTTCCCCATCTGAAGCAATATTGGACGTCAAATGTAAAAATCAGAATTTTAGAAAAGGAATATCTGGCACTAACCTCTTACACCTCAGTTCAGACTGTCTTGTTTCAATAAATCAAAAACACATGTTATTCACCGCAAAAAGAACCTCAAATGAAATTGTTAATTTAAAAATTTCAAACATTGACCGCTTAATAATTCCTGAATCAAACCACATAAATGTTTCAAAGATTGACTTGATACCAGTTGACACCCAGAAATTGGTTGAGGACCGAATTAAACTTAATAAATATGAAAATTTGTTAAAACCTGTTAATTATATTAAATCTGATAATTTAAGTGTGTCTGCAATTATATTTACTCTATGTACTATTCTTATGTTAATAATTTTTATATTGTATTTGTATTATAATAGAAACACAATGAAGATTAAACTTATTAGATTTCTAAATAAAGATTTTGAACCAGATAACGTAAATGCATAAGTTTAATTTTCTTTTCTTTTTTTGTAAGTTCAATAGAGGCATATTTGAATACCGCTATTGAACATTTTATCGGCGGACGTGTTATATTATGAATAGACAATGGTCTCCTGTGTAAAACTGCAAGCTTGCAACCTTGAACAATAATAGCTTCTTTATAATGAACTGCAAGTCTGCAACCTTGAACGCACGTGGCTTCCTGTCTCACGCTCCCTTTTAGAGATAACGCTTATCTTAGCTGATTAGGCATAGTATATATACTAGTAGCTTGCACCTCTAAGTTAAGCTCCAGTCAGTCGATAAGTTCCATTGTGTTCGTATCATAGCTAGATGTAAGAAATTGTCCGGCGGCTAGCTGTGTGCTTCCAATGTTATATTTCATTGTAAAATAAAAATAAACGTTTTTTAAAAAGTCGTTTCGGCGGCCTTTTAATAAAACTAGCACTTGTTGCATAAATAGCTATTATCTACGACAGTGTGTAAAATTGAATTTTAGCTGGCAGTTTTAAGTTTGTAAAACGACTGTTTAATAACATTTTTTCATTAGTTTACGTCGTCAGTAGTAACGTGTTTAAAAGATTTTATTAGGCACGTTGTCAGTAGCAACGTGTTTTAAAATTTTTGGAACACACAAAATTACGACCGGTTGCTGGTAATCCTAATTTATATCAATTTTTTTTTATATTTACCTTGTGTTCTAGATTCTATCGTAGATAAAATATTGTACGATACATATGCGTAAAGCATCTTTAGTCACTCACTAGCTTTACGCACATGTATCGTAATAGTAATTTACGATACAAGTGCGTAAAGCTACTCTTTAGTCACGAGTGGGGTAGAGTTAAAACGCGAGTGAGCGAGCGTTTTAAGCCCCGCGAGTGACTAAAGATGCTTTACGCATGTGTATCGTACAATATTTTATCTACGATAGAATCTAAAAAATACGGTAAATATTAAAAAAAAATTATATAAATTAGGATTACCAGCAACCGGTCATAATTTTGCGTGTTTTAAAAATTTTAAAACACGTTGCTACTGACAACGTGCCTAATGAAATCTTTTAAACACGTTACTATTGACGACGTAAACTAATGAAAACATGTTATTAAACAGTCGTTTTACAAACTTCAAAGTGCCAACTAAAAGGCAATTTTACACACTGTCGTAGATAAATTACTATTTGAAAATGACAGATCTGACATTTCTCGTAATGCACTTTTCTCAATTTTAGGCAGTCGTAGATAAAATTTTGTACAATACATGTGTGATTATGCATCAGTAATATACTTGTGTGCTTACATACAAGTATATTAATGATGCTCTTATCCTGCTGGTATAGTAAATAACTACCTATTAAAATAATGTGAAACATATTCGGCTAAACTTTGCACAGAAGGCATGTAAAAATCAAGTTTTCCGGCGAATCTGTTGCTCAGGCTAGCATAGTCGGCATATCGGTGAATTTAGTAGACTATTCCTCTCAGATAATATAAACCAATTCCATCAATCAATTTTCAAAATTTGAACCAATCCGAGTCGAATACAGCAAATATTTTGCACAAATGCAATACCAAGGTATTTGCACTAGTGCATTTTCGAGTATTTGCGGGAAGAACACCAAACCAGCCCGGTATACAAGAAATTTCAGAAAGAAAACTGAAACTCTTTAAAAAAGAATAATATGGTATACAAAGGATGAAATTTCTTCGAGGAATAGTCTTGCATTATTCCCCGAGTGAATTCTGTATAATTGGAGTATTTCTCTAGAAACGCTTCGTGTTCTCGAGAAATACTCGAAAATACAGAATGCACTAGGGATATAACTAC
The DNA here is from genome assembly GCA_940337035.1 of Agriotes lineatus. NCBI lineage: Eukaryota > Metazoa > Arthropoda > Insecta > Coleoptera > Elateridae > Agriotes > Agriotes lineatus. The sequence goes on from CALNHX010002177.1 coordinate 72,156, forward strand.
TGAATATTTGTTTTAGGGCGGGATAAATACAATATTAATTTATGTATTATATGTGTCTTTAATGTTCTTGAACTAGCTTCGGCTAGTTTGAGAACAATAAAGAATATAGCGGCACACATGTACCATACGATCGAAAACTTTCAACGTCTAGAGGGCTGTGGATTTAAAAAAAATTAAATTGATGTTGGCAGTGGTAAATAAAGCTACTTAATAATATAACCTATACAATTTTGACAGATAAACTTAACTTTATAGGATGTTTAATGCTGAGCACTAGGTGGCTCTGTGTATGGAAAATGCAACAAATCATTTTGAATAGCTGTAGTTGTTTTCGTTACTAACATGTTTATGTATTCAACAAGAATGTTTGTATTTGTTGAAATGACAATCATGACATAACCTTAAACTGACAGATATAAAGTTCCAATGTGACTTGATCATACTGTAGTTCTTTTTTAGTCACTCTGCTGTTGGTTGTAACTCCAATCACTGTCAATGTATTTAGTAGATTTATAAATAGTAGTCTTCTTAGTGAAATACTATACAATAATAGATAAACACAATAGATTAAAGAAAAATCAATATTAAAGAACTTTTTTAGCGGTCATGTATTTTATTTACAATTTTTATATTACAGAATGAGATCATACTAGAAACGTATATCACAGATTATTATGCTACACTATCAACTGTTTCAGTTAGGGAAGGAGGAAGCATTTGCCAGGGAAGATAGACGGTCGGCCTTACCTTTTGGCGAAAGTTATAATTGATGTTTTGCCGGCTGGTAACTATCGGCCTAATTGGGCTAGCTCGCCGCGAGGGTCGCAGGGTTCCAGCTATGCTGAAAAAGTATAAAAAAAAAATAGGGCGCCAGGTCCACGACTCAAGTTCTAATCCTTATGCCGGACCGTACATAAGGTCAGGACAATTTCCAGCAGCACAAAGAAAACAATCAAATCAACCACCAAAGAAAATATCACAGCTTTATTAATAAAGAGTTTGGTGCGTACTATAGTGCAATGCTAACATAAACTAAATACAAATATCACAGCAGGCAATATTTTTACCAACATCAAAGAACACAGTATGCGACATGCAATAGTAAATGTATATACAAATTCAAATATAAATACAACTTTAAATTTAAGTATCGAGCAAATAGTAGCCCACGAGCAGCAATGACTATGACCTGAGAATGGGCTAACACATTAAAACATTGTGCGGTTAAAACGGAGCGTAGCGAGTATTAAATTAAAAAAAAATAAGTTAAATAATCCCTGTGAGGCAGGAAATAGCAGGGCCAGGTTATGCAAGCGCTCAGCTGATGTGAAACCCCGAATATCAGCTCAGTAAGATCTTAAAGTAATTAATCCAAAATTTCTAATGTCAAAACTACGAGGATATATGGCCATATAGTTCACAGAGCAGTTTTATTAATGGAAATACATCAGGTGCATAAATGAACGCTAAAGCAATCGCTTGAATAAACCTTCGGCAAACTTGTACCTACGTAAACTCGCAAATAGAGTACAATAACGCGGAATTGACAATTATTCTACCGGCGGCGGGCCTTATGACGCAATCGCTACTAAACCGAGATTAATCAGTCATGAGCTGAAACTGCAGATGCAATCGACTACCGATGTCGCTACTCTAGCCACTTCGAAACGACGCGGCAAACTTCAGACGGCTGACAGCAAATGGCGACGAGAGTAAATATAACTATCTGTATATTAAACAAACCGCAGAGCTGCCTTCACCAATTCGAGTGGGCCCGATTAATGATTCGATAAAGGTCAGTAGCCTGCACAAAATGGGCGCTCAAAATTTGCAATAGTCCTATCACAATAACACATTAAAATCATACCAAAAGCATGCACTAACATCTAGCTCGACGAAGCATTACTATGCTAAAAATATCCTACATGCCCTAAATGAGACGAGATTCCAACAACTATCTATAAAATATACCAGGCGCAAATAGCTATATCAGATTCTTGCCTGTAGTAAAACCATGTCGGCTTCTAACCTGTGGCGTGCGGAAGGCCGGGGTTGGACGTAGCTAGAGAGAAGCAACGATGACGGCTGCAGCTGCGGGGTGCAGTGCCAGCTATGGAGGTTGCAAGATGACTTGCAGGTGAGTGTAAAGCAGTTGCTCAATCTTCAGCGTTGCCCACGAGAGTTGCAAAATTCACAGGCGATGCGACTATCTTAGGGGCCCAGTGCATTGAACTGGATTCGAGCAGGGTGCAGTCGAACGGGGTAGGTCTACTCCAGACAGGAAGGATTTCAAGCAGATGGGGAGTGTTTTAATTCCCACCGGGAATTTTTGGCTAAAAACGCACAGAACCCAAATGTATTCCCGATTAAGAAGAAACTGACCTAGTCTTACCTCCAGCTGGGGGTCGAGCCGAGAGGAGCGCGCTAAAGTAGGCGTCCAGGAGATCCGCCAAAAGCGAAGGGATGCAAGTAAGTAGCTATCTAATAATCATTACGAACATCCACGATAACGCAGAAATGCTTCCAGATCCCTCAAACAATCTATTCGAAGAGGCGAGCCCTACCAAAGGGCTATGAAGCACTTAGCTGCAGAGGAACACCTACTAGCACGACAGTTTAGCTTGAAAAGAAAGCCGAAAAATTCAAAAACCCAGCCCACAGGTCATCTGATAACCAAAAATTTGGGCCAGAAGAAGCCAAAAAAAACCCAGTCAGGCAAGTTTGACTGCAGGAAAAGATAACATTGCTCTAGCAACAAATGGAATAGTTAAAAACAATTTGTATCACCGGTTGCCTAGCGGCCATACCCAAATATTTGTAAAAATATAGCAAGAATAAACCTAATTTGCAAAATATAAGTAATTAAACGAGGGGTTGCTTACGAAACTGCATGATAATTATAGGAGAGTAATTAAAAATAAGTTATAGCCAATTATACCCAGGTTAAAGCATGCAAATATTGACAAAAGCCAACCATAAATATTCAAGTTCAGAATTCAGCTAGCGAAAGTTCAATGCTACGGGGGGCACTCCAAAAGTATCGTAACAAATCCTCCCCCAACAAAAGGGAGGGTAAATCACCCCAGATTTACCCGACCATACAAATGCCAACAAAAGAAATCGCCCTAAGAGACAACAAAAAAAACGATGCCTGCCGGAAGGAAACAAAGGGAAGGAACAAAGGATCTAAAGAAGTAGACAAGAAGAGAGGATGTAAGAGTTCAAGCACATCATCGAAGACAACTAGACACCAACCTCTTCCGTCGCTGCAAGGTGATGTGAGCTGCGCCGGTGGAAGGGAAGGCTACGTCAGGTTGCAACAAAGATGCACCCGAAACGCAAACACCTCGGAAAAAAATGCGGAGTGGGAGACAGGAAAGCGAACGACACAGAAGAAGGAAGGGAAAGGAAAACCAACCTCAACCAAGGGTTAAGTACTTAGGCCCAGGATCGACCTACAGCACTAAAGCTATCTCCAAAAGACGGAAGGTAGAACTGATATCCAAAATAACACGAAGTATAAAGAGAACGAGCACAGCAAAAAGAGGGAACATCCCTTTCAAACAAGAAAAAAAAATGAGACAGAGAAAGATGCGAGAAATGAAGGGACCAGATGTTTAGGTCGGGACTCCAATTCGAGAAAAAGAAAAGGTGAGTTGGGTCCCAAAGGTTCCGTCCGACGTCCCCAAACCAGCCTCCCAAAAAGACGTAGACTAAACCAAATCATCATCATTGTCGACAGCGTTATTGAGCTTCAAGTCTTTGGCATGCCAATTCCCGCGTAGACGTCCGTCTGGATCCTTAAGTTGATATATGAAGCGAGACAATTTCTTATGAATTATAAAGGGTCCAATGAACTTGGGTGCCAATTTAGCAGTATAGTGGTTAGCAGCATCCGATTGCGTGAAGTTTCTTCTCCAAACGGAGTTGCCTACCTGATATTCATCAGGTCGTCTTCGCAGGTTGTAGTAGACCTTCGAACGATCGTAGGCCCTAGCAAGACGAACTTTCACTTCTTTGTACAATCGTTGCAGCGCTTGGGCTCTTATATTGGGGTTTTCATCCCTTATGACACGAAGTTCGGGACTTTCATCTTCAGGTCTTTCTTCAGGATTCCCGTCGAGTGTAATTTCTCGGCCAAAATTCAAAAAGTAGGGGCTATGACCAGTGACATCATGCTTGGAGGTTCTTATGGCACAAGCGACTTGTTGTAAGTATTTATCCCACTCACGTTGTTTGTCGGACACGTACGCTGTAAGCATTGTTTTCAGAACACGATTGATGCGTTCCGTTGGATTTGCCTGAGGGTGATACAATGCTGTAAACGCTATTCTGCAGCCATAGTTCCTAGCCAAGGCAGTAAATTCGCGACTCTTGAACTGGACACCATTGTCGCAGATAATTCTCTTCGGAGCGCCAAACAATAAAAACACGTTTTCTTCAACGTGACGTACGACTGCAGCGGCCGTAGCCTTACGAAGGGGAAATACAAGAGGAAGTTTAGAGAAACAATCAGCCACTACGAGTATATACTGGTACCCCCGAGATGAACGAGGTAGAGGTCCTATGAGGTCCATACAGATGACCTCCCAGGGCTTCGAGATGTTTGTGTGACCTCCCATATGTCCAGCGGGTGGTCGTTGGTCAGGCTTAGTGCGGGAACACACCTTGCAGTTGCGAATGTAGCGCAGAACGTCCGTTCGCATCTTGGGCCAGTAGTACCTCTGAGCTATACGACCTAAGGTTTTCGAAACGCCGAGATGTCCTGAGGTAGGATCATCATGATTACGTCGCAGTATTTCTGAACGTTTGTCCTTAGGTAGAACTATCTTCCAATCTTCATTGGCCTGCATGAGTTTTGGATACGGGCTCCTAACATGTTTGTAGAGTTGCGAATTCGACTCGCGCCAAGCAGGATAGTGCTGTGGATCGTTTCGGACTTTTAGGCGCATCCGAGCATACCAACGGTCTTGAACATCATCGTCCTCAGTGACCTCATCGACAATAGGTACGGACCTGGATAGAGCGTCAGGTACGACATTGTCTTTGCCTTTGCGATGGATAACATTGAAATTATATTGTTGTAGGCGTATGGCCCAACGCGCAATGCGTCCTATGGGGTCTTTAATATTATGCAACCACTTGAGGGCGTAGTGGTCGGTCACGACGTCGAACTTAGTTCCCTCGATGTACGGGCGAAGTTTTTCGATGGCGAAGAGTACCGCGAGACATTCGCGTTCCGTTGTGCTGAACTTCCGCTCATTCTTCGTGAGTGAACGGCTTATATAGCAGACGACCTTCTCTCCCTCAGGATACGTCTGGGACAAGACGGCTCCGAGTCCATAACCAGAGGCGTCCGTCTGAATGGTGAAGGGCCGACTGAAATCTGGGCAAGAGAGCACAGGGGCCGAGACGAGGCAGTCTTTAATGGTGTCAAATGCGGTTTGACATTCCTCAGACCAAACAAACTTCTGGTTCTTGCGAAGCAGGCGAGTCATAGGTGACACAACTGCAGAAAAGTTAGGCACAAAGCGCCGATACCACGATGCCATTCCCAATATCCTTCTAACCTCTGGTACCGTCTTGGGGTTAGGGATGTTCAAGATTGCTTCGACCTTTTCCGGGTCGACGAGTAGACCTTTGGAGTTCACGACGTACCCCAGGTACTTCAGTTCGGGCTTGCAAAAATGACATTTTTCCCGGTTCAAAGTTAGGCCGGCCTTGGCGATCCTAGATATGACTTCCTTCAAGACCTCCAGGTGTTTTTCGAAGGTAGGAGTGCAGATAATAATGTCATCCAAGTATGTGAAGGCGTAAGGTTCTAGGTCGGCACCAATAACTCGGTCGATAAGGCGTTGCCAAGTCGCCGGGGCGGTATGAAGGCCGAACGGGAGGCGACAAAATTGGTACAACCCACGATTAGGGACAGTGAAGGCAGTTAGCGGACGGCTAGCGACAGAAACCGGCACCTGAAAGTAAGCTGACTTGACATCTAACGTGGTCAGGTATTGTGCATCACGTAGCTTGTCCAAGATGTTGCTGATGTACGGAAGTGGATAGGCATCAGGTCGGCTCACCTTGTTGAGCTTCCGATAGTCTACGCAGAAGCGGTAGGAACCATCCTTCTTCTTTATCATAACGATGGGCGATGACCATGCGGATGTTGAGGGTTCCACAATGCCCTTTTCTAACATATCGTCGAGCTCTTCATTCACGTGCTTTTGCAAAGCAGGCGAGATTGGATAATAGCGCTGCTTAATTGGTTCAGCATCCGTCTTGATTACGTGTTCCACTAAATGGGTACATCCTACACCATCTCCTATCAAGGAAAAAGCTTCGCTGATAGTCTGATCAAGCACAGCTTGTTCGTCGTTCGTGAGGTGTTCAGTTGAACGGATCGCAGCGATTTGCTCATCAGCCGAGGCTTTGGAGAAGGTCCATTCCCCATGGCGAAGATCTGGCACAAGGGCCATCCTTTTCCAGAAGTCGGTGCCCAAGATTAATGTATGTGGGAGTGAAGGAATAACCAGGACTTCGAAAGTTCTCACGCGATCTCTCAGTACGATGGGGACGGTAAGTGTACCTATACTATGGCATTTCTCACCATTGGCGACGCTGCAGGTGGTAGATTTAGCAGAGCTTAATTTGCAGACGTCCTTCAATACTTCCCATCCTTGTCGACCTAAAATGGTACGGCTCGCGCCGGAGTCCAACAAGCCAAGTAGATCCTTGCCATAAATTGAAACACGAAGATAGGGCCTTTCATCTTTACTGGCGTGACTCAAGATGAAATCGAGCAGAATACGATGTTCAGTAGGTAAATCGGTCGTTGTTTGTGACTGTTTGACAATATTAGCTTCAGAGTTTTCCTTCCTAGAATTGCGAAGTGATGGGCACTGGGCCATGCGATGATCGGGCTTTCCGCAGTTCCAGCAAACACCAAAGGGTCGAGCAGCTGTAACCTCGCAGACTTGTTCTTCGGCAGAGGGACTAGGAGTGGAACTAGTTTCCTCAATGGCAGCAGCTCTAGCTCCAAAACGGGGCTTGTGATAAGCCAAGTCAGGTTCGAGGGCTTGATAAGGCGGAGGTGGATTCTTGAACCTCGAAGATCGCACCTTAGCATCCTCAATCAGTTTGCCAAGTTGTCTAAGCTGAGCGATACTCGTTGGAGAGTAGAGAGCCAGTTGTGCCTGTAAGTATGGTTGCAAGTTCCTACGCATAATCTCGATGCGCTCCATTTCCACAGGTACACGAGAAAGGCGACTAAAAAGGTTCTCCATGACAGCGACGTAGACTGTTACGGACTCATCAGGTCCTTGGGTTCTACTACGGATCTCATCCCATAGGCTGATTTCATAATCACAAGGCAGGAAAGCGGCTTTCAAAGCGATGATCAATTCATCCCAAGAGCGAATAGTGTTGCGAACGGAACGAAACCAAATTCGAGCGTTGCCAGTGAACAATTCGATGGCAGCGGCAAAAAGTTGATCCTTGGATACGTTTCGAGCTATGCGAGTTTCTTCAGTTTCCTCTAAAAAGCTAGTTAAGCCATTTCCTCCATCGAAGGTAATCCTTCATTTATTGATGGCTAAATAATTGGCAGTCGAAGTGTGTCTATACGACGCAGAATGATTGACTTCTTCAGCAGCAGACGAGCGTCGATTGACGGCATCGGCAAAGGGTGGATAATCCAGGTACATGCCAGGTTGAATGGCTGAGCTAGAGGGAATAGACTGCGGGGCAGAAAACTGTGAAGTGAACAAAGGGTGACTCCACGTAACCGAATTAGCAGTAGGACGAATAGGCAAGGCAGCGTCTTCCTGAGACGTAGTGGCAGCAGAGCTATGGGGGCGAAAATGACTTGTCTGGGGCGAAGCTACTGAACCGTCCTCCGAGCTTGAATCACTCGGTGCGACTGACGTATCGTTACGAGCTTGAGCATCAACGTGAAGCTGAAGTTTCGCTTCCAAGGCGGCAATTAATTGTTCGCATCTATCCTTCAAGGACTCCAACCTAGAAGCGGAATCTGGTTCTGCTATAATATGACCTAACCGACCTTGAACATGAAGAAGGCGAGTACCTAATCGTTGGGCATCATTGTCCAGGTTCCTAGAGGTGCAACTATCAATTTCGGCAGCTAAAATAGAAAGTTTGTCTTCACAGATCGCAAGTTCTTCAGTAGCGTCCAAAGACACGGGAGTGAAAGTGACATTCATAAGAAGATCTATCTTCATACGAGCACGGAGTAATTTACGTTTGTCTTGGACGTTGCCCTGAATGGCAATGTCTCTAACTCGAAGCTCATAGTCGAGTTCATCGACGAGCAGTCGATTAACATCTAAACGAAATACCATCTTGCTGTTCCAACAGGACAAGATGATCACAAAAACTTATTTAAACTAGGCTTATAACTAACCCAAGCAAAACCTGTAAATAGCATGCAATAAACAAACCTATAACTAGCAATAATCAATTGTAAATACCCAACACGTATCGACAATAAATAATACCAAATGTAAATCACCTAGCCAATAATAAATTCTAACACCCTAACAATTCGATTTGCACTATAGTACCACCAAGTATCCTAATAACGACGTAGTCAAAAATCCTTTCAAGGCCCCAAAGCGTTGGGCGTCAAAATCTTCTTGTTAGGGAAGATAGACGGTCGGCCTTACCTTTTGGCGAAAGTTATAATTGATGTTTTGCCGGCTGGTAACTATCGGCCTAATTGGGCTAGCTCGCCGCGAGGGTCGCAGGGTTCCAGCTATGCTGAAAAAGTATAAAAAAAAAATAGGGCGCCAGGTCCACGACTCAAGTTCTAATCCTTATGCCGGACCGTACATAAGGTCAGGACAATTTCCAGCAGCACAAAGAAAACAATCAAATCAACCACCAAAGAAAATATCACAGCTTTATTAATAAAGAGTTTGGTGCGTACTATAGTGCAATGCTAACATAAACTAAATACAAATATCACAGCAGGCAATATTTTTACCAACATCAAAGAACACAGTATGCGACATGCAATAGTAAATGTATATACAAATTCAAATATAAATACAACTTTAAATTTAAGTATCGAGCAAATAGTAGCCCACGAGCAGCAATGACTATGACCTGAGAATGGGCTAACACATTAAAACATTGTGCGGTTAAAACGGAGCGTAGCGAGTATTAAATTAAAAAAAAATAAGTTAAATAATCCCTGTGAGGCAGGAAATAGCAGGGCCAGGTTATGCAAGCGCTCAGCTGATGTGAAACCCCGAATATCAGCTCAGTAAGATCTTAAAGTAATTAATCCAAAATTTCTAATGTCAAAACTACGAGGATATATGGCCATATAGTTCACAGAGCAGTTTTATTAATGGAAATACATCAGGTGCATAAATGAACGCTAAAGCAATCGCTTGAATAAACCTTCGGCAAACTTGTACCTACGTAAACTCGCAAATAGAGTACAATAACGCGGAATTGACAATTATTCTACCGGCGGCGGGCCTTATGACGCAATCGCTACTAAACCGAGATTAATCAGTCATGAGCTGAAACTGCAGATGCAATCGACTACCGATGTCGCTACTCTAGCCACTTCGAAACGACGCGGCAAACTTCAGACGGCTGACAGCAAATGGCGACGAGAGTAAATATAACTATCTGTATATTAAACAAACCGCAGAGCTGCCTTCACCAATTCGAGTGGGCCCGATTAATGATTCGATAAAGGTCAGTAGCCTGCACAAAATGGGCGCTCAAAATTTGCAATAGTCCTATCACAATAACACATTAAAATCATACCAAAAGCATGCACTAACATCTAGCTCGACGAAGCATTACTATGCTAAAAATATCCTACATGCCCTAAATGAGACGAGATTCCAACAACTATCTATAAAATATACCAGGCGCAAATAGCTATATCAGATTCTTGCCTGTAGTAAAACCATGTCGGCTTCTAACCTGTGGCGTGCGGAAGGCCGGGGTTGGACGTAGCTAGAGAGAAGCAACGATGACGGCTGCAGCTGCGGGGTGCAGTGCCAGCTATGGAGGTTGCAAGATGACTTGCAGGTGAGTGTAAAGCAGTTGCTCAATCTTCAGCGTTGCCCACGAGAGTTGCAAAATTCACAGGCGATGCGACTATCTTAGGGGCCCAGTGCATTGAACTGGATTCGAGCAGGGTGCAGTCGAACGGGGTAGGTCTACTCCAGACAGGAAGGATTTCAAGCAGATGGGGAGTGTTTTAATTCCCACCGGGAATTTTTGGCTAAAAACGCACAGAACCCAAATGTATTCCCGATTAAGAAGAAACTGACCTAGTCTTACCTCCAGCTGGGGGTCGAGCCGAGAGGAGCGCGCTAAAGTAGGCGTCCAGGAGATCCGCCAAAAGCGAAGGGATGCAAGTAAGTAGCTATCTAATAATCATTACGAACATCCACGATAACGCAGAAATGCTTCCAGATCCCTCAAACAATCTATTCGAAGAGGCGAGCCCTACCAAAGGGCTATGAAGCACTTAGCTGCAGAGGAACACCTACTAGCACGACAGTTTAGCTTGAAAAGAAAGCCGAAAAATTCAAAAACCCAGCCCACAGGTCATCTGATAACCAAAAATTTGGGCCAGAAGAAGCCAAAAAAAACCCAGTCAGGCAAGTTTGACTGCAGGAAAAGATAACATTGCTCTAGCAACAAATGGAATAGTTAAAAACAATTTGTATCACCGGTTGCCTAGCGGCCATACCCAAATATTTGTAAAAATATAGCAAGAATAAACCTAATTTGCAAAATATAAGTAATTAAACGAGGGGTTGCTTACGAAACTGCATGATAATTATAGGAGAGTAATTAAAAATAAGTTATAGCCAATTATACCCAGGTTAAAGCATGCAAACATTGACAAAAGCCAACCATAAATATTCAAGTTCAGAATTCAGCTAGCGAAAGTTCAATGCTACGGGGGGCACTCCAAAAGTATCGTAACACATTAAAGGCAACATACAAACAAATAGGACTATTCCGTCTATTAAAATATTTGACAAGGATAACTGGATAAGTATATTGAACATGTTACTCAAGTTAATTCGGATCAGTTGTGCTCTGAACCAAATCCTAATTTAGCAACTGAAAAATATATCGTAACTAATGAAGAAATTAGCAATTTAATGAACACCACATCATTAGAAATAGAGAACTTGACTAACGCCAAATTAAATCAATAAAAAGAAGAAAACAATAGTTTATCTAACCAATGCTGTTTGTATGAAATCAAGTCCTAAACACTGATATATTTCCAGATGTTCAATGTGCGGTTGTTGAAATGACAGTGCAACACCAGTTTTACAAATTTGGTTGGCTACGATGAAAATATGTAATTAAACCTTCTACTTTGCTAAAATTTGCTGAACGTGTTTTTTGAGAAAAAGAATTTTTTTGAAATGGCACCTATCAAGAGCCATCGTACCATAGAAAATGTAATTACCAGTCTAACGATGTGCACTATGCCCTACTTTATATTTATTTAAAACTGATTTTTTTTTAATTAATACATTTTTAAAATATGATTGTGATACCTAAGCAAATTTGGCATCACTGTCGTATGTAGTTTGAGCCTTAGATTCCGAAAAACATAAAATCTGTAGGGTGATCTCTTTAAAAATTCAAAGTCAATGACATTTCCGGTAAAACCGGAAATTGGGTATTTTGATTATATTCTTCTGTCAATCCGAAATTATGTTTAATATCTTTGCAACAAGTTTAATGCAAATCCGTTTATAAGTAAAGGAGATAGAGACATACCTCGTACATCAGACATAAACAACAAATAACAGATCAGTGGAAAATTACAGTTACGTATTTCAATTAAGTGTTATATCGATTAAAAGTAGCCTTACCTATTTGTAATTAAACCTCGCTATATCTTCGAAAATATAAGACAAGGAATTTTTGTATAACTTTTTTCCTACTCAGAATGTGCCTCTTAATAACGTAACATAGTCACTACGTAATTTTTGCAGCATATATACTGGGTGAGTCATTTTAATCTTTGGACGCGTTTATCCAGTAAGGGAAGCAAGATGGTGAAAAATACTCCGGGACAAAATTGTTCGGGGTGAAGGGGGACAACTTTTGGCACCAAAATCCACTCCCCCCTCGTACTCCCCCTCGCGGGGTGGGGGTCAACTTTCAAATTTCAAATGGAACCCCTTATTTTTTTCCATGGATTCGGGTTCCTGATAAAAAAATATGAAATTTTTGTCCGAACGATTTTTCATGAAAATGCTTTCTTCGGTCAGAATTATGACCCCCCGCCCTATTTAAGAACTACAGTGAATGGACATTTTCCCGAAACAGCACATATGATTGTTAGCACTCGATATGAAGTTACCAGGTCTACAGCCATAAAATTGTCACAGCTGTCAGGTAGCTGTCATCAGGGCCAAAAGTGTCAATGTTTCACCAAAATGACAAAAATATCCAGGATTGAGGTTCCAGAACGTTAGATTGGACCTACACTCGTGATGTACGGTCATGACCAGAGCGCGGGGGAGAGCCACTGACTCCTGGCGAATTTAATGAGAACACCCCGTCCATGAGAGGCAAGGGGGCTCACGCGAAAAAAGCACCCTGTACGTGAGAGGCAAGGGGACTTACGCGAAAAAAGCACCCCGATGGGAACAAAATCCCACCACATCCACGTCGTTGTTCCTGGGTAACGCCAAGGGTGGGATTGTGAGATGCACTAAAACTGGCCGAAGAAAGCATTTTCATGAAAAATTGTTCGGACAAAAATTTCATATTTTTTTATCAGGAACCCTAATCCATGGAAAAAAATGGGAGGTTCTATTTGAAATTTGAAAGTTGACCTCCACCCCGCGGGGGGGATTACGAGGGGGGAGTGGATTTTGGTGCCAAAAGTTGTCCCCCTTCACCCCAAACAATTTTGTCCCGGGGCATTTTTTACCATCTTGCTTCCCTCACTGGATAAACGCATCCAAAGATTAAAATGACTCACCCAGTATATATATATATATATATATATATATATATGTTTTCTGCACAAGTCGAGATCTTTTAGTGATAAATAGTATACTAGTCGAGATCCGTTTGAACAAGTCGAGATCCAAATTGGATCTCGTTGTGTTTCTATGTGTATCTCGAGTTTTTCCAATTAATCCAAGTGAGGGTAGTGCACCTCTAAATTTTAGTCCGGATCTCATTTTGTCATTTTTTATCAATTTTTATACATAAATAGTTCAACTAAACGCGCTAAAGGGGGCGCTCCGCAAGTTATACAGTATTTGACATTTTATGCATAACCTGAGATCCTGCATATTCGGCAACGTCGCGTTGCTATTAAGCTCTTACACGAATGAGCCAAGGCAGGTATTTCCTAGTGGTGGGCAAATACGCGATCTTTTAAAATATTTAGGTTGAATTTTATTAATATTTGTTTGTTTTATTTATTCTTATGGGAGACTTTGGGCAATAACACGTCTACATATACACAAACAAACCGATAGTTTGGTGGATGTATGTTGATGTTGTTTTTGCAATTTGGCCTTATAGTATTCATGAAGTAAGCATATTTCTTGAACTTATTAACAGTAAAATAAATTTAACAAATTAACATTAGAAGTATAGCAATACAATAAATTACTTTGGCCATATACCTAGTATTGATGATATATTTCTTGAACATATTGACAATAAGAAAATATCAAATTCACATTAGAAGCATAACTAAACAATCAATAACTTTGTTCTGATACACTAATGACGCGAACAACAAATACTTTTGAAACATCAGCATACCGCAAGAAAACCAACACCAATAGGTTCTTACATTTTAACTCCAACCATCACAAAAACACAAAGACAGATGTTGTAAAAAGCCTTTACGATAAAGCCAAGGTTGTTTGATCTAATAATGCAATCTTCAAAATAAAGAAATAATTTATTACACATGTTTTAAATGATAACGGTTACTCCGAGACTCTTGTTCGAAACATTTTTGATATACGAAACAATAACAAGCATGTACAGAAAAATTATACTCCAAAATACAACACTCTTACTATACCTTATATTCCAGGCATGTCTGATAAAATTAAACGAATTGGAAATAGATTTAGTTAGGACGGTATTCAGAACTATGAATACCTTACAAAAACGAAACCGTTCAACGAAGAACAACATTCAAAGAAATGCATGTACATATAATAGAACTTTTATCAAATGTTTTTGAAAGATATTCTCGAACACCTCAATTTTTATTTTAAATAAGACATATTTTGCTGTGGTTGTTACTTTTAGATTGTCTTTCGTTTTTGAGTTATGACGTTAGCGATACTTTTTTTAATGGAAACCCTAAATTTTTATGATGGATTTGGACAGAGCATGAAATTCTAAGACTAAATACGCTAAAAAAATATGATATGTACTCTATTTTGAAATTTTCGAGAACATCGTACAGTGACCACATCCCCTCAATACTAAAATTTCAATTCGTCCTTTTTCACTCAAATATCGCAAAATTATTTATTAAATTAAGAGCACACAACAAAAACATATAAACAAACTATGAAGAACTGTCATAATTTTAGGACAAAGTCATTGCTTTATGGCTACTTGATTTTTATTCGAGTTTTGTTTTAATACTTTAAAGCGATGTTCTCGAAAATTTCAGTATTCCGTGTGAATGCAAGAAATACTATCTCGGTGAAACAGCAAGGCCTTTAGAAGTTAGGATTAAAGAACACCAAAATTTGATTAAGAAATACCAGATTGACATATCTAAAATAGCAGAACATGCTTGGAATAACAACCACAAAATACATTGGCATAACACAAAGATGTAATTTAAGGAATCGATATTAACTAGACGTGAAATTAAAGAAGCTGCGTATATTTTACTGAACAAAGACAAATGCTTGTCCACACACAATCAGTTGATTTAAGTGATGGTTGGCTATCCATTCTTAAAGATGTAATCAAGTAGACGACTGTCAGTGTCACACTGTTTTATTGGGGAGGTTAGTCGCACTCTGCTAGATCTCCAATAAAATAAGCTAAGCTCTCATAGTTAATTTAACAGTTAATTGTTGTAAATGGCAGTAGATTTGTCTTCCGAAACGTTCATGTTCTAATATTGTTATTTTGTGGTGTGGCAAAATACGTAAAAAAGTAGCGCGATTACCATTAATATTATGTTATATGTACCTATACAACGGAAAATTTGAATTTCGGATTATTTTTAGTAGATTCAACCATTTTTGGAAACTTTTCAATTGAAATCGAAAGCTTAAAAATGTGCATTGAGGCGTATTTTGTTCCAGAGTGCCTTTAATCAAAGAGAACACTCGATAACCTTTTTATTACTCTACGATTTAAACCAAATTAATAGTTGGCTGTTGGAGATCATCATTGCTATTTGGTAGCAATTTCAAATATTTTGTTCGCTTTTGGTTAAACCGGAAGTACGTTATGCATTTTTTGGTTATATTTTTAAATTCTTCATCTTTTTCTCTTGTCTGTATAGAATTTCAGTGGGATTCTATAAAAAGTTTTGCCCAAAATCGCGTCTAAGGATTGGTAATTTTATTCGGTTATACAGACAGCAAGCACCGTCGATCCAATAAATTGCTCAACATGTTCACAGTTTTGTACAACACACGCCTCTGATTTCTTTCGGAGTTCTTGGTTGGTTTCTTTGCCTTTCTCATAGGGTGATAACTGGGCACATCTGATTTTATTTTCTAAATAATCTAGATTAAAATAGAAAAAATCCGAAGGTGTGAGATCAGGTGATCTTGGAGGCAATTTCACAGGCTCATTGTTTGCAAGCAAAGGGCCATTAACGCATCATTGGGGTATTCCCAAACAATAAAGGCGGAACGGACGCGCAGTGAAATCGTACCGGTAAAATCTCATAAACGGGACGATCGCACCTGATTTTTGCAAAGTGGTAGTATAACATAGTAAAAGAGAAAGTAAGCAACAAAAAAAATCGGAAATCTCAGTTATAACAATACGAAATAAATGGATGTGAGTACGTGTAAGTGTATTGCAGCGTAAGCCACGCTGAGAGGCGACCTTATCGAATTTAAAGAATCTGAAGTAACCACATAAAGATGTTTAGGAGATGAACAAAAAAGAAAAAGGACAGGGAGCTAGATAGCAACAAGGTAAAGAAAATTTTTGGAAGGAGAAAAAAATAATCAGGTACCCAGACAAAAATAGACAACAAAACCAGGAAAATGAAGTAAACATGGGCGATTGAGAAATTGTAAAAATATTATGAAGGAAATTATGGAACAAATATAAAAAATACGTAAAAAATAAAAAATTAAGAGATGAAATCAGGAAAAAGGAGCTAAGACGGAAAAAATTAAAATTGCAATTAGCAGAGAGGATAGAAAAGTTAGAGGCAGTAATAAACCAGTTCCTAAGTAGGGGAGTAGGAATACAAACAAATGTTAAAAATGTGAACATCATAGGCAAGAGAAAAACAGGGGGAATTAATTAGTATAGAGATGGAATCCTAAGAAAAAGAACAACAGGTTATATAAGATAAAAATGATCCCAAGGGAAAGAAGAATACATCGATCATGAAATGACGTTAGTAGAAAGAAACATGCAAGCGTAAATCAGAAAAATAGAAAGAGAAGAGCAAACGGAAAACAAATCAAAGTAGGATATAAGAAGATAACAATGAATGGGCCCTATTTGAAGAAATAATAAGAATAATAAGTAACTTTCTTATTGGAAGTAAATATTTCTTTACCGGAAACCTTCCAAATGAACATTTTTCAAAGTGAAGGTTTCGAGGTTGCTTATAACTAACATTTCCATTTGGACAAAATAAAAAATAATAGTTATTTATATATTAAGAGCATAATGGCCATATTATAGCACACGGCACATACAACGTTTTATTTTAGTTTGGTTATCAAAATGGACAAAAATTAAGAATTCGGTATTTTGGGCACAGGCTGTGCATTTTTGGTGTGCTGTGATTTCTTTGTAGGTTGCTGATATTGCTATATTAGATTGTTAGATTGTTGATATCCGTTTTACTGATTACCAATTTTATAGACTTTCGGTCCATAAAAGCCATATTCCGCCGGCTGTCGAGGGCCAGTAAACAAGGTTGTAGATAAAAAATTAAATTAAATGAGGAGCATCCGTGCAAACCGGCTATATCCATTTTCGTAAAATGTTGGGAAAATGGCAAAAACTTCCCATTTCCTGGCCTTTACAGATAAAAAAAATGCAATTTTATGTCTTGTGGGCATTAATGTGCTTGATTGATGGGATATTTTCATTTTCAAAAACATTTGCTTCAAAATCCGTTAATAAATGTGGAAGAAAACTTTATTTTTCAAAAATAATGACAAAATATATCTATAAACTACAAAATAACGCACATTCTTAGTTAAAAAAATTAAACAGAATAAAAAAGTTAACTTGTATTAATACGGCAGGCTCTTCATAATGGCAATCGGATATAGCCAGGTTTGTTGAAAAAACGTAGATTTGGCCGGTTTTGCTTAAAACTTGCTTTTCAAATGTAATTGTAACATTGATATAGCCGGTTTTGGACAGAATCACTTTAGTTGTCGATAGAGCTGAAGCTAAAGATGCAAAATCGAGAAAAAAAACGAAAACTCCAAAAACAAATGGATATAGCCGGTTTTGCACGGATGACCTTCAAACATAGTATTATGTCTTTAATGAACCGAAACTGTGAAAATACAGCTGTACTGTAGTCTACATATTAATATAAGAAAACGTTCTTACAGCTACTTGTTTTTATAAGTGCTGTATACGAATACTTTAATTTATATCCAAGTCTATTACTTAAAAACATTAAATGATTTTCAGGCATTCTGTTTTTTATGGGAAATTGTATTTCGAATATGAGTTTCAAAAGACTACAACATAATGAATGGTCGTTCCACTGCTAAAATTGTTACGTGCATAAGCAAAACTTTTCGCAAGCATTCCTCTTTTATGATTGCTTTCTTATCCAAGAGGTATGGCAACCTTGCAGGATCTCATCTTATGCTACGTACATCACCATATACACCGCCGGACCTCTACTTGTATATAATTTATCACGGATCTCATGTTGTTTACATTATATCGCGAATGAGTCAAGTGCTGAAATTGTTTCCCCTCTCCGTGGTTAGGGATTAAGTAACGGATTAGGCAATCGTTTGTGGAAAATATACTCGGCAAAGTCGTTCTGTTGTGGTGGATCTCGGGTAGTCCAACATTTATCCCGGATCTCCACTTGATACAAAAACAGATATATATATATATATATATATATATATATATATATGTTTTCTGCACAAGTCGAGATCTTTTAGTGATAAATAGTATACAAGTGGAGATCCGTTTGAACAAGTCGAGATCCAAATTGGATCTCGCCTTGTTTCTATGTGTATCTCGTGTTTTTCCAATTAATGCAAGTGAGGGTAGTGCGCCTCTAAATTTTAGTCCGGATCTCATTTTGTCCATTTGTATCAATTTTTATACAGAAATAGTTACACTAAACGCGCTAAAGAGGGCGCTCCACAAGTTATACAGTGTTTGACATTTTATGCACAACCTGAGATCCTGCATATTCGGCAACGTCGCGTCGGTAATTAGATCTTACACATATGAGCCAAGGCGATTATTTCCTAGTAATGGGCAAATACGGGATCTTTTAAAATATATAAGTTGCATTTTATTAATGTTTGTTGTTTCAATTTATTTTTATGGGAAACTTTGAGTAACAACATGTCTACATATACACAAACAAACCAATAGTTTGGTGGAGGTATGTTGATGATGTTTTTGCAATTTGACGATATATTTCTTGAACATATTAACAATAAAAAAAATATCAAATTTACATTAGAAGCATAAAAATACGTTGAATTACTTTTTTCTGATATACTAATGACGCGAAGAACAAATACGTTTTAAACATCAGCATACCGCAAGAAAACCAATGCCAATAGGTTCTTACATTTTAACTCCAATCATCACAAAAACATAAAGACAGATGTTTTAAAAAGTATTTACGATAGAGCCAAGGTTAATTGAACTAATACTGAAATCTTCAAAATAAAGAAAGGATTTATTATAAATGTTTTAAATGATAACGGTTATTCCGAGACTCTTGTTCAGAACATTTTTGATGTACGAAACAATAACACGCATGTATTTTACATAAGATATATTTTGCTGTAATTGTCACTGTTACATTGTCTTTTGTTTTTGACTTATGACGTTAGCGATACCTTTTTAAATTAAAACCCTAACTTTTTATTATGAATTTGGACAAAGCATGAAATTCTAGGACGCTAAAAAAAGTATGATACTGTATTTTGAAATTTTCGAGAACATCGTACCGTCACCACATTCCCTCAATACTAAAATTTGAATTCGTTCTTTTTCACTGAAATATTGCAAAATTATTTATTTTATTAAGAGCACACAACAAAAAAAGATAAACAAACTATAAAGAACTGTCATAATTTTAGGGCTAACTCATTGTTTCATACTACTTGATTTTGATTCGATTTTTGTTTTAATATTTAAAGCGATGTTCTCGAAAATTTCAGTATTCGTGTGAATGCGGAAAAAACTATATCGGTGAACATCAAGGCCTTTAGAAATTAGGGTTGAATAATACCAAAATTTAATTAAGAAATACCAGATTGACCAATCTAAAATAGCAGAACATGCTTGGAACAACAACCACGAAATACATTGGCATAACACAAAAATGTTATTTATAGAATCGATATTAACTAGACGTGAAATTAAAGAAGCTGCGTATATTTTACTAAACAAAGACGAATGCGTGTCCACACATTTAGTTGATTTAAATACTAGTTGCCTATCCATTCTTAAAGAAGTAATCAAGCAGGCGGCTGTCAGTGTCACACTGTTTTATTGGGGAGGTTAGTCGCACTCTGCTAGATTTCCAATAAAATAAGCTAAGCTCTCATAGTTAATTTAACAGTTAATTGTTGTAAATAGAAGTAGATTTGTCTTCTGAAACGTTCATGTTCTGATATTTTTATTTTGTGGTATGGCGAAATATATTAAAAATAGCACGATTACTATTAATATTATGTTATATGTACCTACTAGAACGCGTTCGCCAGCCTACGTCTGGCCCTGCCAGCGTAAAGAAACGGTTAACAATACAAATGCTTGCTTAACCTGGTAGCCAGCCTACGTCCGGCCCAGTATGCGGGCCCTTCATGCTGCGTGTTGCGGCGCAATCGGCATGTACGATCGGCATGTGCGCGCGCCTGCTTACGGTCTGGACGGCCGGCGGCCGGCATCGGCTCTTATAATATAAGATACAACGGAAAATTTAAATTTCGGATTATTTTTAGTAGATTCAACCATTTTTGGGAACTTTTCAATTGAAATCGAAAGCTTAAAAATGTGCATTAAGGCGTATTTTGTTCCAGAGTGCCTTTAATCAAAGAGTACACTCGATAACCTTTTTATTACTATACGATTTAAACAAAATTAATAGTTGGCTGTTGGAGATCATCATTGCTATTTGGTAGCAATTTCAAATATTTTTTTTGCTTTTGGTTAAACCGGATGTACAGTCGTGTGCAAATAAATCTGGGACAGTCTTTTTTTCACATGCAGATTCAGTTAAGAATTTGAAGAATATTTCCATGGATTTCCTCTTATCAGAGAGAGTTACGGGTTTCAGTACCTGTTAAAGTTTAATGTAACTCTTTCTGATAGCAGGAAATCCATGGAGATATTCTTCAATTCTTAACTGAATCTGCAATTATGCATTTTTTGGTTATATTTTTAAATTCTTCATCTTTTTCTCTTGTATGTATAGAATTTCAGTGGGATTCTATAAAAAGTTTTGCCCAAAATCGCGTCTAAGGATTGGTAATTTTATTCGGTTATACAGACAGCAAGCACCGTCGATCCAATAAATTGCTCAACATGTTCACAGTCTTGTAAAACACACGCCTCTGATTTCTTTCGGAGTTCTTGGTTGTTTGCTTTGCCTTTCTCATGGGATGATAACTGGGCACATCTGATTTTATTTTCTAAATAATCTAGATTAAAATAGAAAAAATCCGAAGGTGTGAGATCATTTGATCTTGGAAGCAATTCCACAGGCCCATTGTTTGCAAGCAAACGGCCATTAACGCAGCATTGGGGTATTCCCAAACAATAAAGGCGGAACGGACGCGCAGTGAAATCGTACCGGTAAAATCTCATAAACGGGACTATCTCACCTGATTTTTGCAAAGTGGTAGTATAACATAGTAAAAGAGAAAGTAAGCAACAAAAAAAAAATCGGAAATCTCAGTTATAGCAATACGAAATAAATGGACGTGAGTACGTGTAAGTGTATTGCAGCGTAAGCCACGCTGAGAGGCGACCTTATCGAATTTAAAGAATCTGAAGTAACCACATAAAGATGTTTAGGAGATGAACAAAAAAGAAAAAGGACAGGGAGCTAGATAGCAACACGGTAAAGAAAATTTTCGGAAGGAGAAAAAAAATAATCAGGTAGCCAGACCAAAATAGACAACCAAACCAGGAAAATGAAGTAAACATGGGCGATTGAGAAGTTGTAAAAATATGATGAAGGAAATTATGGAACAAATATAAAAAATACGTAAAAAAATAAAAAATTAAGAGATGAAATCAGGAAAAAGGAGCTGATACGGAAAAAATTAAAATTGCAATTAGCAGAGAGGATAGAAAAGTTAGAGGCAGTAATAAACCAGCTCCTAAGCAGGGAAGTAGGAATACAAACAAATGTAAAAAATGTGAACATCATAGGCAAGAGAAAAACAGGGGGAAATAATTAGTATAGAGATGAAGTCCTAAGACAAATAACAACAGGTTATATAAGATAAAAATTATCCCAAGGGAAAGAAGAATACATTGATCATGAAATGACGTTAGTAGAAAGAAACATGCAAGCGTAAATCAGAAAAATAGAAAGAGAAAAGCAAAAGGAAAACAAATCAAAGTAGGATATAAGAAGATAACAATGAATGGGCCCTATTTGAAGAAATAATAAGAATAATAAGAAACTTTCTTATTGGAAGTGAATATTTATTTACCGGAAACCTTCCAAATGAACATTTTTTAAAGTGAAGCTTTCGAGGCTGCTCATAACTAGCATTTCCATTTGGACAAAATAAAAAATAATAGTTATTTATATATTAAGAGCATAATGGCCAGATTATAGACACGATACATACAACTTTTTATTTTAGTTTGGTTATCGAAATGGACAAAAATTAAGAATTCGGTATTTTGGGCACAGGCTGGTGCTGTGCATTTTTGGTGTGCTGTGATTTCTTTGCAGGTTGTTGATATTGCTATATTAGATTGTTGGATTGTTGATATCTGTTTTACTGATTACCAATTTTATAGACTTTCGGCCCATAAAAGCCATATTCCGTCGGCTGTCGAGGGCCAGTAAACAAGGTTGTGGATAAAAAATTTAATTAAATGAGGAGCATCTGTGCAAAACCGGCTATATCCATTTTCGTAAAATGTTGGGAAAATGACAAAAACTTCCCATTTCCTGGCCTTTACAGATAAAAAAATGCAATTTTATGTATTGTGGGCATTAATGTACTTGATTGATGGGACATATTTTCATTTTCAAATAGGTTTGCTTCAAAATCCGTTAACAAATGTGGAAGAAAACTATATTTTTCAAAAATAATGACCAAATATATCTATAAACTACAAAATAACGCACATCCTTAGTTAAAAAAATTAAACAGAATAAAAAATATAACTTATGTTAATACGGCAGGCTCTTCATAATGGCAATCGGATATAGCCAGGTTTGCTGAAAAAACGTGGATTTGGCCGGTTTTGCTCTAAAACCTGCTTTTCAAATGTAATTGTAACATTGATATAGCCGGTTTTGGACAGAATCACTTTAGTTATTGATAGAGCTGAAGCTAAAGATGCAAAATCGAGAAAAAAACGAAAACTCGAAGAACAAATGGATATGGCCGGTTTTGCTCGGATGACCTTCAAACATAGTATTATGTTTTTAATGAACCGAAACTATGAAAATACAGCTGTACTGTAGTCTACATATTGATATAAGAAAAAGTTCTTACAGCTACTTGTTTTTATAAGTGCTGTATACGAATACTTTAATTTATATCCAGGTCTATTACTTAAAAACATTTAAATGATTTTCAGGCATTCTGTTTTTTATTTCGAATATGAGTTTCAAAAGACTACAACATAATGAATGGTCGTTCCACTGCTAAAATTGTTACGTGCATAAGCAAAACTTTTCGCAAGCATTCCTCTTTTATGATTGCTTTCTTATCCAAGAGGTATGGCAACCTTGCAGGATCTCATCTTATGCTACGTACATCACCATATACATCGCCGGACCTCTACCTGTATATAATTTATCACGGATCTCATGTTGTTAACATTATATCACGAATGAGTCAAGTGCTGAAATTGTTTCCCCTCTCCGTGGTTAGGGATTAAGTAACGGATTAGGCAATCGTTTGTGGAAAATATACTCAGCAAAGTCGTTCTGTTGTGGTGGATCTCGGGTAGTCCAACATTTATCCCGGATCTCCACTTGATACAAAAACAGATATATATATATATATATATATATATATATATATATGTATTCTAAAGTCTGCGGTAAAAGATTGCTACAAATAGGCCACTTGTACTTAGTGGGACACACGAACGTTACTTAGTTGGAATATTACACTCAACTATCACATGACTGATATCGCCCAATGAGAACCATGCATTTTTTGAAAATTGACCAATATTGAACTGATTACCTGATAAACACTCTAGGGATGCTTATCAAGCGATAAGCGCCCTAGGGATGACTATCGACCCCGTGGATGGTGTCATAATTGAAAGTAGAGTTGCAAAAAACCAGGAACTTGAGTGTTTTTGCGTTATTAAGTCAATTCTAAATCATAATTCGTATACGGTTTTTGTGTAATACTCTTCAAAATATGAACGCGAGCGACAGGCTTACAAATAATTTTTCCCATCAAAAGAGTTATCGTGCTGGTCTCGCCCTTGTTATATATTACTAATAATAACACGTACAACCACGTTTTTCAGTGACGTCAACCTTCTGAGGTGTATCGCAAACCAATGAATCTTTAGGTATATTTAGTGTTATAATAGGACCCTTATTCTTTGTATACCGATTTATATGAGAAACGAGCGGGAAATTCATACACTAGACAAAAACCATCATAAAATAGAGATAAAATCGTCATGAATGGGGAGGAAATAGTTGAAACTATACATTGACTAAATAATACATAAAATAGCCTAAAACCAACATTTTCAAATTCTAAACAACATTAGACCACTCAAAAAGGATTAAAGAAGGCAGTTAAAGGTTGATTAAATAACAAGTAAAACAAAAGTGGGCGTTGTGTCCAAGGTGAACGTTATGACCAAAAATAGTAGTGGACGTTGTGTCCAACATGGCGGCCATACTAGGTGGTGGACGTTGTGACCAGTGGGCGTTGTGTCCAAGACCACCATTAGAGCTCAGGCTGTGTCTAATGTACATGCATAGGGACGATAAGGTTTCACTTATGTAAATGTTTGTAAAGCAATTCTTGCATATGCCTTTTTGAAAGATTTTAGACTCGATCTCAGTGGAGAGATCTGTCAGTTCGGTTGAACTTGGATTATTGCGGCCCCGTTTTGCAAGAAATTAGCGAAATCAGTCCGATCGTTGTTTAAGCATTTACGCCCCTTTAGGGCGAGATTTAATAAGCGTGTTTCGGGTTATTACGCCCCTATATTAAACCAAGATCTTGGAAAATGATGGGATTTGTGTACAATTGATTACTAGAATAGTTATGTATTTTTGCAATTGAGGGTTTAGCGTTGATTTCAACGGGACAAACAAAACAAAACCTTAGCTACCGCTTAAATTTGAGACGCGTTTGGTTATACATGCGAATTGCTACGACCTTCGACTATATTTATTTAAACTGGTGAGTTCAATCTGTGATACATTTTTACTATATTGTATGAAATCTGGTTTGTGATTTTGTTGTTGTTTTGATATATTACCGAGCACTGTTAATATTTTATTAAATTATATATACTCGTTACTTATGCCTGCGAATTTGATTTGTGTGTCTTTGTCGCTATCTCTAATTTTCAGGATCGCTTAGTAGCACCTTCCGTAGTGTCTTGTTTGATGATTAGCAAAGTGCTGGGTTACTTGCTACTTGGCTCCCATAAATTATTCTTCGTTTTCAGCTTACGCTTTGAGTCTTCTGTTCGACCCACGACCAGCTCCGGCTGAGAATCCGGTAGCCTTTGCTACTCCTTATTTTCTTGTCAGAGTTAGGTTGTAACGACCCGCCCTTATTCGGGATATTTTAATTTACTTTATTGCCTCGGATATGCTCTAAGCCGGAGAATACGTTCAGATTGCTCGAATAATGTGTAGATCAATAAATAACACAGGATAAGTGATGAAAATAAAATATACTGTTTTTAACTATTTACATTTAAGAATGGAAATAATATCGCACACTGCAGGTTACATTACATAGGGTTGTCGCGCCAACAGGGGGTTGCTCCTGGACGCCGGTGGGGCTGCTACGCGGAGGCGGAGGGATCTGGTAGAATGCCCCGGCCTAGCGCATGTTACGCCTCTGGGCGATGTCCCGGAGTGGGTCGGCCGCGCACCAGCTGCTTCGCGCACCGACTTCGGAGCAAAGGTCGACGGCCGCATGCACCAAGTGAGATTCGTTTACAATAGCTAGCTGCTGCGAACATTTCGGATTAGAAATGGTGTTTCAAGAACATACCTGTGGGCGTAAGAAGCTGCAGGAGTTCGCGTTCGGTAAGCCGAACTGGACCGGGGGCGCTGGCCGATTTGCCGGATTTCGCGGCTCGAAACGATGCGGCAGTCGGACCCTCGGGGAATTCGCTATTCAAGCGAATTTGCGGCTTCGACTGAATTGCGGCGGTGCGGAGATCCTTTTCGGAGGGTTTCAGAAAAGCTCATAGGATGCTGGCGGTGACTCTTACAGGCAGGTCCCTTATCGCATAATCTCTGTATGCGTCCAGCCTGGCGGCGGCGGGCTGTTGATTACTTCCTGGTGCCTCACAATTCGGGCGAGTTAATACGGCTTTCGAGGACGCAAAGGCAATGCGCCCTTGGAACTTGGATGATCACGGACGGGACGGTGGCGGCGATTTCGTTCAGCGGATTACAGGAATGCTAGTTACAAATTCCGCGGTTTCGGCCTTTAACTAACAGCGGTTCGGTCACGGAATACGGGAAAAGCTAATTAGTAGCCACGGTTTCGGCCTTCAAATTAATGACGGTTCGGGAACGGGTTTGATAAGGATCTCTAGGTTATCGGGGTGTTCTTGCAGGCAGACAGTAACCATACCAAACCCGCAAGAACTTTTATTTAGGCGATTTCTCCCTTGCTAAGACAGTAACCATACCAAAGCAAGGGAGTGATCGCTCCGGGTGGACCAGGAGGAGTTCGGGAGAGGACTCGGGACAGAATCTGTCTAGGAGCTGTCGGGTGTTCCTTTTTATACGTTTCAGCGCCTCCTTGTCGGCGCTCGTGCTCCCCACTTAGATAGCGGGGGAAACACTCCTACGCGCAAACGTGGCTGTCCGCGCATCGGCTACTGGTCCGCGCTATCGCTTTTTAGCGCGGTCTTGAGATGCAAACGTTTGATAAGGCGGCGAATTAAATTCCCAATACGTTTCAAGTATCTTTAGAATTTAGATTCACAAGCGAAACGTTACAAGGTAACAACCATATGCATTAAGAGGACAGGTAAGGAAGGAAATACATAAAATGGTAACAGATGGAGTAATAGAAACTTCAAAGAGTAATTTTATTAGAATACATGGGGCAGGCAGCGTAGCTGATTATGCCCCTTCAAAGTGAGATGCTGTACAGAAACTGTATGTTATCTAAAACTAATACAAGTACTAAACACACAAGACAAAGAAATATATAGAAATTAATCAGGCGAGTTACAAACACGATTACAACAATAGGTTAGACAGTTCAACATCCAATAGGTTTTTAAATACATTTACAGACGTTGCATCTACAGTGCTCTGCTTTAGACGGTTCCAAGAGTTACATACACGAATACTTAAATAGTGTTGTCTAGGTGTTTTCTTAAAGCTATTTTTGTAGAGTTTACAAGAGTGACCCCTTCTGCTTGTGTCAGTATTAGTACAGAACAATTGTTGGATACCGTTACATAAGTACATGTTATTCATAATTTTGTAGGTTTCAATAAGGTCACCACGTAAACGTCGTACAGATAGAGTGGTAAGTCTAAGGTGTTGTAGCCTTTGATCATATGGCAAGTTTTTTAAAGACGTTGGAATTTTGGTGAATCTACGCTGAACATTTTCTATTAAGGTAATGTCTTTAACAAAGTAAGGGGACCAAACAGTTACCGCGAATTCAAGTATGGGCCTTATGTAACTAGTATAAATTTTTAACATAAGCGGGGCAGATCCACAGGCAAACGCTTTTCTAACTAAATATATTAAACTGTTAGCTCTTTTTGTAAAATTTATAATATGCGCGTCCCACTTCAGATTATGCGTTATTGTAATACCCAGATCCACCTGAGAGTCGACCGACCGCAACGGAGAGCCCTCCAAAAAGTACACATTATGGGGATTATTAAAGCCCATGTGCAGCACTACACATTTTGCTACGTTTAGAGAAAGTAACCATTGTTTACACCATTCACAAATTCTGTCTAAATCACTCTGTATGATGTACCCATTTATAATGGGATTGTTGTACAGCTTCGTGTCGTCTGCGTAGCAGCTACTGGTCGAGACTATAGTATCCAATAAGTCGTTTATGTACACCAAGAACAACACAGGCCCAAGAACGGATCCCTGGGGGACTCCACTTAATACAGAAAATTCCTCGGACAAACCATCCCTAACACGAACCCTGAATGATCTATTGTTTAGGAAGTCGTTGATCCATGCGAGCAAATTGCCCCTTATTCCGTAGAACTCCAATTTGTAAAGAAGCCTTTTCAGCGGAACCCGGTCAAATGCTTTCTCGAAATCGAGGTATAAAATGTCCACTGGCTCGCTATTGTCGTTGCTGATCGTCCAGTCATTAACGCACATTAACAGGTTGGTAACCACAGATCGCCCTGGTAAGAATCCATGCTGTCTGTGACTGATGATGTTGTTATTCAGTAAAAATGTAATTAATGTGTCAACGATTATTCGTTCCATAACTTTACAGACTACTGAGGTGAGACTTATTGGCCTATAGTTTTCGGGGAGTAGTTTATCACCTTTTTTGTAAATTGGAGTGACGGTCGCAGTCTTCCATTGGGGTGGCAGTACGGAGTTGTTCATTGACGCCGTCATGATGTTGCACAGATGAGTAGCTAAAGTACCCGCAGTTTGCTTCAAGAAGTGTGGATGCAGGTCGTTGACATTAGGAGAAGAATGGGAATTCAGATTAAGTAAGAGTCTTTCAACAATTTCTGGGGTGAATTCGATAGTACATAGAGAGTTTGGATTACGGTTCTCTACCGGGAGAGTAAACGAATTTCCGATTGGTTCTCTAGTGTATGCTTTGTAAAACTGTTCGCCAAGTATCGCGGCAATCTTAGGCGGTTCCGAGCACACTGTGCCCGAACTATCCCGCAGCGCCGAGAGCGTGGCTTTGGACCCTAGTTTTGATTTAACGTATGCATAGAAGCGGTTATTACCGCTGTCTACAATGTTTGACTCGAATTGTAGACGTGCGAGACGGATATTGGTTGTGAGTGTGTTCGCAAGGGTGACGATAAATAGCATAGCTCTCATAACTACGGTTTTTAGCGTAATTATTCCAGGCTACTCTCTTTTCTTCTATAAAAGATCTTAGCTCGGATGTTACCCAGGGCTTGTGTTTGGTGTTGTTCCTCCGTTTCAACGGGACAAACTGTTCGATCACATTGTTGACCATGGCAAGCGTGTCCGTCCAGGTTTCGTCAATATTATTGAATCGATCACAAGGAAACCGGGCGTTACGCAAGGCGTTGTTTATTTCGGTGTAGTCTGCTTTCCAGTAATTTCTTATTATGGGACTGAATTTACAAGATTTTTGGAGAGAAGAGAGTTGTGTGTGCGCGGTCATGGTGACATGGTCACTAATGCCTATTGGACTGCTATAAGTTAGACTGGTTATCATATTTTCCGTGTTTGTAAAAATGAGATCTAAAGTGGATGGCCGATTGTTTTCACGAAAACGAGTTGGCCTGTCAACATGCTGTTCGAGGTTTGTGCTCAGAAACATATCAATGAAACGGGAGGTCAAATTATCACCGGAGCTATGTGCCCTAATAGGCCAGATAATGTCGGGGTAGTTGAAGTCTCCAAAAAGAATTAGGTTGGTTTGGCTACTTGCGGAAATAATGGATCTGTGCATAATTTCGTCGTTTTCTAAAGTAGCATCTGGTGGTCTATAAATTATGCCAATTAATAGTTTGTGTGTGTTTATAGTTAAGTTAAGCCACAGTGACTCGTATGTACCCGTGGGATAGTTGCTATTCACCGCACTGGAGATACTGTAGGATTTGTTGATATAGATTGCAACGCCGCCACCGCGCCTGTTGACCCTATCACACCTGTATATGGAGTAATTTGGGAGATCGACCAATGTATCAGGCACACCAGGATGGAGCCATGTTTCACTTATTAAAATAATGGTTGGTTTTCAGACTGTGACCGTGTTTCAAGTTCAAAAAGTTTTTTAGGTATAGAGTCTATATTGGTATACATAAACGAGACGGTCTCCATAGTGGTGCCTAGTTTTTTGCAGGAACGATCCTCGGAGATCCGCGAACATACTTAATAGTTAAATTGTTCTCACCCTTCGACTGACGATCCTGCAATTCGGAACGGAGTTTAATCATCAAATCTCGTTGCATCGGGGTATCATCTGACTTGATAGTAACATTAGTATTATTAATCCTCTGGTGGTAGTTAAAAAACGTGACGGTTCTCTTCGTTTATGTTTAGATGCACGCAGAATTAATCAAATACAAAACCACAATACGAATCTCCACAAACTATAGATGGATTATTAAGTAGAATTTGGAATAAACAAATACTTACGAAATTAGATTTGAAAAACTCGTTTTGGCTTATTCCATAACGTGAAGAGTCGAGAAAATACACAGGATTCAGTATTGATGTAGAGATTTTTCAATTTAAAGTGGTACCATTTGGGTTATCAACGTCTTGTGCAGCGCTGGTAAGAGCAATGTAGAAGATATTAAACCAATTTGGAGACTTTTATGTGCATTACGTTGATGATATCTTATTGTTTTTTGAAACCGAACAACAACATTTAAAACACTTAGCGATTATAATTGAAACATTAACTAAAAATGGATTAAAATTGAACATATCAAAATGTGAATTTATGCAGGAAAAAGTAACGTATTTGGGATACGAGATAAGTAAAAATGGAGTAACCATAAATGAGAAACGTCTTGAGGAAATTAAGAATTTACCTCGTCCATCGAATTTAAAAAAAAATTAAAAGGGTTATTAGGTGTTTTCAATTACTATAAAAGGTTCATAAGTAACTATTCAGAGTTGACGTTATCTTTAATACAATTACTAAGAAAGGATGTTAAATGGTCATGGAATGAAGAAAGAGAAAACGCATTGAATACCATCAAACAGAGGTTTCATGAAGGGTTATTACTGAAATATCCTAATTTTGAAGAAAAGTTTATACTTCGTACAGACGCATCTGATCAAGCAATTGCAGCAGAACTAATACAAAAACAAGATGGGATAGAAGTACCAATATGTTTTATTTCAAGAATATTAAAAGGGTATGAAATTAGATATACCATAGCTGAGAAAGAAATGTTGGCAATCATATTTCCGATTAATACGCGAAAATTTTATTTAACAGGGAAATAATTTGATATTGAAACGGATACTTCAGCAATTTCGTTTTTGAAAAATAAAACTTTTCATAATGATAGGTTATACAGATGGGCATTGTATTTACAACAATATGAATTTGATATTAAACATATGCCAGGAAAGTTAAATGTAGGTGCAGATTTCTTAAGTAGAAAGGATGTACCTAATTATGAGAAACCAAAACAAATCTTAATTGGAATTGAGAAAATTTATAAGGAAGGAAGGTTATCAAAACAAGAGATTCTAATTAAACAGACAGTAGAAGAAATTCAAGAATAAAAAACTTTAGTATTACAAAGTCAAGATAATAATTATAAAGAGTATCAAATTAAAGAAAATTTATTGGTAAAGGTCATACAAAATAAAGAATTGATAGTTTTGAATAAAGAAGCTATGTTAGGTTAGAAGTTGTTGAGGAAATTCATACAATATTTGGACATTGTGGGACAAGGAAAACTTGGTTAATGTTTAGGGAATGTTTTTATACAAAAAATGATATCAGATTAATTAAACAATTAATTCAAACTTGTCAAATTTGTCAATTTGCAAAGGAAAAGAATTTTAAAAATCAGAATATTGTTAAAAGTATTAGGGTAAACGAACCGATGGAACTGGTAGCTATTGATTACTTATCAAATCTAGTTACAGGACAATATGGGTACAAGCATATTTTGATTATGGTAGATGCATTTTCTAAATTTATAAAACTATACCCAGCGAAATACTGTAATACTAAACATGTGATTAAGTCAATTGGAAATTTTGAAGAACAAGTAGGTAAACCAAGAAAGATTTTGGCAGATAATGCAACATATTTTAGAAATGTAAGATTATTGAATAATTTAGATGAAAAGGGAATAAAGATTTGTTTTTGTAGTATAAGACATCCACAAAGTAATATTGCAGAAAGGTACATTAAAGAAGTAATTAAATATTTAAGGATACTCGCACATGAACATCATAATAAATGGATACAATATTTGCCAGATGTGGAAAGTTTTATAAATAATATTCCAAATACAACGACAGAAATTAGTCCAATTACTTTATGCAAACAAATAATTCCAGCTAGACCATGGAGAAGAGAAGAAAGTAACGTTGAAGTAATGCAGTTGTTAGAAAAAGTTAGAAGTAGATTGAAAATAATTAACGACAGATACGAAAGAAAGCAAAATAAGAAGATATTAAAACGGGTACAATTTAAAATAGGGGATTTAGTAATTGTAAAGAAACTCAGAGTAGCAAACAGGAAAGAAAAGAAATGTGCAAAACTGTTATGTGTATATGAAGGACCATATAGAATACATCAAATATTTAATAATAATGATTTCATATATCAATGATTTATCCATACAAAATGTAAAATAATGAAATGAAAAAGGTTGTTGTTTGTTGGAAAGATTTAATACGTTGTTTCCATAGTGATTTTAAATAAATAGATATTAATTGTATTAAATTAGATACTAGGATTAGCATGGGGTATAAACAAGTTATTAATTAAAGAGAATTAAGAAAAGAGATTTGAAATAAAAACTTCTTTATTTACATCTTTTTTTTAGTTGAGGAATTTATGTTATGATACATGATGCAGTATAATAAACTATAAGAAAAAATATTAAAAAACTAATAAATTTGGAAGGTTACAATAATTAGATCTTGATGGGTGTAAAATTTCGAATATGACTAATGAAAGTAATTGATACAATGAAAGGAGCCATTTGATAGTGCGATATTAATTGAATTAAATAACTTAATGGTGGTATAAAATGTTAATAAAGAACAAACCAAGGTAATATTAGACAAATGTATTTGTTAATAATAATCAGAATGAATATTATGTAATTGTATTATTTTAAAATATAGGAAGTGTGCACTAAGAATTGTATCTAATAGGGATAGAAATTTGTTTAAGTAGTTACTAAAACAACTCATGAAAAAAGCATACATGTAATTTTGAAAGAAAGAATTTCGTTAAATAAAACTAGAAATTATGCCTTAATTTGTGTTATTTTTGGTATATACAAATTATAAAGGGATATAATCAAATCTACGTGGTGTGATAAGCAAAAACGTAAAATGTAATTCATGGAGACATATAATCGGTGAAGAGATTATACAAATACAGTTAATTGGAAATAAAGAAAACAGAAGGTTACATTATTTGAAGATATTTGGATCTATTCATACATACAAGATAATATTGGAGGTTCTTACAAGTAATTGATTTGATTTGGATATTTTGTGAGTATAACAAGAGACATCAGACTATCTGCAAAAAGGGAGCAAACAGATTTGGAACATCATAATATAGCAACTTACCAGGAGTTAGTTTCGTGTGGCAGTAACATTTAGGGGGAATGAGGACTGGAGTTTGAGAGCAGAGGAGTTGATTTGACGGGACGAATGCAGTTGAAAGGATTCACAGACCATCATAGGTGTTGCTGTTTGTGAAGTGGGCAGTAGGTGTTGCGGTCTATGGACGTTAGGATCCGGTATTTGTTGGAAGTTGCAATGAAAGCTAAGAGCAGTTATCAAGGTGTGTGTAGATAAGTTGAGAAAGCATTTTAAATAACTGTCAATAAAGGAAAGTGATAATATAAAGTTGATATAGTACTTATATAGGTGAATTGAGTAATAAATGTATTTATGTAAGATACAATTGTCAATTACCTGGTTTGATGAATTTTAAAAGTCAAGTTTGACATTATATGTCAAATAATTTTGAAAATACAATATTAAAACTTCAATTAATAGAGAACTAGATTTTGGCGAACCCACCCTGAAAATAAGAGCTCTCGATTTAAAAGCAATTATTTGTTTGACATTTAAGACATTGCATTAAGTAAGGCATAGTTCAACTGGTGAGCTATAGCACACATTTTTGGCTAGTATAACGTGAAGCTGATATAGTCAATACATAAACAAGAAGTAGCACAACGTGGTGCATTACAATATACATACATACATATCCAGGGATGCAGGGGCTGTCGTCAGGCAAAGTACCACATAGCGGGATTTGATTCAAAGAAATCGTTCTGGCTAATGGGAGGGAGCCAAAGAACCACAAACCTTTTGATAGTGATCTTGACAGGCCATTGTAAACTAAAGAGACACCTAACACTGATAGGAGTAGAGGAAGATCCCATTTGCCCAAGATGTGGGAGGGACGAGGAAACGTCCTTTCACTACTTGGGAGAATGCGAATCGTACCAGCGACTAAGGTATAGAACCTTCGGAGCACCTACGCTTCGAATGGAAGAGTTGAACTCCCTATCCTGGGCCGAAATTCTGATCTTTATTAGAAAATCAGGAAGGTTTAAGCAGGGAGAAGAGCCCATCGAAGAGGACGATAATGAAGGTGGTTGAGGGGATGGCATGGGGTTGGCAAAAAAGGCCTATGGTGGCCTACTTGCTAGACTTCGGTCTCCCCACAACAACTACTACTACTACATATCGAGAGATCCAAAAAAAACTGTTCCTCAGCGGGCTGTGGAAATTCAACGTATGAATAATATGTTGGTGACACTGTACGTCAATGTCAAATTCGAGGTTATCAGGTTAGGTTTTCCGTCAGTTATGACACAGAATGACGCAAATTCTAACCTACTAACCTCGAATTTGACATTGATGTACAGTGTCACCAACATATTATTCATACGTTGAATTTCCACAGCCCGCTGAGGAACATTTTTTTTTATCTCTCGATACATACATACACACACACATTCACACGCAGATACACACACACACACACACACACACACACACACACACACACACACACACACACACACACACACACACACACACACACACACACACACACACACACACACACACACACACACACACACACACACACCATTACAGGTTTCGCAATGCTTATGGCATCGCGAAGTATATCCTCAATTGTGGCGCTTTTGTAAGCGTTTAGTAGGGTTGTTCGTTGAGAGATGGCGTATATGGTAATGTAATCGGTTTTATTCTACCCTCCATACATGTAGAGTTATTTATTAAATTATAATTGTGGCAACGGATGCCACAAACATTATAATGTGTGAATTGTGTAACAGGACGCCACAAATATTGAAAATTGAGGCGTGTGTATGTCAAAGATGCCACAAATACTAGAAATCAAAAATAACATTACACTGCTCTGTTGCCAGTTCTTGACGTAGCCACAATTATTATTTAACAAACCATGTAAGTTTTATTCTAGACGTAGGCACAATTATTATTTAACAAACATTTAAGTTTTATGGGGCGAGTGTTGTCTTCTATATACATATTTATTTTTAGGCGACATTTTCTTTTCAGAGCAATTACGCTCTTTTCTGTAATCGTATGGGTTCAAAATGTATCAATAAAAAGCTCTTAAAATCTGCATTGGTTTAAAAATATTTGCAACCCCTCAACTCTCTTCAACCATCAACCCTAATTCCATATCTTCGCCGTTTATGAAAAATGTTCGGATCTGTTTTCGGAAGGGGGCGTGTTAAGCAAACCTTGAATTTTTTATTTTTCCATCCCCCTTAAATAATTATATTCATCCCTTACGAAGATTTATTTATATTTCAATCGTACATGAGAAAATTTTTTCAGGAGGCGATGTGTCAAGCGAGCCTTAAATTTGATTTCGGCAGATGCACTGAAATGTTTAAGAGCGTTTTTATCGAACATGGTGCATTTTCCGACATGAAAGAAGTAATACTTTATTTTTGCCTTATCTATTAACATCTGATAATTTTTAATCCTGCGGACCAAAATAATAATGAGAATATTATAACAAAAAATTTCCTAAAAAACTACTAAAGCGCCCTTTACAATATGGAGCAGCGCTTATACCCTCATAATGTTCGGACTCCATTAAAGATACCTTATTTATGCTTTAACTTAAAATATAAATAGGTATAAAATTTTCAGCGTGATCAGTTGTTTGATTTGTTCCCAAAAAAAAAAAATTTTTTTGTGGTTAGACCTCTCACATGATAAGACATTTATACTAAGGTGCGTTTGGTTTAATCAATCCAATTTGACCCCAGGAAGCCTAAGCTAATATTTTAAATAATTTTTAATATTTTGTGAATGACTATATTCCATATTAAAAATGTTAAAATTTTGTACTGTTTTCAGATATTCAAGATATCGACCACTTAATCAACAATGTATAGTTAGAGAATGTCAATCAAAATTGAAAATACATTGTTACGCAGTCGTGAATTATTTATGTTTAAGAAATGTTATCTGCTTGCGTGTCATACTTGACATTATGAACGTCAATTTGATTGTCATAATGACAGACATTATAGGATTGAGCATTCTAATTCATCCATTAGAGTACCTTAGTCTCGGCAAAATTCTAAGTAGGACAAAGGTACCTGGTACTCTGCATGCCTAGAGCTTGTTCATGGGGTTGGCAAAAAGGGCCTATAAAGGCCTACTTGCTAGACGTAAGTCTCCCCAAAAATAATACAATACAATACAATACCCAGTACTATAATGGATTTATTAAGGTATTCAATCGTGTTCGTTACTACGGAAACGACTAAGAGCATACTTGATATTTTACCTTTAAATTTTTTTAGTTCAAAATCAAATAATTTATTTTTAATTTCTACATGACTTTACACAAGCAGATAAAATGTATGCAATTCGAATCGTAAGCAATCCTTATGGTACACATAATGATTAGCTTTCCGATCCTTATTAGATAAATAACTATTGTGTAATTCACTTTTTGTTTTTTTTAATAAACAATATTGGAAAAGAACAGTTTTATTTTGCACAAAAAATATTACAAGTAGTATTATACAGTTCATACTAAAGCTACGTTATCAATACCGCATTGCACAAGTGCAACCGAAGAATCCTTTATGTTTTCATAATTTTTTTGCGTTTTGTAATGGAATTCTTTACGCAAAACTTTATATCTGTCCATTTTCTTTCCTTTAGTATTGGGTATTTTTCTGCACATTCTTCACATAACTCTTTGCCGGGTACTATTCCATTTTTCACATTAACTCTGAAAAAACTTAATACGGCACTTTTTTCCTCGGTGGACCATGCCTTTCTTTTTGGAACCTTGCCTAAAACAATGTAATCAGTTAAATTGCAGGATAACCAAAATTATATTTAATTAGATATAAACAACAAAAAACTAATAAAAATTATTGATGATGACAGGTATTTTTCTTTTTCTACTTACTTCTACGTCTTAGTACAATTGGCTTTGTCTTTGTAGGTAAAGGTTCAAACAATTTGTCATCTTCTTTGTTGTTTTCGACATCATCTTCATCGCTGTTTCCGCTGTCATCCAATTCTTCTTCGATATTTGGTAGTTCTGCAAAATTCCGATATTACAGTTTTAAAATGCCTAGTGTGATTCTGAATCTTACCATTAATATTGATATCACGCAGTGGTTTTCCCGCAAATTTGGCGACTTCTCCATTCTCAACGACTTGAAGTAAGCGACTAATTTTTGTAAGTTCAACGGCACTCTCATGAAGTCTGTAGAATTCTCTGTGAACACGTATATCATGCCCTAAGTGACGGGCTAACCAGTCGTATTCTGTTTCCTCCAAATTCATCACCTGACAGACTGTTGCGATGTATTTCCGAAGTTTAGTTCCAGTGATGAGTCCTGGATTTGTCAGATTGGCTTCGGCACAATGTTTTCTTAGACAGTCATGTCCTCTTAGATAACTTGTGGAATTATTCGATCGAGCAAAAATATACGGATTCAGTTCAGAAATACCAGCATTTTCCCTATTTCTATTTAAGATATCAATACAATGCATGGTTTCTTCTGTCAAAATTACGGGTACCTTTCTCCCCCGTTTACCAGGTACTTCAATCACAGTATGACTTTCTGCAAGTTTCTTTTCAACTGGTGTTAAAGAGTTTTTTAACTTTTCGGTTGTTTGATTTGTCCACGATGGTCTATTATGGAAGGAATTTAGAGTGATTTTTGAAGTTTCCCCTGATCTTCGTTTATTGAACAGAATTATCCTGCATAGTGTCAATGAAGCTAAATTTGCCCAGGATTGAGGTAACACTGCTGAAGATACTTCGGTTTTGATTTGTCTGATTTCTCGTGACAAATAATTAGTAAGAGTGACCAAATCCGAAGTGATTGGTAAAAGCTGCTCGGAGTTCATTTTTTTAGTGTACAGACTGTTTAATGCATTTGATGAAATTCTAATTGCCCATTCCATATCCATTAAATTGAGAAATGCGTTTATTTTCTGATCCTTTGACAGATCTTCATTTCGAAGAGCAATTCCCCTCTCAATCGCTGCACATTTTTTTAAGGAATATCCTATTTTGAGGGCGAGAGATGGAATTCCAAAATCAGGCCTAGAGGTGATGTTAGTATTGGTTTTGTTGCACAATATTTTGGTAGCCTGTACAATGACATCAAACTTTGTCGGAGTAATGGAGTCTCGTAACTGATTAATACTTGAATCCACTTCTTTAACTTTTTGCTTTAATCTTGCCAGCTGCCGCATATTTTGACGAATTAGCTCATTCTGTGTTGTTCCATATTTATCATATTGCATAGCACCAAATCTGACTATTAAATTATCTTCTGCTGCAATTTGACCAATTTCATCTTGTCTTAAACTCGAAACTATGTTTGCAATATATTCATTCGAAAAACTTCTCCCAAATGTATTATTTAAAATTGCAACACTCTCACTAATCACATGTCTATTGTTAGTCATTTCTCTATCATTCGTGTTACGTTTTGAACATTTGATTTTTATGTGATGCCACAGATGCTTCTTAAGCATGAATCCCAAACAGTGGGGACATGGTCCAAAATCTGAATAAGATACTGAGTTAATTGCGTGTTGGGTTGGTCTTCTAACTAAAATTAATTCGCCCATTTTTGTTTCCAGTACGTTGCTATTATGATAAAAGTCGCCACATTTAATTAATTCTGCAAATGCATTTTTCCGTAAAAGCGAAGCTTTTGGCATAGCCAAAATCTTGGCAACTTCAGTTGTATTTGCATGCACTGTTTCGAAATGTCTTGCCATGTTTTGGTTCAATTTGTGGCAAAAGTAACAGGAATGTTGTTTATCTCTCAAGCGTTTTCCATCACACTTTTTTTTTGCACTTACAATATCTATGCTAATGGTAACATTCTCACTTCTATTTCTACTACTCGACGTCGAATCAGGTCCGATTGTGTTGTTTTCTGGGACATCTGAAGAATTGGCATAACCAGCTGTCGCTTCTAATTCAGGGACTGTGGAAGTTACTTCATTTTCGTTAGTTAATATAATTTTGTTATTTGACAGACAGTCTCTCTGTCTCTTGTTGTCTTTTTTCTTTTTACATCTGGAGATTTCCCCTTCAAAGTTTAGAATAGATTCATCTGTTGACGAATAAGTGTCATCTAAAAATTTGAATGTACAGCTAGATTTTCAACATTTGGATTTCACTTACCATCAAAGATAGTTTGATATTTTACTTTTTTTCTTACTCCACTGTAGTCGTCAGATGGCAAGTATTCTGATCCTGAAGACTTGTCTTCGCTTTCAGAGTCATTGTATGTAGAGATTAAGTCTATTAAAATAAAGAATTAGATAGCTAATTAAAACTACACTGTATAAAGTTACAGAAGTTAAAGAAAAAACTCATGGAACCGGACTAGTTTTATTGAGTGCGCTATTCATTTGAGCACTACAAGAGGTTCTGTTTTTAATATAAGGATAGATAAGTAATTAATATAATGCACTGTTTTTTTTAAGTAATTAACTGGAGTTTTTTTTTTGTGGTTACACGGCTGCCTTTTTGAGAGTGTGAAATATTTTTTCACATACTTTTCTATCGTATTGCAAATTTTACAAAACGAGGCAGTGGTGTAACAAAAAAATAAATCTCAGCAGGTTACTTAAAACAAAACTGTGCTTACAATTGACATCTTTTTTAACAACTCTTCAGGGCAACCGGCTTTAAAACCGAATATAAATAAATATAAAGACCGCTACTTCTCGTTTTGACTTGAAAGAGTATTGCCTAACAATTAGTGGAATAATATATTAAATTACTTTCTACTCCCACATCTTATTCCTCTTGCAAGTCTAGTCTTTGGAAGTCTGCGCACTCGGGATTCTTGTTGAGCGGCAAATTTACTTGACAAATTTCTTAGCAAAACATTCTGACAGAAAACGTCAAAATTTAATCGGCTATTTTAATGCACTTGGGATATTACTGTTGATTATTTCCTTCATATCCATGATAAAGTAGGGACAAGAAATCAGACGACAAACGGCATCAAGAGTAATGACGTTATAAACATAGTATAGTAATTGATTAAGCTTAAACCAAACGCATGATTTAAAATGAGTTGTAAAGAAGAAAATAAATATCTGTTTTGTAAATCTAATGGTGGTATTTATGACGTCACTAAAATTTGCCTGGTGGCGCACGTCGCCTGATTTCTTGTCCCTACTTTAATGCGTAATCACTATGGTTTCTGTCAGTTTAATAATGACAAAAATTCAAACGTCAAAATTTAACCGCAGTTAAATATGTGTCAAAATTTAATCGCTTGTGCATAATTTTAACATGATTATTAAAGGTGGTTTACCAACTGAATTGTATCGATTTATTCAGGAAATAATCATGCCAAACATCCCGCGTGCATGTAAACTAGCCTGAATAAATTTTGACAATTTTCTATCAGAATGTTTTGCTCTGAAAAAATATATCTCGTAATTTGCCGCCCCAAAATCCCTCGTGCTACGCACTCGGGATTCTTGTTAAGCGGCAAATTTACTTAACATATTTCGTAGCAAAACATTCTGACAGAAAACGTCAAAATTTAATCGGCTATTTTAATGCACTTGGGATATTACTGTTGATAAAATAATTTTCAAATATTTCTATATTATAATATCGTTATTGCCTCGATCGTGCAAAAAATTTTATAAGCATCACAAACGTTAAAGGTTAAACTGCCCTTACCGTTCTTGATACTTCATATACTATTAATAGAGATGTTTAGGTAAAGTGACTTCAACAAAACACTTACCTAGCAGTCTTAGTAATACATTATGTATATTTGTAACAAGTTTTTTCGACTAGATACTTAACCTAAACTAAACCATAAACTTTCGACAAGTCTCAACACACTTAACTACTGAAACTTGTCAGAAATTTCAATTATTACAGCAGCCACCCGCTAGAGAAGCGTCATTGTTAATGTTACTGTGGAGTACGTAAACTTACTAGAACTAGTAATTTTCTTCTTATTTCTTAATAATGTGATTTTGTTTTCTGCTGGTGCCTCGGCTGGCGTATTGTTGAAATTTATTTCTTCTGTTGGAGTATCATTCAAGTTTCTTTCTGCTGATGAGGTGTCTTTGGTATCTCTTTCTTCTTCTGCAGTTGTATCTTTGATATTTTTTTCTTCCGCTAGGGTAGAAGTGTTTTTTTTACATAATGTTACTGTAGTATAAGTACTACATTAAGCAAACTACTTACTAGAGCTAGTAATTTTCTTCTTCTTTCTTAATAATGTGATTTTGTTTTCTGCTGGTGTCTCGGCTGGCGTATTGTTGAAATTTATTTCTTCTGTTGGAGTATCATTCAAGTTTCTTTCTGCTGATGAGGTGTCTTTGGTATCTCTTTCTTCTTCTGCAGTTGTATCTTTGATATTTTTTTCTTCCGCTAGGGTAGAAGTGTTTTTTTTACATAATGTTACTGTAGTATAAGTACTACATTAAGCAAACTACTTACTAGAGCTAGTAATTTTCTTCTTCTTTCTTAATAATGTGATTTTGTTTTCTGCTGGTGTCTCGGCTGGCGTATTGTTGAAATTTATTTCTTCTGTTGGAGTATCATTCAAGTTTCTTTCTGCTGATGAGGTGTCTTTGGTATCTCTTTCTTCTTCTGCAGTTGTATCTTTGATATTTTTTTCTTCCGCTAGGGTA
This sequence comes from Agriotes lineatus, assembly GCA_940337035.1. NCBI lineage: Eukaryota > Metazoa > Arthropoda > Insecta > Coleoptera > Elateridae > Agriotes > Agriotes lineatus. Next base: position 114,118 of record CALNHX010002177.1, read on the forward strand.
GAAGTGTTTTTTTTACATAATGTTACTGTAGTATAAGTACTACATTAAGCAAACTACTTACTAGAGCCAGTAATTTTCTTCTTATTTCTTAATAATGTGATTTTGTTTTCAGCTGTTGTCTCGTTTGGGGTATTGTTGACATTTTTTTCTTGTGCTGGGGCAACTTTCGTATATATTTTTTGTTCTCCTGAGGTGCGTTTAGCATCTTCATAGTGCGATAAGTTCACATTTCTCGTCATTTGAAGTATCCTACGTGCTCTAGATGACATTTTGCTGTAAATATGATTATAGTTGAAATAATACCCATTGCCATAAATAATGTTAGATGTCAAATTTACTTTATTCGAGAAATAATGACGAAACTAGGAAGCCAAATTTCGGGAAGTGATTCTATGCTTAAAAATAACGGTACAATTCCTTTAACAAAACTTGGAAAACTCAATATTAAGTGAGATGCATGCCCTAAAAGTTCAATTTATAAAATGTTGTTTTGATCGTAAGTTCTACTAAAGTAAAGATAATTATTTCAGACTTGATACACTTACTTATCATTACTAGCTGAATAGTTGAAATAATTTTGGTGAACTATGGCGAACGTTAAGTGGTACTTAACCTAAAACTGTAATTTTGTTTCGGCTATTACTTTTTTATTTTTAGGTAAAATACACATTTCAGGTTTCCATTGGAAAGGAAACTGAAAAATACAAAAAAAATCTACTCGTTGTTCATAAGTCTAAAATCAACCGTTTGCCTCAAAATTGCTATTAAAGGTGAGAAGGTATACTACGTCATTACAAAAAAAAACCAAGATCACAAAAAATAATATGTTAAACAATTTTTGATGATACGTGTACAGTACTGTGTCGAAATAATTACATATTTGCGATAATTTAGTATTAGAATTCAAGTTTCTCAAAAACAAATTATTATAGTAATTTCTAATCTAAGTTTAATTATTAAATGTCAAGCTGTTTATGCATTATGCAATTTGGAATGTAACTCCCAGTAAATTACTTCTACATTTTATTTAGTTACGAATAGCACAAACGTGTGCTTCTCAATTGTTGTTCTTTTGGATCCCGGGTTACTTGATAAAGACATGCATATTTTTAAGTTTTACGACAAACGTTGATTTTAGACGTATAAACTAAGAGTAGATTATTTTTGTAGTTTTCATATTCCTTTCAAATGGTAACCCAAAATTTGTATTTTACCTAAAGATAAAAAGTAATTGCCGAAACAAAAAGGTTAAGTACCACTTAACGTTCGCCATAGTTCACCAAAATTATTTCAACTACAACTATGCAGCTAGTAATAATAAGGGCTCAAAAGTTGTATTTTATCTGCTTAGGCACATAACGTTATTATGTGCCTAAGAAGATAAAATAGACAAATTAGTCATGGTAACCATGGAAAAATCATTTCTAATGTATCACGATATGTAAATTTTAGACTGCCTGACACGATTTTGGCTAAAAATCATTTACCTACCATAATTTCAACCAATTCAGTAAAAATATTGAGGTCCAGAGCAAAATCGTAGGTACCTATCTCTAATTTACGCCACACCGATTTAAACAAAGCTTTACCCGTTTTTTTGTTGCTTACCGTTTTAAACAGCAGATACACCTTATAACTGAATAAAATACACCAACACAACAATCAAAACTCAAAAGTCGCAAGACGCAATACTGGCGATTGTGATTCCGCTGACTGCACAATGAGGAAGGACCGATAACAAGTGCCAGACAACCGGTTGCCAGATTTATTAAGTAAGGCTACCCCGCCAGTGTTTGTAGCATCTCAAACTAGCCAAATTGGCGCAAATCTGACAACCCCGGCAAACAGCGATAACGCTGCAAAGAACACTAAACTTGTGATCACGTGATGAGAACGTGCTGCATTTAATGCATTTATGTTTTGGGCAAGAAATATATTCCGGGACCTTACTAATAAGATTGTTAGATGGTATCAGGTATCAGCAGGATTTTTTTCAAGGGGGTGCATCATTGGTGGAGGTACTGAACCAAAGAGATATTTTCTTAAATATTCTCAATGAAATATTTGTTAAATACAAAAAATAATTTGTCTCAACAGATTTTAACATTATTTTAAAAAAACAAGAAAAAATTACGTTTAAATTAATTATTAATATTAATTAAACAATTAAATATACAAATCATACTTGCTAAATTTTAAAGTCATACCTGATTTTTCAAAACTAAAATTACGTAGGTACCTACCTATATCAGAAATTACTTTCCATACAAGCAGGTTTTCTTGGAAATCGTGGCTTTTATGCAACAAACGCATAGAGGTAAAGTTGAAGAGAATGTATTAATACACATTTTTTGTCCTACACAATTTCTTCGTCAGCCGTCTACTTTCTATAAGATTGAACTTTGCTCTTGCGATTTTTCGTTTTTTACGATTTTCGCGAAAACCGTGGCTTTTACACTACAAATGCATAGAAGTAAAGTTGTAAAGAATGCAAAAATATAACTTTTTTGTTCTCCAAAATTTCTTGTAGCTTTAACCGCTTATTTTCGATAAGATCGGATATAACCGGATACAAGCTTTGTGTCCTAATGCGCGAATGTAAGCATTTTCGTTAAAATCGGCCAACCGAAAGTTCCACTTTACTCTTGCGTTTTGTTAGTTTTTCGCGATTTTCTTGAAATCGGCCCAACGAAAAATCATACAGAAAGTAATAACACTTTTTTAGAAATATTTTTGATAAGCAACAGCAAAATTGTGAATTGTCAATTAGACAGTTGTAAATTCTGAAATTCTTTTTGACCAAACTTCGAGTTACATTTAGAAGAATCAAGAAGCAAAAAAATTGCGTGTACAATACATATGAAAACATCTTTTTTTCACTCGTTTGATTGATGCACTCCGGCTTCACCGTCGTCCATCAAACTTCAATCTTATAAAAAGTATTGCTTTCAGCACTTACAAATAACTATTAATCTTTTTTGTATTTATTTAAATACATTCGAATTTCATTCACTAAAAAGTCATGTAATTTAAAGAATCATGGGAATCTGACTGAACTGTTTTTTAAATGTGAACTTCTGAAAAATCGTAGAGATAAATAATATAATGATAAACATTTGTGCTGCCATAATTATTAATCTTCAAGTTGTGTAAATCTGAGATCCCGATGCGACAACGTTGCTTTAGTTCCCTAATCCGCCGCTAGAGGCGCTCTAGTACAGTAACATGGAAGTTGCCAGAATTCAGGTATAATTTGGGTAAATTAACACAAACTATATTGTCATTTGTGGCAACTACCCTGTTTCAGGGTTGTGGGAGGTGCTAGAAACTTATAAATTAGTTCTCGCAGCTCAGGTTGATGGTAAATTAAGATTCGAGCGGGAAATCGAATTCAAAAATGTCTGGTAGAGCTGGAATTAGGCTTTAAATTTGTGGCGTCGCGTGTAAGTTGCCATAATTTTGGTCGATGCCAGAGTGCAGCCTATGTCACACACAAGTAGCCACAAGTATAGTGCAACCAACACACACACACACACACACACACACACACACACACACACACACACACACACACACACACACACTCACACACGCACACACACACACACACACACACACACACACACATACATGCCTCCCAATATTTGTGGCAACCCATGAATAATCGTCAATTGTGGCATTTGGTTTAAAACCGTGCTAGACAGTGGCGCCATCGGGTGGCAATGCCATAAATCTTGGATATTTCAGAATACCTTCCATATGAAGGAACCTACAGGCTTTTTTAAGTTGTGGCGACTTTGCCACAATGATTGAAAAACCTACTCTGTGTAAAGTGGGTGTCACAGTTATAGTATTATGTGAGGTGTGTTAACCTGAGGTGTCACAATAATTATATTTCTGGTATGTGTATAAAGGCAACGTTGCCAAATGTACAGTCAATGATGTCTTTCAATTTTAGTAAAAGTTTTGCAAAGAATATGTAATCGGTCACTCAAATAAAACAAATATGTAATAAATTCAATACTTCAAAATCATCTAATTTTCAACATGGTATTTTCCAAATATGCTGCTCGTGAGTGGAGGGGTTATTTCTGTTTTTAAAATAAATTTTTTTGAATAAGGTGTTACGCCTTGTACGTCGTGAATAGAGTTTTGAAGAAAGTAAAGTGTTGCCAAAGAGGCGCTCGTTAACATATGTTTTGGAGAAATCGAATAGCAAAAGCTTCTAGCCTATGGTCCTACTATTCGAAGCTGAGAACCGTGTTACGTGCAAAAGAAAAGTTTGATATTTCCAGGTAAGTAAATTGATTTTTTTAAGTAGCCAATTTATTACAGTTTAACTCTTTCAGGTGGGTGGATGGCAGCCCAACGATACATTGAGGAATAGTTTAGTAAAAGATAGCTGTACAAAAAACAATTCTCCCCACAACTTATTCAAGTGAGGTATTAGTAGCTGAATCTTGAAGTCTAAGTCTGCAACAGCAGGTAAAAAAAAAACTCACGGTCCCTCTACATTTTAATAATTATTTACAAAGCTGTATGCTCATTGTTTATGTTAATGCTAGGTAAATTATGTTAATGTGAGGTTTGAAATAAAGATTGGTTTACACATTTGAGTTTTATTCCCTAGGGAAGAAAGTAACATTAATCAACTCTCATCCTTAAAATGTTATTGTACCATGACTGAAAAAAGGTATGAGATCACAATAGTCTGTAAGTCCCCATATCAACAACAATTAAACTGCTCGCTTGCTTGAGTAGGGATCACGTTCAGTTTGTAATAAATTGTCACTTGTTTCGTTAAATTTTTTTATTGTTTGATTCATATACAAAGATTACTTATTACTTCAACTTTACTTTCTCATTTTCTTGATTTTATCAATATGATTTTTGACGCAAAATTTAATATCAGTCCATTTTCTTGATATCAGTATTGCATTCTCTTCAATGCATCGAGAACAATCTGCTTTGCCTGGTACTGATTCCTTTTTTATTGAAGCCTTAAAAAACTTTAACACTGCTTCCTTTTCGTCAGTTGACCATGGGCGTTTTTGACAGCTCCTACCAGTTTTCTCCTTTTGTTTGTCTAAAATGTAATAAAACTGGTATAAACTGTCTTACAATCCAGGTACATATACATACATATACCGTGTGTCCGTTTTCAAACTCGAACATAGGAATCTAACATGGCAATAAACGTTTTTGGAGATTGTTGCTCGCCAATTTAATGTACAAAAATGGTAATGGTGTTACTAGAAAGAGAAAATTATTGCGAATCAAATGATATTAATAAAAGGCATAAAACTGCAATTTTCATTTTGTAATACTAATTTAAATTTTGACAGTTATTAAATAATGGTTAGCCTTGCTTGAGCATCGGATTTTGTTTACCTTACTAAGTTATCAATTTTGCAAGATTGGCATGTGTAGGGGTTTATTTGAGGAACAATGAATTCTTATACCAACGAAGAACTGGTTTTCATGGTGAAAACCTTTTATACTAGCATTAGTCTTCGAAGAACTCGAGACTTGTTTGCCGTTCAATTTAATAATAGACCAATACCATCTGCTCATCTGCAAGTACTATTTAAAAATATGTGCAAAGATTCGAAAGAGATGAAAATATTTCTGTAGAATCAGAAAATAGGGGTGGTGAGTAACAACGATTTTCATCAAATAACACGTTTTAATACTATATTGTAGACCTAGGCGGTAAAATGACATTTTTCATGGCCGAAGGATGATATGGACAGGCGAGGCGTACGTAGGTATTGATCTATTATTAAACTGAACGGTATAAAAAGGTTTTCACCATGAAAACCCTTTCTTCGTTGGTATAAGAATTCATTGTTCCTCAAATAAACCCCTACACAAGCCAATCTTGCAAAATTGACAACTAAGTAAGGTAGGTAAACAAAATCCGATGCTCAAGCAAGGCTAACCATTTTTAAAAACTGACAAATTTTTAAATTAGTATTATAACATAAAAATTGCACTTTTGGGCCTTTTATTAATATTATTTGATTGGCAATAATATTCTCTTTTTAGTGACACCATTACAATTCTTGTACATTAGATTGGCGAGCAGAAATAACAAAAAACGTTTATTTCCATGTTAGATTCCTATGTTCGAGTTTGAGAACAGACACCCGGTACATAAACTTGTAAACCTAACAATTTTTTTTATTCAAAAACTTGGAAATTGAAATTAAATTTAAAAAAAATGATAAACCAAGATCCTGATCCACTCAAATTTCATGTCATCTTTATTCATTGGTAAAGCAATACACATACCTGATGGTACTGAAGCTGAACAGACTTGTCTCCTATTGTTAGTTGTAATATTTATTTCAGCCGAGGACGATACTGTGGGGTCATTAATCAATAAACTTTCTCTGATATCGTTATTATGTGCACCTGTAGGTACAGGTTCAGCAGACATTTCAGGCACATCCTCATTATGCACATTTTCATCTTCCATTTCTTCTTGGTCTTGTTCAGGAGGTGGTAAATCTAGAAAGAACAAGATGCCTAATGTATTAGTTCTATACAATATTATCTCAGCAAAACGTTTGCTACAGCTTATTTACTTATATTAAATATTACTATTATTTGTAACTATGTATAGCTGAATAAAATTATTTACCTTCTAAATTAATATCTTCTAATTTTTTACCAGCATACTTGCTGACTTCTCCTTTGTCCACAGCAAGTAACAAGCGACTAACTTTTGTTAGTTCGACTGCACTTTCATGTAGTCTATAGAACTGTCGATGCACCCTCACATCATGTCCAAGATGTCGAGCTAACCAGTCATATTCGTTTTCAGAAAGATTAAATACTTGACAAACGGTAGCTATGTATTTACGTAATTTTGTACTGGTGATATTTTCTGCATGCTCCAAATATGCATCAGAACAGATTTTGCGGAGACAATCGTGACCTCGTAGATTTGAAATAGAATTTCCACTACGAGCAAACACATAGGGGTTTTCCTTTGAGATATCAACTTCCTGTCTAGTTTTAATCAACAGATCAACTGATAGTTTAGTATCCTGAGTTAAAAGAACAGGAACCTTTCTACCCCGTTTACCAATAATTTCGATTACTGTGAGTTGCTCTGCCAACTTTTTTTCAAGCTCCGTAAGCGAATTCTTCAATTCCTCGGTACACTGTTCAGACCACATCGGCCTAGATGCATAATTACTAATGGTCATGCGTGATGCTTCTCCTGATCTTCTCTTATTAAAAAGAATTACTTTACTTAATATTAATGAAGCAAAATATGTCCAGTTTTGGGTTGTACAAGATTCAGCCAATAATGCTCTTACTTTTGTCATTTCATGATCCATATGCTGACTTAACTTAAGTAAATCGCTGGTTAGAGGCAATAATTGTGTTGCATTCATCTTGCGATTATACATAGTAGCTAAAGCATTAGATGATATTCTAGCACACCATTCCAATTCCATTAAATTCAGAAAACACATTAAAGTATTGTTTCCAGAGAGATTACCTGCCCTTAAACAGCTTCCTCGTTGAATTGATGCACACTTTTTCAAAGCATGTCCGATCTTTAAAGCTAAAGATGGTATTTCAAATTCTGGTCTTTTTACTATATTTTGATGTGACACGCATACTGATTTGGTAGCTTGAATAACTAAATCGAACATTTGAGGCTCAAGATAATCTGATAAATGTTTATTAGAGTTTTCTATTTCACGTGCTTTCATTGCAAATCGTGCGAGTTGTCTCATCATTTGCCTTATTAATTCACACTGTGTGGTTCCGTACTTTTCAAACTGTAAAGCCCCAAATTTCAAAATCAAGTTATCTTCCTTACAATAATTTCCAATGTCATCATCACGTAATTTAGATGCAATGTTGGTTATAAAGTCTGTAGAAAACTCTGCACCAAATGCATTATTTAGAATTGCATTGCTCTCTGCAATTATGTGTCTACTTTTACCAGTGTTAACCCTTGTTTTAGATGTGCAGCTAAATTTTATATGGTGCCAAATTAGTTTTTTGAGCATAAACCCTAAGCAGTTGGGACATGGACCATAGTAATTAAAATTTGCAATTCGATGCTCGTCCTCCGTTGGTCGTCTGACTAATATGAGTTCTCCCTTTTTCATGGACATTACCTCGCAATTGTGGTAAAAGTCACCAACTCTTATTAGATTAGAAAACGATTCTCTTCTATTTTTTGAATTTTTTGGCATAGCTAATATTTTAGCTACTTCTGTTTCAGTTTTATGCATTACTTAAAAATGCCGGGATGGATTCAAGACTACCTTTTGACAAAAATAGCAAGCATGTCCTTTATTTCGGATACGTTTGCCGTTACATTTTACAGCAGCCATAATGTGTACATTATTATTTGTTGCAGAAGCGGATGAAGTACTAGATTCAAAAATAGTAGAATCAGGAATATTATAGTTGCGATGTGGTGTGGCCCTTGCCTTTTTGGTCTTTTTGATGTCATTTGTTTTACGACTTTGGTTTCCTTTATCTAATTTAATACTTGCCAACGGTGTGCATCATTCGTCAGTTGTGTTAGAAACAATGCTTTCGTCAGTATCCGATGGTACATATTCACTGCCACTAGTTTTACTTTCAGAATCACTGGCCGATACTCCATCATCAGTCTGTGTAGATATATCTGGTGGTAGCTTTGAAACTCCTTTATTGCTTTGTTTTTTAGATCCTCTCCCAATCCCTTGGTGCTCTCATATTTTGGGATATTTAGCAAACTAAGTATTTTAGCTGATCGAGTATTCATTATGAAACGTACCCTGCAAAACAATATTTTTTAACAAAATTTTAAATTGATATACTTGAATGAATATAACAGTTTTATTTATTTAAACCTCTTCTTTGGGAATCGAAACAATTTTATAATTCGAATACAACATAGTCCGAGTTATTTTAGATTGTCAAAATTGCGAGCTATTAAATCAGTTTCCTTTTTAATGTCAAAATAAGCAATGCTCACAAGTTTCTTAGGGAATTTTTATAACTAAAAACCACAGAAATGATGGCTTCAAAAATTAGAGAAATTTAAACTTTTCATAGATTTTAATTTGGCTGCGTTAATTTTTAAGGCCATTGCATTTCATTAATTTAAACTTTATGCACAAACTTTTTCTGTTTTTAGTTATTTTATTATTTTGATAATTTGTAATATTAATTATTTTTCATATTCATATTGAATTGAGTATTAGACAAACTTTTTCTGGCTTTGAATGCTCTGTTTACTATGCCTTTTAGCATACATTATTTACTGAGCACGTTGTAAATACACCCCAGTCATTTTTTTTAACATTTTCGGCATATTTGGGTCTAATATATATTTTCACGTTAACAAAAATGTTCAATTATTTAATGCCTCGTGCTTCAAATGAAATTTTTATTTTACCAAACTGCTAACCTGGGTACATACAACACCAACAAAAAAAGACAGCGCTTATTGTACGGAGCATTCTTACACCTTAGAACAATTACGGTAGATAACATAATTTTTGTAAGGAGCAACAACTGATTATATAACATTAAATTATTCTAAAGGTACATAGGAACAGTGTCATGGCGTATGGAAGAATAAAAAAAATATTGTAAAAGTTAGACCGCAAAATGGAACATCGGGATGTGCTTACACGCTGTACCGTAAACAGAAAGTTAAAATAAAATTACACTTCAGTTTGGTATGTACTAAGAGATTTTGAAACAATTTTTGTTTAATTGAGTGCAGTATAGCAGTACGATCTTATTAAAAAACCCTGCAGAAAAATGGAAGATCTTATTCCACTAAACATTTTAAAGCTAAAACTGTATTCGGCGTAACTGGTCTATTAAAAAATGTAATAAAATGCATCAGAAATACTTCCAGCACGAAACACCAAAAAGTCATTTAAATAAAAATGAACCAATAATAAAATTCCTAGCTTGAGACGCCTGATATACTTGTCTTAGAACAAAGCCACAAAAAGAATCCGATGACCACCAAATACTAAAACACAGCGAAAAATATTAAATCACTATTTGTTAATTAAAACAACTACAAAGAATGCAGCTAATTTATAGGTAAAATTCAAGAGTTCAGCGTATATTAACAGTTACGCATTTCGTTAAATAAACTAGCATTCCCTCATATCCGATAGGAGTTTTAGGTATTTCTATTTAGAATTCTAAACTAATGTAACAGCTGATAAGAACAAATGAAATCCAAACTGAACTTGGTCCGAAACAATGTGCCCGGTTTTTCATTTGATTACAGCATACTCGTTCAGCAAGTAATTGATGTGGAATACTTACCTTATTAATGAACACTTTACAGCTTCAAAACACTGTTCTACTTAACTAAACGGTGATAGCAGACCGCCGCCACGTAAACGAAACATGAATACACCGTGCGGCCAAGCAAAAAGCAAGATCAGCACCCAGCGTCGCGTGCCATGTTGGTTAAATTTGGCAATAACGCGTAAATGAGTAGGTGGCGCCACCATCTCAACAGACGCGAAGTTGCCACAATTATTAAAGTGTGTACTACATGAATAGACGTAAAAAGTGGCATCTTACACACTAGCAACATAAAAAAATATATATCTCATAAATATGTGCCCTTAGGTCGACCTAAAGAAGGCAGATAATACGTAAAGTCAAATATACCATATATATAGATATAACGGCACCAAAACATACTGAGAACAGGCAGAATCTTCCAATAAAAATTGTGGCATCGTGTGTAAGTTGCCACAATTTTTGAAGGTGCCACAGTCCAGTCTGATTCACACACAAGTTGCCACAATTATAGTGAAACCAACACACACACACACACGCACACAGACACACACACACACACGCGCGCACACACACACACACACACACAGACCAATGAACAAAAAAAAGTTTTTTGAGTTCAGGGGACTCTAAAACGTGAAGATCTGTTGAAAATTCAATTTAGAATTTTATGGGGTGAATCCAATACTTCCTGTATCGTAAAGAAGTAAAAAATCTGAAGTGAAATACCTTAATATGCTGATGTCTGCTTTTAGTTATTTCCGTGGTTAATTTAATAACAATAGAAACAGAAATTGTATAGGATGTATGATGGCACACGTAATCTTTTTTTAAAAAGAAATGTTGATTTATTCAAGTTATAAAGCATGCAACAGTATAATAAAAATGGAAAAAATATATATCCGTCACTGCTATCTCAAAATTTGTTGAAAAAATTATATAATTACAAATAATGTATAGTCTCTCTCTTTTTTCTAAAAGAGGTAGATATGAACTAACCACACACATTTTAGAATACCTGTAGGAGAAACGAAATTAAAAAAAATAGGTATACGAATCGAATTCATAAGAAGTAGTCTTTTTTTAAGTCGGTTAAAAACAGTCAATACATAATTTTCTAAATTTAGATATACACTTGCATACAAGGCGAGTCGACTCTGGTTTCGTTCGTCGTGCTATCAGTCATTTGTTGAGGTTAGCTTTGAAAATTCTGTTATCCACTTATCACATTCTTTAATGGTTTTCACTTCAGCGTAAAGAGTTTTCATGTTGTATCTCTTTAATAGAATATTTAAATGTCTCATGCCCATTATACGGCAAAGTTTGTTGCATTATAATAAGGAAAAACTAGTAAGGAACACTACACAGAAATTAACAAATCATGCACCACGCATGTAGATACACGACAGCAGTTTTACTTGACAGCATCGCATGGGCATTTGACGCGGGTAAGAGCGCGGCAAAATGTACCACGTTTCAGTTTAGATTGCCAAATGCACCGCTGTTCGGTCACAACCAATCAGAGAGCTAGAATATCTTCCATTGACTGAAACGTGGTGCATTGTGCCCAAATGCCTCCGGGACGACACGATGGGGACCAGCATGAAAATTATCAATCGGAGGGTAGGAAGCAGTGTTGAAAATTTTTGAGCGGATATCCTGTAAAATAATTTTCCCAGGAGTTTCCACAATTCGAGCGGTTCTTTTTGCGGGTCCGACATCTTCTCATTAGAGTACCAGTTGTCCGACAAGATTTTCTGGCCAATACTCTTGAAACATACAACACTCCCTCTGTTGGCCGACTGAGAAATGATAATGTCATCTCCATACTTCTCTTCCAGACGCTTCTTCATTGTTTTTATATGAGGACGGGAATCTTCAGGAATCTCATCTATCAACTGTCCAAGAGAAAACTGGCATTCCTACCTGTTTTCCTCGAGAAACTTGTACACGATTTCCAATGCTTGGTCAATGCTGGGAGTAGGTTGTCCTCTCTTCTGAAGACGACCAGGTAATTTGTAAAATTTTGGAATGCATTTTTGGTGGTATTCTGCGTTTACCGCAACTAAATCGGTGTTCATACCCTCCAAAATGCCAATACGATCTTCGATTTTTTCCCCCACTCATCTCCACGCTGCCTTGCGTACGACAAAATCGTACTTGCTACATCAGGCAGCGTCACTTTGACCATAGGATTGCGCCTTTCGACTGGTAATTTTTTCTGCCCTTGCCTGTACTCTTTAGTAACCGACTCTTCGCAAAAGAAGCACTTGTTGTTAAAATCAAATGATAATGAGGCTGTACTTGAGCGTGTCGGCTTGGGGGGAGGTGTAGGAGTTTCACTTTCAGACGTAAAGAAGCCACAGTGAATTCCTCGTTGTTGTATGTTTTTTGGCAAGCCGTGTGCATTGTAATTTCTTTCACTCCTTCCAGCAAACGTTGATGTTCGCGCTGTCTTCGTTTTTCAGCAGAAGCAAGAAGCGTAGCAACTCCTCTCTTTTTCACAGACACTTCACCACCTTCCAAACTTTCCTCACAAATAAAACACCGACCTGTCTCTGACGTTGAAGTTGATGCCATATCAACTGATGAGTTGCCTGCTCAACGGAAAACACTCGATAACTAAAACAGCTCGAAGAAAAATACGCGATCGAAAATCACTTTGAATTATGAGAAAGAGAATATCACCTAGAACGGCCAACACGAAACTGAGCTGTACAGAACTGATAGACAGAGACTGGTAGCGGTGTCTAATGGTGCGCCCTGTGGCCGCCGCGGAAACTACTGATCCCCAGAATCCTGTAAAACGTAAATGGAAAAACGAGATTAACATAATTAACATGGAAATGATGGTAATAAATAGTTATAGGGCCAAAACCTTCGTTTTTCGGCTATTTTTTACATTTTCAGAAACTTTATCTAACTTTGATCGGCTGATTCTCGATTAATATTTGATCGTTTCACCAACCAAATTTCAGCAAATTTAACGCTCTACAACTTTGTAATACAATATGGTACACAAAATATGCTTAGTTTACGAGATATAAGTGAAAAACTGAAAAAGTCCGAAAATTTTGAAGTTTTTGCAATGTTCAAGAATAGTCTGCGCTATATCCCTCGGAATGCGTTTGTAGGGGTATACGAAGGAGGAACGGATGCGCCTGAAGCAGAGAAAGTACAAAGTACAGTAATGGATTCTTTTCCGAACCACTTGCAATTTCGTAAAAATTTCGGTAATTTTTGGGACCCATAACCTTGGCACTTTTAGGATAAGTCTGCAAATCTGTCTCACCCGCATTAAAAAGTCTGCTTGGCTCATTTAGTATGTCTGTGCAATTCTCACCCTGCAAATACTCATGTAATTCCCGAAACCAACCTCTAATGGCTTCTTCCGTAACTGATGTTCGAGACTTATATATATACTTTCTGTATTTCGAATGGTTATTTTTGGGTGTCTTTGTAAAAATAATTTTCTCGTTGGACTGTTTTTAAAACACGTTGGACAGAGCCTTTTACCTCATCAGGGTGCATAGGAAATCCCAGAATTGCTTTTGAAAGAATTCAATTTTCTACTAGATTTTCTTCATCGCCGTTAAAATTGCGGCGGGGCCCATTTTTCGGACTAAAGTAACCTTCCCTTTTAACTTATTAAAGAGTGTGCTTTTTGGTATTCTATAACTTCTACTTGCACCACTAATCGAAAGTGTATTATGTTTCACCTTTTCCAGTGCTTCTTTAAGGCTATCATCAGAATACTGGAATCTTCCATACTTCTTTCTATCATCCTCCGACCTGCCAAGGAATTCCAGAAAAATACCAATAGATTCAGTACCTATAGTATAGAGATCTCACTAAAAGCTCGAAATTACCTATACAAGGTGGTCCAACGAAAAGTAGCCATCTAGCTTTACCTTTTTTCGTAAAATTTAAAAAAATTGCTCGGACCGGTCGATTTTCATAGAAGTGAGAGTTGGAAATATGCCCAAAATACCTATCAAAATAAAAATCGACGGGTCCGAGTGATTTTTTTTATTTTACGAAAAGAGGAAAGTAAGGTGGCTACTTTTCGTTGGACCATCCTGTATAACATATTATTTTATATTTAAATGTGCAAGTTCATTCATTGAGACAGCTTGAGCCAGTGAATGAACGGCAACTTAAAGGCCGTTCATTTACTGGACATGGCAATTTATCTCAATTTTTCAATTAGAAATATTAATCCACATTTAAAGATGTTGTTTTTAAAGTCTATAATGCTGTGACACGTTATCTTACCCTGGCCCGGTGAATGACCATATTGTTCATTCATTGGGGAAAACAAGGGATCCAGTGAATGAACGACATATTTTCCATTTTTCCCGCCAATACATACAGTGTGGAGGTTATGTAAACTCTTAAATACCTTAAACTGTAAATACCCATCTTAGATAGTCAATAATTTTGCAACTTAGAAGCGCAGAAACCTTATGAAGTGCTATTCTTACTTACGTGGTCTTTTATTAGTTGTTTAAGTACACCTACTCTTAACAAATCTGCTGCGACAAACACGACTGTATCGTTTATTCACTGGAACAGAACTAAGTGACGTTTTCGACAAACAGAGATAGAGAGTTTATAATCATATAGCAAACCTCTCTGAGTTAGAAAGATGCGACATAGTCTTAATAATCGCGAATTTATTCGAAATTGTTTATTTACTGGGTGCCGTTCATTTACTGGTGCTTCTACCCTACATAATTTTGTAGCATATGTCTACAGCTTTTAAGCAGTTGGGGAATGAGTATTTTATGTCATCAAAATATATTTAGATTTCCTTTATTTTTAAGTAACAAGTAACAAACTTCTGGAGCTGAAAAACATGTATTTAATTTAAAAATGCAAGACTCTCGCTATACCTACGCAAAACTTTGTCATGTAGAAGCTTCTTTTTCCCAACTTCTTTCGCTTTGGGGTAAATGTGCTGCAAAAACGCAGTATGAAAATAAGAGTTTAAATTAAAGAATTTATTGTATAGTTTCCTTCTTTTTCCCGTTCGATAATATTCCTGAAATATTTATTACACAATCATCCTCAAAAATGTCAGCATTAAAAACTCTTGCCAGTTTTTCGTTCGGAAATTTTTCGAAAATTTCCCGTCGAGCTGGTAGCTTCCGGCCAATGTCATTTGTGTGGCATTTTCTTCAAAATATTGGGCTATAGTCGTTATTAACGAAGTTCTTTGTTCTTCATGGAACTTGGAAAACCTCTTATAATACTCGGTTAATATTATTACTTTTTGTGTCTTATTGAGAATTGTTGAAAGCAGGATTAAGTTACGAGTTGGAGTCGGCGATCTTTCGTATGGGAGGGGGCTCTGTCGTGAAGATATTGAGAGCACTGAGCTACCCGAAAGCGCTGGAGACGGAGGATTATCGTACTAGCGAGTAGAGCTCATTGGGTCGAAAATAGTGCTTTCTATGATGGGTAGGTTAATTGCTTTTCGCCATTATTCTAAATAATGCTCGAACATTATCACCCATCCCAAGTCGCAATCTTTTGTCAATGTTTTTTTTTTTTTTTTTTAATTTAGTACACCAGATCAACATCATACAATGTTATACATGGTATTGATAATATTTTATATTATATATCATTATATGTATATTAACACGGAGGAATGGGTGTCCTCTAACTTAATCACTATTGATGACTTAGTCTACCATATCTTGCGGTAGCTGGCGTTTAAGCCGCGTGTGGATATTTTTCTGGAATAACTGTCGCACGATTTCATTGCTACTCTTTTTGGTATTCGTGATAAAATTTTTTGTTAATCTTCTAACAAACTGCTCCATAGTATCTAAACCAAGTTCCTTGTGTATTTGTTCATTCCTTACAAACCACGGAGAGTTGATGGCAATGCGGAGAACTTTGTTTTGGAATACTTGTAGTTTTTTCATATTTCTTTTCGACGTCGTAATCCATACAGGACAAGCATACGTTAGAATAGGCCTAAGAAGTGTTTTGTACAATAAAATGGTACATTCTTTACGTAAAGGAGAGTTTCTGTTAATTAAAGGAAATAATTGTTTAAATCTTGCATAGGCTAGATTTAGTTTATTATTTATGTGCTGGCTCCAGGTTAATCTCGTGTCCATATACACTCCTAGGTATTTAACTGCTCCAGTTCTAGAATCCCATGGTATGTCGCCCCCGAATATTTGCAATTTCGAATGATCCGTAATTCGTTTGAGGGTAAATATCTTGGCAACGCATTTTGTAAGGTTTAGTGAGATGCACCATTTCCTAAGCCATGGGCTTAGAATATCGATGGCTGATTGGAGTTGATTGATCGCCGTATGGAGGTTGTTGTGCTGAGTGATAATAGCTGTGTCGTCAGCAAATAAAGCAAGTTCGCTCATGTTGGGAATGGGGATATCGTGAATGAACAAGTTAAAAAGTGTAGGCCCCAATACACTTCCCTGGGGAACTCCAGCGTGGATATCCTTGATACTAGAGATGGATGCGTTAATGCTAACTGCAAACGTTCGATTATCTAAGAACGAGAAGATGCTTGCGATTAGATAATGTGGAATCTGGGTTTTCAGGATTTTATATTTATTTTGTCAATGTGGTGAAGCTTGATCACTTTCAAAACGTTCACATACATATCTTCAGCTTAAAAATAAATTCAATTGAATAGTGATATTTGGTTGTTAACTTTCTTACCTATACAACGATCATATACCGCTTCTTGGCTCCAACTCTTAAGTAATGATAGCAACTTTTCTTTTTCACCAATTTTTGATTGTTGTGAAGCCTTTGAGCACATTTCAGGAGACGATAAGTCTCCGTATTGAAAAAACCAAAAAATTAATTCTAAACATAAAACAAAAAAAGAAGTAGAAAACACTGCCATCAAATGTATGCTTTCCAGTAATATTAGGATGTTTTCTTAAAGTGCTTTCAACCATTTTTGCCAGCTGTCGCTTTGCCATTGCAAAGCCAATTGGAAGGCCATTCTGCGAATATCAGACGCAGTCAGCCCAAAATACTTTTCTCCATTTCTGGACAGTATATCACTAAGTCAGTTTCCACTTTTTCTGGTAATGCAGCTTTCGGCCGAAAGGTTGTTTTATTTTTAACATAATCTTCGAGGGTACTGCGTGGGACACCAAACTGCTTTGAATCCTGTAGGTATCCCATTTCTCGACTTTTCACAGAAGATACAGCCCTTTTCATCGACCCTGGATTCCACTTTCGTCTTCATTTTAAGCCCGACATCTGAAATATTATTATACACTAGCGTTCTGCACCCAAATTGGGCGCGAAATAATTAATTTAATGCAATTTATGCAAGGGTGATCCATTTTGTGTGTCGAGTTAAAATGTGAGGTTAGAAAATCCACATAAAAAAGTCACTTATAAAAATTTGAACACTACTACTGGCTTACTTGCGTTGTCCTGAGTCGATTGACACCAAAATCAGCCAATTCGGCCCACGGGTTCGCTCTCAAAAACAGACATCGACAACCTTAGCGTTTCATATCACCTTCTGTTAGCCATGTCCAATAACAATTTTTCTTTAGAATTCTCTCAACCTGGGTAGAATCGTGGGTTAATCATTTCAACCTACCCTCTTTCAATCCCCTTATAATAAATCCTTCAACCCTATAAATAAATAATTACCCTTTAATTAATTTTTCATAAATCTTCCTTGCATTTGCCAGCGAACAGTGCCTTTCCATTATGAACGTCCCTGGTATTATACTGACGCCGATCGTAAGGCGCATGCGCGGCCAACAAATGACATCTGCAAAGTTTATAACTTTCTCACATTCCTTGTCGGGTTTAAACAATTTTATCAATTGACGGCCATCATGGCTTAACACCAATAAAATTGTAGTAATTAATAAATTTTAAATGTATTTGTGAATTTTAATATGTAACCTGGTGACAGGAAATATAGCTTTACGTTAGTGTGTAACATGCTAGCTTCGTTCAATTGCTGCTTTTGTAAATTTAAAATTTAAAATCTTGCCACATGTTTTGTGATTTACATGTGCCTTTTTGGTTCTTTACCACAAGTTGTTAGGTAAGATCTTAATTACATTGTACAAACATCACTTCTTATATTAAAAGTACAGTAGCTGGCCAAAGTTTGTCGAAGAAATCTTCAAGGTAAAGCAGCTAGGAAGTTTACATCTTCTTGACATCGAAAAAAAAGAATAGACGTGTAAATGCACAATATATTTCGACAAACTGAGTTGTCTTCTTCAGTTGTATAATATTAATAAAAACATCTGTAATAAAATGAAACAATACTAGTTAACATGTTAAAATAGTAAAAAAGTAAGTATAAGCGAACAAATCAACTCTCGCAAAAATTATTCAATTTACCTGTTAAAAGATGCAGTCATGACTTAAATTGTTACTGGTTATAGAATTAAAATGTTTCTTTGTTTATCACACAGGAAATAAAATCGATTGAAGATTGTATCCATATTAAATCTTGGTTCTCTTAATTAATTTCTGTAAAAAAAATTTTTAAATTAAAATTTCATTATTAAGAAAAATGGCTAAAACAAGCAATGAACTTACTTTTTATTTTTATTTTGATTTATTTAAAAATCATCAATTAGTAAATATCTCTCTCCTTTTGTGACATCTTGGTTTCATTATTTTACTTAACTGTCTGCAATTCAAAATTGTCAAACATTAGATTCTTGTTTATTAGCTAAGAACAATGATAAAACTTACTCTTTAAAAATATGTAGTAATTATTTTCTTTTTATAGCTTTAAAATAGGTTTTGACTTTAAAAATCTGTAAAAAAATTTAAAATTTTATAATTATGTATTTAAAGTGGTCGGATTTGAAAAATTAACTTACATCAAAGGGCAAGCAAATATAAACCCTATTGCAATCTTCATTTATGTTATCCTAAGCATTTGAAAAATTCCTTTATCTAATTTATTAAATGATGGCCCGCCATTATGGAAGCCATGTTAGTCATCTGTCACTTGAAAATTTGCATTTGTAATTTTTGGCAATTTCACTAGTCCTGCAATACTAGAACATTTCAATAATAGTTAAGGGTATTATGAATTAAGTAAATTATACCTTCAGCAGTTGGTGATGCAGCTAAAATTGCTGCTATGGTCAAGAGAATTGATGTATATCCCAAATTTGCAATTATAAGGAACTTAGCTTTATCCTCCACCATGACAGGATAAATGTTAAGAAGACGTTGTAGTGCGCATGAGTATAAATGACTGCAAAAAGTTAATATTCTCAAAATATCAAATTGGCAGAATTCAAACTTTTTATTTTTATTTATTATTAAGTTTAACAATATACGAAAAGATATATTTGTTATATAATTAATTATGAGTTATAATAGATTATGATAAATAATATTAAGTTTCTCAATGTCAGTTTTGTAATTAATTGTAAAAGGACTTTGTTTTTTATTTCTACCATTTCGTAAATTAGTCTTTTTTGTAGATTGCTTTCCCTTTGAAGTATTTTAGGGTTTGAAAAATTGAAATCATGAAAATTTTCAACAGCATGTTCAGCTAGTGCAGTATTAGGAGTTCTTGGAGAACTTAATTTAATTTTAATTGAATTTTTATGTTGATTGATACGTTTGCATAGCTTCTGTATGTTTGACCAATATATTTTCCATCACAATTAAAACAATCAATTTGATAGACTATGTTAGATTCATCTTTAATATGAGTTTTATCCTTAAGGTTATTGAAAAACATTTGACCAAATGTATTATAATTTTTAAAAGCGATTTGTGAATTATATTTATTAAGTTCTTTTTTCAAGTGTTGATAATTTTGGAATGAAAGGTAAAGTTATATATTTTGAAATGTTATCGTCTAAATTATTAAATTCTTTTCCTAAACAATTAGGTTGAAGATCTATTGTTTTATCAGAATTTCTTGTTTTAATTGTATGAATTCTTTTTTTTTATTGTATTATTTATAAGGGTTAATGGATAATTATTTTTTAACAACATTGACTTGATTTTATTAATATTTTGAGAATGATATTTACGAGAGGATAATATTATGGCTCTGTCTTAAAAGTACAGTAGCTGGCCAAAGTTTGTCGAAGAAATCTTCAAGGTAAAGCAGCTAGGAAGTTTACATCTTCTTGACATCGAAAAAAAAATAATAGACGTGTAAAATGCACAATATATTTCGACAAACTGAGTTGTCTTCTTCAGTTGTATAATATTAATAAAAACATCTGTAATAAAATGAAACAATACTAGTTAACATGTTAAAATAGTAAAAAAGTAAGTATAAGCGAACAAATCAACTCTCTCAAATATTATTCAATTTACCCTTTAAAAGATGCAGTCATGACTTAAATTGTTACTGGTTATAGAATTAAAATGTTTCTTTGTTTATCCACACAGGAAATAAAATCGATTGAATAAAATCACTTCTTATCTCTAAACCTCTCTTCAGGTCTCCAGAATAATATAAATAAATATCGAAACGTCGACTGGCATCAAGTGGTTTTATTTCAACAAACCATTAATAGGTCTTGGAAACCTTTGCCCAAGTACTGACATTGGTGTTGGCTAAACCCCTTTCCCAGTCAAAATTTCTTCGCCTATATATATATATATATATAAAGATAGTCCGCGTGCTACCTGTGCGTAGCACTGAGATTGGAGTTTTTCCAACCCCTATCCCAGTCAAGAAATAACATTTTACTATATATATATATATATAGATCCCTGTATCCTTCCTGAACCAATTGTAATTGCTAACAATTCTGAACCACCAGTAAAATTAATAGTTATAGGCGTATTTGCTGCGTATACATGTTTGTTGCCATCCTTGTTTCTCAATTGTAAGAAGTATACACATAAAAGACAATGAACTAAATCGAACTTTTATACAAAATAGAAGATACATTCCTGAGCCAAATGATTGTGTACTGTCCTGAACCATATGTATACACACTTTTGATACACGCCATACAATCCTGATCCAAGTTATTTTTAGAATGTTTATTTACATACTCACGCACCTACGCAGTTCGGATTCGCTTTCTTTCTAGCACATTTATAATACTTACAAGTTTGATACATACCATACTGCAATACTGATCTTTATTTTTAACCTACTCAGGAATGACAGTAGAAAAAATTGTTTTTAATTAAGAGGGTAACCTAAATACGTAATTTGGAAACAATATCCCGCATACTTGCGATTTTTATAGCTAAATAATCCTCTTTAGTAAATCATTGGTAGCTTTATTTTTAACTTTAGACAGATATGTAATAAGAAAAAGTTGTTTCTCATTAAAAGATCCGCCTAAATACGTAATATGAATACAATATCCCACATACTTATGAGTGTTACTTACAGCTAAATAATAGATACTCTTCGGTAAAACATCGGAGTGAGAAGAATATTTTTTATTAGCTTTATTTTTAACTTCAGACAGAAATATCATTAAAACAACTTGTTTCTAATTAAGAGACTAGCTTAAATATGGACCTAATAATAATATTATGCATATCACTTTGATATGACAAGATGAAAATTAGGTACAGGCAAACATTAAAAGGTACTTTAGTTCGCGAAATCGGGTACTCTTGTATGAAGTCGCTAAAGCCAAGCCTTTGTCTAAAAATCGTCTTATTTTATTTAATTTTTAGATAACATATCAAGTAGCCGTCCTGTCAGATTTTTGTTATTTTCAGGTGTAATAGATAATTCTCAAAATCCTACAACGCTTTAATCATAATATGCATAAAAATACGTCTATATCAAAGTACAGCATTTTCTTTATTTAAAATTGTCAACAGTAACATTATAAAAGTTGTACAAGAAATTATTCTAAGATTAATAAACAAATAAACAATCATTAAATGAAACATGAACATAAAACAAAACTGAATTGCGGTCCTATTTAATTTTTAATTTGCCGGTGTAAATATTGTAAACTACTGCCTTGATGGATGTCCATTTTCTTTTTTCAAATAATATCGGATGTAAATCTACAAATTTCTGTACTTCGAATTGTTTCGGGGGTTCTTTTCTTTTAATATGTCCCGCAAAGTGTTTAGAAATTATTCGTTTCTGTTGAACTGTCCAAGATTGCCTTTGTATTATCTTATGATTGTTAACCTTTTTATCTTCTTCTTCAGCGGGGAGAGAATTACCTTCTAAATCTATATTTTGCACTTCCTCCATAGATTGTGGAGGGTCTTGGATGAGTTCTTCAAAAACATCTTGATTATCCTCAATAGGCGTCAGTTGAATATCGATATCGTCTAATTGTTTTCCCTTGAAATTTTCAGCAGCACCTTCCATCATTAATAACAGAAGCTTTGATACTTTGGCGGTTTGATAGATGTTGTCCGACATCCTGTACACATTACAATGTGTTCTCAGCGTGTGTCCCATAAACTTAGACAACTGCTCCATGTCGTTGTTGGAAAACTGTAAGAGTTGTGTGATTGTAGCTAAATGTTTACGTAGGAGTGTGGCCGTTATACTTTTTGCACGGGTTACACCACATTTTGCTACAAATTTTTGCAAAGTTTTCGTGCCATCTATGAATCCTTTACCTTTAGTGTGAAAAATATAATCGTTGTCTTTCACGAACTTGTCTCGTACGCTCACCAACAACTCAAAGTGTTGTTTCATAGTAGGGGACAATAAAACTGGTACTCCACGACCACGCTTTCCTCTAATGATGAAACGGCTGAACGTATTTAGTAAAATTTTTTCAGTTTCTGTTAGACAGCTTGTGAATTCTGAATCTTGCTCAGAAGTGTTTAAATTAATCGTTTGGTAGGTCTGTAGCTTCAATTGTGCCACTTCAGCAGGACGACGTCTGTTAAGAAGTAAAATTTGGGTGTAGAGAATATCTTTTAGTAGATAATATGCATTAGCATCATTGTTGTCTTTTAGTTTATTATAATTTTCTTCAGCAGAACTAAATAGATAATTGTTCAATTTTTTTAGGTCAGTTGTCAAAGGAAGGAGCTCTGCTTTATTCCATTTATTTTCATTTAAATTAGTGCCCGCTTGAGCCGAAACTTCGTCTGCCCATTGCGATACTATAAGACTTTTTAGTATTTTTACATCTTCTCGTTGTTTATTGGTGTTAGGTTTTTGAAGTAATTCAACAAAAGCCAAATCACAACATTTTTTAAGTAATGTCCCGAAATTCAGAGCTAATGTGGGAGAATCATATTTTTCAGTTTCATGATTATACTGCGCCATTTCATTGACTGCCTCGATTATCATCTTAAAATGATATGGACGCAGTACATCAATAAGTAGTTTGATATTATAGTCCCGCTGTTGTGCAAATTTCAACAGTTTTGCCAATCGCCTAACATTCTGTCTAACAAGATCAAGATTCCCTTTACTTCTGCGACCCTTTAGATATGAGTAAGCATACTGACAAATAAGAGGATCTTTCTTTGCAATCAGTGAGATGTTATCTGCTCGCATACGTGGAAATAGTTCTATGTTTAATAATTGGTCATGTGTAAGTAAAGTTCCTAGTAATAAAGTCGTTTGACCATCACTTTGAGAAGTTTGTCTTTTTTGTAGGTTTAGTGTAGCGTTCTGAGGGCATCTTTTTGTGTGTCTGTATAGACTCTTTTTTTTATAAAACCCTAAACAGTGTTTACAAGGTAGGAAGTCCTCATTTGTGGATGTGGCTGTTCCCGACTTGAGTCTTTTAACAGGCCGTAGCCTAACGTTTGTTCGATTCCGAATAAAATTTCCCCTTTTCCGCAAGTATGAAAGCTGCATTCTTTTTTCTTTTGGATCTTTTACAGATAGTAGACGTGCTACGTCTATTTCGGAGGAATGCCATGAGCTGATATGTCTCGCAAAATGCGAAACATCTTTTTCGCAAAATATACAGAAATCTCTACGGTCTTTATAATTTGGTTTCTCAACGTTTTCAACTGTCCCCTGAAATTAAAATTATAGTATATTATTATATGAGCGATTATGACAGCCATTATTCACGAAGATGACATTTGCGCCACGCGCCTTCGGCTTGTGGCGCAAGTAATCTGAGTGAATAATGGCCATAATCGCGAATATAATACGATATTTTATCTACTCCTATGCAATAGGAGTCTTGTGTTCATATTTCCCAATTATGACATTTGTGACAGATGTTAACTTCAAAAGTCATTTAATAATAAGAATGAATTTTGTGATTGGCTACAACCTATTGAGTAATGAAAATAGAATTTTCTGATTGGTTGCAACTTGCAAACTATTGAATAATGAAAATAGAATTTTATGATTGGCTGCAAACTGTGAATTATGAATCATAATTAATGGCCATTGTACAATTTTAATTTTTATATTTTCGTTAGGGTATGTTTTTAATAATCATTAAATTTGTTCGTGGCTTTTCCCCCTATTAATTAACAAGTAGTAGCTACGTATCTTGGTACCAATGAAACCAACAAACGATTCGAGTCTTACGGTCCTACGTAGCTCAGTGGAAGAGCATTTGCCATGTTAGCAAAAGATCGCCGTAGGATCACTTTTTAAAAAATTAAATAATTACTACTTGTTAAATAACAGAGGAAAACGCCACGAAAAAATTTAATAATTATTGAAAATATACCCTAACGAAAATATAAAAATTAAAATATTATACAGTCATTGGCTGAAAAATATGACTTTCTTACGTTCAAAAATACCAATAAACGATTCGAGCCTTGCGGTCCTACTTAGTTCAGTGGAAGAGCATTTGCCATGTTGGCAAAAGGTCGTGGGTTCGAATCTCACCGTCGGATAACTTTTAAAAAATTTAATAACTACTACGTGTTAATTAACAGGGGGAAAAGCCACGAAAAAATTAGTTATTAAAATTAAATTATAACCTTCAGTCATTATCTGTTAATATGAAATATAAAACATATAAAGCATTTTTTACCTTGACTGAGTTTGGAACTGGGACTCCCTCAGTAGGCTGCTCCTCTGAGGGTCCATAAGAGTCTCTATTGTTTCTACTTGTGCTAGGTAAAATCGGAAAGGAAGAGGGCTCGAAACAAGTGTCATGATTTGATGTTGGGTCTTCGTTGTAACATATTACTCCTTCTTGCAAAATCTCAAAACTCTAAAATAAGTACATACTTTGTTAGATACATAGACTGGCACCCCCTCTGCTAATTTTTGGCCGAGTAAATGTAAAAAATATGCTTACTTTAGTTTCACTATCTCTGAATATTATTAGCCAAGTACTTTTGAACATCATTTCGAAGCAGTTGTTGAGAAACGTTACAAACTGTTGTATTTTTTACATTTACTATTAAAACTATTGTTCCTACCGAAGTGAAAATTTGACGTCATGCAGCAACACCGATATTTTTGTCTAGTACACCCTACACATACATGCAATTCGCAAACACCCCAGAGAGCAGACACAGAAAAGCATACCTTTTCTTCATCTGAGGATGGTGTATAATCAGGATCCGCAACTGAGTCATCTACGGAGGGAACTTTATCTAATGCATTCTCGGAAATTGTCGAATTAATTACGGATTCTGTCGATTCTCTGTTTTCATCAGGAGATGCCTTTTCCTTCTTCGCTTTCGCTTTTAATTCTATACCCAAACTATTGTAATTATCTTGGTTTATTGAGGTCGCTTTCTTTACTATAACATTTGAAACAATTTTTATTTTTTTATTTTCATTATTTGTAGACGCCGATTCTAGCACTGGAATGGTATTCACCCAGTCTTGTACCCTCTTTTTTTATATATAGCAAGAAACGTCTTCTGCAGAAACTTGAATGGCCTCTGTAGTACATTCATTTGAGTATTTATCAACTTGAATTTGGGAGGATTTTGACTTTTTGATTCGATTCTCTTTACTAAAATCCTCACTTGCATGTTCGGACAAACAGGTACCTATTGACAAATAAATTTGATAAGTTGCCTCAGAATTTCCATATTAAATACAATAAACACCACTTCAACTACGAATTACAACCCTATCTGTTTTGGCCTTGTTTGAAAGCGTTGCAGACTATTGGTATTACTATTTAGGAAAGCTGAAAAGTTCTATGGATAATAAACAATGGGACAAAAACAAATCAAAAAGATATTATTTCCAAAATTGATACGCAAAGTTTTACTTTAAGGCTGAACTCCCTATCGAAGCACTATCGGACCCATGTTCCAGCGCGATTTTTCATTCTTGCTACCCTAGGCACTATTTTAAGATGCCACCCCCTACTCTTAAAAACTGTAACGCATATAGAGTGGATGACAAAATCCGCCCCGAGTTATAGAGCTTTTAATTGCCAATCGAAATTGGCAATTAAATACTACTTTTTGGTGTAGTTAGAACATTTTTAGGGCCTACTAGATTTTAACAGCTATAGTCAAGTTTTGATTTTTAAATGGACGGCTATGTATATTTTTGGTAATTCTGAATAAGGTTTTTTTTCTGAGTTTAATGATGTATAATAAGTAAACTTACCATCATCAAGAAATGGTAAAAGAAAATGTTTAAAATTATACTATGGACTACCAATTTCGAAATTAGTTTTCAATAGTGGGCTTTGCCTAACAACAATTGATAGCTGTCAACGCACAGTATGATCGGTAGCACTCCATAGTCACTGTTTAACCTCAAAATACACAAGAAAAACAGGTTTAACACAACAAGAAAAGGACATTTTAATTGAAATAAAAAAATCAAGAAACAGAAGAAAACCAATAAGTATATTAACACGTTGAAACTATACTGCCAAATTTAATTATTTCTTAAATATTCAAATGGACCTCCATTATTTTCAATGCACATTATAGCCCTTCACCTAAAACCCATTGCAGCATTAGGTATTAAGTAATATGTTTGGAGGTATTTCGCAACACGCACATGAAATTAAATTTTTTCTTTACCTTTTAAGAATCTCGGGAAATTTTAATCAATCGAATTACATAAATGCGATTGGCATATCGACCGTCGCAATATGATCTTAATTAAAAGCTCTAGGTATAGCTCAAGGCAGATCTTGTTATCCACCCTGTATACAACTATACTAATAACAAAGTAACAATTAGGAGAGTCCGAAATTTACATCAAAATTTCAGAAAAGTGGCGAATACCATACTAAAACCGATGGAGTTTATTAACCGTAACTTTGCAAGAATCGAGATATTTCAGAAAATCATTCCTAAACAACCCCGTACAGTAGAGATAGACTTTTTTAATTTAAACGGGTGGGGGTTATAATATACTTGTAAACATTTATTTACGGAACCATGAAGATAATTAAGGTAATAAAAGGTTGTACTTACTTTCTAGTTTCAATTTGGCTAGAGAAACTATCCAACGTGCCCTGTTCATAATTTCAATATACACGCACTAATAACGAATTCCATACAAAACTGCTTCACATAAACTAAGCGAACAAAATTAAATCAACACGGGGAATACCCGGTTATTCGCGTGACCTCGATGACACATCGCATGCTTCAGGCACAAGAATAAATATAATAACCAGAAGGATATCTCGTATTACCTGACCGCCGGCGCCTCATAGCCTTGGGACGTTTCTAAACTGAAACGGCCAGTGCAGTCAGTGTAGGTAGAGGCTGGAATGGAATACAATGGTTCGAGGTCACCCGTTGTCGGCATCGACATCAAAGCGGTTGTGTAGAAGATATGCTTCTAGTTATTATATTTATTCTTGTGGTTCAGGATTGCAGTTATACAGATATACAAATTGAACGACAGTGGCGCCACAATCGGGCGAAGCCGGAACTCAAGTTTGAAGATTCATACAAAACTGAGCCATTTTAAATTTTTTTCTATACACTCTGCAAGTGGCGGGAAACCATTTAACACGGGTTTGCAATCCTGAACCATATATGTGGCTCAGAATTGTCCGGCTGGTTCAGGATTTACCGCTCGGAAACATACATTTGGTTCAGGATGGTAGGAAAGCGTTATATATATATATATATATATAACATTACGAAGGTTTTCGCGGCTGATATGTATTAAAGGTAAACATTTCAGGGTGTCATACCGCTTAATAAATTTGAAGATTCCTTCAACTGGTTGAAGAACATCTTGAAGGGCGTTTGGGGTTGGACGACGTTTCGACGAAATCACATTCGTCATTTTCAAGTCCTTATAGTCCTGGTTTGGCTTCTAGTTATGCGGCAACACGACGGACTGTCAACTTGATGTACAGCTGACTGAATGGGTTGTTTATCAATTACTGTGGCAACTAGCATCGAGGGAGCTGTACTGCTAGAACGGATGGCTGGTGTTCGTAGAGAATGGCCGGCCGTTGCTTGTAGTAACGTTGGTAACCACGATGCAGGTAATCGGCTTGTGTCGTCGCGGGTGTTCATACAATTCGGACGTTTCACGATTTCGATGGCTTCTCGTATGATGCATGCGTCTTTGTGTTCGACGCTGGCAATGCTCTTGGTGTTGTCGAAATCAATCTTGTGCGAAGTATCCCATATATGATGCACTAGCGATGAAGTGTGTTCCATCTTCTTAACATAATTCTGATGTTCCTCCTTGCGTGCCTTTATTCTCCGGTTGGTGTGGCCTATGTAGCTGCTATCGCAATCCCGACACGGTATCTCGTAGACTCCTTGGTTTTCCAAAGGGATGTACTCTTTAGGATTCCTCAGTATGGACTGGATTATTCTATCCGTGGTAAAGGTTGTCCTGATGTTACATTTTCTAAGGATTCTTCCGATTTTCTCTGTCGTGCCTCGGATGTAAGGCAGGTACGCCGTGCCACAAGGTCTCTCCTCTTCTGCGTCTTGCGTTTTGGTCTTCGGTGGTCGGAACGCTTTCCTAATAGCTGCTCTGCCATAACCATTTTGTTCGAATACTCGAGCAAGGGTTGCTAATTCTTGTCTTGTATTCTCCTTGTCGGCTATCCTTCTTGATCTACAAACCAGTGTTGTCAGGACTGATTGTAGTTGAGCAGGGTGGTGGTGTGAATTAGCATTTAGGTAGCGATTGGTGTGCGTGGTCTTCCTATAAACCGTGTGCCCCAATTTTCCATTCTTTTTGGTGATGAGAACGTCTAGGAATGGAAGGTGGTTGTTCTTCTCCAATTCCATCGTAAACTGGATCTTATTATGGATGCTATTGAGATGGGTAAGGAAATCAGCAAGTCGATCCTTACCATGACCCCATATGGCAAAGACATCATCGACATACCGAAGCCAAAGTTTCGGTTTGTAAATGGTGCTGTCCAGTGCTTTCGATTCGAAGTCCTCCATGAAGAGATTCGCAATGACGGGAGACAAAGGTGAACCCATCGGCGCTCCTTCTACTTGCTTGTAGCGTTGACCATTATAGATGAAATATGTATTCTGGAGACAATGATCGGCAAGTTTGATGATGTGTTGAGGTGGATCATACTTCTGTTTAATGACGTTTAAAGCTTCGGCAACTGGCACTTTAGTAAACAGAGAGACGACGTCAAAGCTCACGAGGATATCGGTCGGTGTAATTTTCTCCTTTTGCAGCATCTCGATGAAGTGGGTAGAATTCATAACGTATGAAGCCGCATCTGCCACATGCGGCTGCAGATGTTTAGCTACGAACGCTGCAAGTCGTTGGATAGGTGATCCTATGGAACTAACGATAGGCCTAAGCGGTGTTCCATCCTTATGAATTTTTGGGAGACCGTATATCTTGGGACATTTAGACGACTTTTCTCTAGGTATAAGTTGATTTTGCACTTCAGTTTCGATGTTACTCTCCTTTATCTTCGACTTGGTGGTCTTCTCCAAATACGTTGTTGGATCTGTGGAGATACATTTGTAAGCACTGTCCTGCAGTAAAGACATCATTTTAGAGTGGTAGTCATCGTTGTTCATGATAACGGTGACATTTCCTTTGTCTGCAGGAAGAATAATGATGTTGTTGTTCTGACGAAGATTCTTGAGTGCCAAAGATTCATCACGGGATAGATTCGATTTGGGTGGTTTAGCCAATCGTAAGATTCGAGAGGTATCTTGTCGGATGAGATCGGCGGTATTATTATCCAGTCTCGAAATCGCAGTTTCTACTCCGCAGATGATAGATTCCACTGGAATACGTTTTGGAGCTATGGCGTAGTTGAAACCTTTAGCAAGTGCAGATATCGCAGATTCGTCCAAAGTAATATCAGAAATATTACGGACAACTTTAGACATATCCAGATTAGTAGTACGATACCCTTTTTGTGTTGAATAAAGATGGTCGAATTTCTTCCTTTGCTTTATCGTGTAGAGGTTTCTGTCAGTTTCCGCTCGAAAGTCTGCTAATTGGTCGATGATGTTCCAGATCATAGGGTGGATGATCCCGCTGAGGTGAAGATGCAAATCAAGAAGTTCTTTATTTATTTTGGCCAAAATGTGTCTCGTCTCTTTGATGGAATCTCGAAGAAGAGCAGCACTCGCCTTGTTCAGAATGTTCGTGGTCCGATACGTTTTTCGATGGAATGACAATCTAGCACAGGTCGGGATGATGTTCTGATCTCTGCAGCGTTGCAGGAATGTCAAATTGCATAGATTTTTACATTTCTTGGACCGCAGTTTTTCAAAACTTCTGGTTTGATGGAATATATTCTCCCCGTAGAGACGTATAATAACATTACGAAGGTTTTCGCGGCTGATATGTATTAAAGGTAAACATTTCAGGGTGTCATACCGCTTAATAAATTTGAAGATTCCTTCAACTGGTTGAAGAACATCTTGAAGGGCGTTTGGGGTTGGACGACGTTTCGACGAAATCACATTCGTCATTTTCAAGTCCTTATAGTCCTGGTTTGGCTTCTAGTTATGCGGCAACACGACGGACTGTCAACTTGATTACCTGCATCGTGGTTACCAACGTTACTACAAGCAACGGCCGGCCATTCTCTACGAACACCAGCCATCCGTTCTAGCAGTACAGCTCCCTCGATGCTAGTTGCCACAGTAATTGATAAACAACCCATTCAGTCAGCTGTACATCAAGTTGACAGTCCGTCGTGTTGCCGCATAACTAGAAGCCAAACCAGGACTATAAGGACTTGAAAATGACGAATGTGATTTCGTCGAAACGTCGTCCAACCCCAAACGCCCTTCAAGATGTTCTTCAACCAGTTGAAGGAATCTTCAAATTTATTAAGCGGTATGACACCCTGAAATGTTTACCTTTAATATATATATATATATATATATATATATATATATATATATCTTATCATTACATCATTATTGATGTGTTGTGGTTCATTACTCATTAAGCATTTCAACCCTTTCGTTAATGAGGGTTTTCCATTGTAGTCTATTTTGAGCTTTCTCCATGGCAACTGAAGGTGGTTCGTGTAATACTGTCCGTGTGACGTCGAGCCATCGTTTAGGGCAAGGGTGGCGAACCTTTATTGATCTGCGTGCCATTTTTTCTAAAGAAGTGGTTAATGAAGCCATGACGTGCCATCAAATAATGCCAGGTAGAAATAGGCTAAAAATACATATTCCTAGTCCTAGGTACATAACCGAGCTAAAAGGCGGGAGCTGAAGAAGACTAACCTGGAGGTGGCGGACAGCCTAGAGTGCCGTGCAAACAACGAAAGTGGGCGCCAAAATTCCGCAAGAGCGTAGTGAACGTAAGGATTGCAACCATAAACAATTATCCTAACGTTCAGTGGGCTTTCGTTGCTTCCAAATTCTCCCTCACAAATGAACCAAGCTATAATTAAGCTGGTGAAGCACGAAGCCGAGAGGCAACCAACTTATTCAAGCGAAAGCTGGGATGGAAAAGGTCGAGAAATACTATCACACGCAATTCAACTCAGGTTATCAAAATCTCCAAAAAATTGGAAAAGGACCACCAGAAAAACTATTGGAATGCAGAGTGGTCTAAATTGACAGCAACATAACTGTAATTTGCTGAAAAGTGTTATCACAAGGTGAAAATAGGGTTGCCTAGCTACGCAGGGGAAAATTTATTCAATATTTAAAAATAAATGTGAATAGGGCTGCCTAACGATCCAGGGGAAAACTTACAAAATAAATGCTTAAAGTAAAATCCAACTAGTTATTTCAAATACTGCATGCGAACTACAAACTAAGTGTAACAGCGCCCCTCTCGCCGTCCCACCGCGTCGCCTGCGCTAGCTCACTCCCATCCGTTCGGTCAGAAATTCGCGCGAAGTCTACCTATCTCTGTCGCGCAGTCTGTTTCCGTTTCGGCACCGGTACACAATGAACTTTGTTTCTATGACCTCAAATGTAGACGAAAAATACATTTTTTCGATGAGGTACCTAAATTCCTTAATTAAGGCCGTGCCCAAATTATTTTGCCGCGTGCCATCAATGGCACGCGTGCCATTGGTTTGCCACCCCTGGTTTAGGGGATCTGCCTCTTCGTCTTTTGCCAAGTGGTTTACCTTGGACAATGGTTTTTTCTACGTTGTCAGTTCTTCTAGCTATATGACCCAAAAACTGGAGAATCTTTTTGTACACGATGTTTGATAGGCGATCTTGTGGCCGTATTTCTTCTAAAATGGACGTGTTGGTTCTATCGGCAGTCCATGGGATGCGCAACATTCTCCGCCAACAAAACATTTCGAATGCGTCTATTCTTCTCCTGTCGCTTTCTTTTATGGTCCATGTCTCCGCAGCATATAGGAATATGGAGAAAACGGGTGTTTTGACGAGCCTAATTTTTGTTTCCTTATAGATGTTGTGGTCGGACCCAATTCTTGTTAGCTTCGTCATAGCTACTCTACCGAGCTGAATTCTACGTCGGATTTCCTGTTCACAATTGCCTCTGTTATTGATAAGGGCTCCCAGATATACAATTTCGGACACCACTTCACATTTCCCTAGACGCATTATGTCCGGGTGGTTCTCATGTTCCCTATCGACTATAAGTATTTTGGTTTGGTTATAATTGATTGCTAAACCAAATTCATCGCTAGTTTGTTCGAGGCGTTCCAATAGCGTTTGGAGTTCTTCCGGGGTGCTTGCCATCAAGGTGGTGTCATCAGCAAACCGTAGATTTGATATTTTTTTGCCTCCAACTGTTATACCACCATCCCAGTTTTCTAGCATGAGTCTCATTACATATTCCGTGTAGATGTTGAACAGGAGTGGCGACAGTATACAGCCTTGGCGAACTCCTTTTTGGATTAGACAAGATTCAGAAATAACACCATTAATTTTGATGTGGGCCTTACTTCCGTTATATAAATTACGAATAAGCTCCACCAGATGCGGGGTACCCCCATTTTGCGCAGAACTGTCCATAGCTTTTGCCAGATTACGTTATCAAACGCCTTGGCGTAGTCTACGAAACAGATGTACATGTTTAGGATTTGTTCACGTGTGCCTCGCCCTTTAACCCTTTGAGTCCTGAAATTCGAAAAACCCTAAAATAATTTTTTTTGTGGCATACTTAGCTTAAAAGCCATATCTATAAGTAATTTTTAATCATTTTTACTTTAAATGTTGTTACATTCTTTAAATAATTGGTGGTTAACCGTCTCAACCACTAGGACTCTAGTGCAAGAAATAAGTAGCTGTTCTAGTGGATAATATATTTTTAATAATGAACTAAAATACACGAAATACATAAATGTTGGGATTCTAACGTGTGTGATATGGGTAATAGTAATTTACGTAACAAGTATAGAAAGTGGAGCTTTTCAGTACGAGTGAGATGTTTCCGGAAGAGGCCGTTAGGCCGAGTCCGGAATTTCGAGACGAGTATGGAAAAGCCACTTTCATACGAGTTTCGTACAATATTTTTTCGTACACTAGCATACAAAACGGACTACTAAATTTATCCTCGTATATAGCAAATAAGTAGAGTAATATTAAAGTAATGTAATATTATATGTGTTGTAACTAAGGAAACGTACGGCAAAGTGCTACTTTGCCGTACGAATACCGCAAAATACTACTTTGCCGTACGAATACCGCAAAGTGCAACTTTCTGATTAATAAATTGTACGGCAAAGTAGCTCTTTCAATGCTAGTGTACGAAAAAAACAATTTCTGTCCTTGGACAAGCAAAGGCCTACTTGACAGACACTACATTTCCATTGACTTCTGTGCGGCTTTTGCTTTGTGCTACAATTCGCACAGCGTAGTGACGTTCCCCTTATTGGCAGGTGTGCTGCCTTGTCCAGTCTTCTTTCTAAAGGAACTGTAACTTTGAATTTATTTGTAGCCTTCCCATTGCTTCTCCTTCCTCTTGGATTATCATCGGGTTGCTTTGCTCCTATCAGTCCAGCAAGTACGTGGAGTCTGAAAGATTTCAGGTCCATTGAAGTTCCCATTGACCGTTTTTGAAATAAAATAAACGCATTGACAACTGTAGTGTCGACAAAGTGCCAAAAGATTCTTAGCCACCATCTTTTACTTTTTCTATCAACCGCGTAACAGCTTTTCCAAAAGTCGGCTTTGTCAACATATCCCATATGGGCGTTGTAATCTACTACAACGTCTGAGCATGTTACCTGTTGTTGAGAACCGTCTTTTAGCCGCCGATTTGTAAATGTTAGGCTTTCGGGATTATGATAATTGCTTACAAAATGGACTACTCTGTTGTCCATCCATTTTATGCATAGTATTCCATCTGCCGACATCCTCCAGTCGGAATCACCCCTCTTCAAAGACTTACCAACAACAAAATCCTTAGGAACGTGCTTTCTTTGTTGCTTTATTGTTCCGCAAGCATATATTTTTTCGAGTTTTAATTGTTTCAGTAACGTTTCTCTTGAAAAAAACTATCAAACGTTACTCTGTGGTTTTTTCCCTTCAAACGTTGCGTCAGATCTTTCACTACCCGTTCGCCCAAACCTACTTCTACAATGTTTACTATGTTTCCTGTATACATCTGAAATTCCGACACATACCCAGATTCGTCCGCTCTGACCCAAACTTTATAGCCACGCTTTATGGGTTTATCGCGCATAAATTGCTTCAAAGAAGAACGCCCTTTGAACTTTATCATAGATTCATCGATGGAAGTGTCGGACAGTGTGTCAAGCAATAATCGAACCTTGTATAATTTACAAAGTTTTGACTTCCACGTGCTGGCTGAACTTCGTTATCAGCAAGATGTAGATAACTAAGAATCCAGCGAAATCCGTCTCTAGACATATAACTGGACATAAATGTGTCTCGCATTTCCGGTAGGGAGGACCAATAATCCTTATAGCTGGGGGATTTTTTTAATCCCATTAGAATATTTATGCCTAAAAATACTTTCAATTCTTCTGGTGTAGTTGGTTTGAAATGTCCATGGCCAGTTTTTTGTGTTGCGTATAGGTTCGTTTGAAACGCAATATTTGAGAGAAGTTCTTCAGAAAACAAACAACCAAATAGTTGACAGGGTGTTTCAATTTCATCTCCAATATTTGCAGGACCATACGGCTCGGTAAATGGATCCGGTTCTTCAAATAAATTTTGCTTGATGAACGTGAAGACTTGATCCTCGGTTTTTTTTAGATACACGTTTATTATTTGAAACAGGCAACTGGTTCAGAGGTAGTTCATCCTCGGAATCAAAGTCATTATCATTGTCATGATTTGTTATATCATTAGATGCGGTCGGTAAAATATCAATTTCCATTGCAGCAATATCAAAAAGTTCATCGTCAGATTCTGCATCGGAAACTTCAGATGCAGAATCTGACGATGAGTATATAGTTGTTTGTCTTGGGAACTATGTCTGCAGTTCTTCGAATTTCTAACAAGAGGTCAATGAATTTTTGCATTTTTTTGTAAATAAGATCGGAACTGGTTTGCTGCCCTTTCCAAAAACTACAACACGCTTCAACGTTCCGCTTATAGTTTTCTCTAGCTCTGAAAGTGAACTTACATTCTTCCTGATTTGTCCTTGAATAATTTCTGTTGTAAGTTTCGATGTCTAAGAACTGCACCTCACCAATTCTTCTGCGATTGAACACTAAAACCATAGACAAAGTACATTCGGACAGAAGTTTGTAATTTTTTGAGATATCTTCGTCCATTTTTAATTTCTAGTATGCTTCATCTGCTCGAGTCGTGATGTAATTGTTAAACGCGTTAACGTCCTCTGTTAAGGGAAGTAGCTTGGGTTGTTCAGATTTATTTTCATTTAGAACTTTGTTAGCTAGACTCGAAACGTTGCACCAGTGAGAATCAATCATATCCCGTAACTCGATCAGATTTTTATGTTTCATCTCGGTTCATATGCGAAAATATCGAATTTTTCGTTATTATGGCTTTCTTTGCTATGTCGCAAAGAAACCTCAAGCTAGTTCCTAAGCCAACGAAGAAGCTTTAAAAGTGTGTGTTTTTGGATCATACCCGCTTACTATCTTAGCTGCAGCTATAATGTGTTCATACATTTCCGGTTTCAGCGCATCAATTAAACTTGTTATTGTAGTGCACTGTGTTAAAGCTAGTTTTACTCTCGCTAGTTCCCGCATTTTATTAGATACGACTATATGCATTTGCTTCCTTTTGTGTTTATTTAAGTAAGATTCCCCAAATAAGCAAAAAAGATGATCGGTTAGGTTAGATTAGGTTAGGTTAAGTTAGGTTAGGTAAGGTTAGGTTAGGTTAGGTTAAGTTAGGTTAGGTTAGATTAGATTAGGTTAGGTTAGGTTAGGTAAGGTTAGGTTAGCTAAGGTAAGGTAAGGTTGGTTAGGTTAGGTAAGGTTAGGTTAGGTTAGGTTAGGTGCCGCGCATTGTGACTTGTTATTAGCCTTTGGTGAGGTACGCTGCGCGGCACTCCGCCGAAAGCCTCAGAGTATTTTCCACGAGAAAAATTTAGAAAAAAAAACTTTATAGTGTTGTAGCTCAGTAACCGTTGGTCTGCCCCGAATGTCCCCAGCAGCAATATTGTTCAGCTCGACGAGGCGAGTCGAATCGTGTATAGCACATGTCGATCAGAGTTGGTCGCTAAACTAGATTAGGTTAAGTTAGGTTATGTTAGGTAAGGCTAGGTTAGGTGGCGCGCAGTGTGACTTGTTATTAGCCATCGGTGAGGTACGCTGCGCGAAGTGCTGCGCGGCGCCCCGCCAAAGGCTCCAGAGTGTTTTCCACGAAGAAAAAATCTGGTGTGATACACTCACACAACTTCCTTATACAGTGTTCCTATAATTAGCCAAAAATTTCATTTTTAATTTTTAGCCATTTGTCAAAAATTTTCAAAAATTACAAATACTACAAAAACGGTACAAAATAGAGCGTTAGTTGAAGAGACAAATTTTCTCTAGAATTTTAAGGTGAATTCAAAAATGTAATAATATACCGGGTGTTTTATTTAAAATAGGAGTTAATAAAAAAAAATAGAAAAGAAACCAACAGAAACCCACTTTAGAAGTATTCAACTGGAAAATCACCTATTTCACATCAATACACATTAAAAATGTAGTAAAAATGTAAAGTTAAAAAAAAATCGTTAGAGCCGTTTTTGAAAAAATCGAAAAAAACTGAAAAATCACAAGAGTAAACACCTACTTCCGGTTATGCGATTTTCTTCAAAAGCTAGCTGTCTCATCTACATAGTACACAAAACTTATATATGAAGTTTCAACGCCATACCTCTTTTCGTTTTTGAGATATTCTGTTCACAGGCAGACACGCAGACCCACAGACAGACACACAGACAGACAGACCAATGAAAAAAAATATGTTTTTTGGGATCAGGGGACTCTAAAACGTGAAGATCTGTTGAAAACTCAATTTCGAATTTTTGGGGTGAATCCAATACTTCCTTTATAGTAAAAGGAAGTAAAAAATTTATAAAAAAAAAATTTAGAGTGCTGTATCTCAGTAACCATTGGTCTGCCCCGAATGTCCCCAGCAGCAATATTGTTCAGCTCGACGAGACGCGTCGAATGGTGTATAGCACATGTCGATCGGAGTTGGTCGCTAAATTAGATTAGGTTAAGTTAGGTTATGTTAGGTAAGGTTAGGTTAGGTGGCGCGCAGTGTGACTTGTTATTAGTCTTCGGTGAGGTACGCTGCGCGAAATGCTGTGCGGCGCCCCGCCAAAAGCCCCAGAGTGTTTTCCACGAAGAAAAAAGTTTATTAAAAAAAAACTTTAGAGTGCTGTATCTCAGTAACCATTGGTCTGCCCCGAATGTCCCCAGCGGCAATATTGTTCAGCTCGACGAGACGCGTCGAATGGTGTATAGCACATGTCGATCGGAATTGGTCGCTAAATTAGATTAGGTTAAGTTAGGTTATGTTAGGTAAGGTTAGGTTAGGTGGCGCGCAGTGTGACTTGTTATTAGTCTTCGGTGAGGTACGCTGCGCGAAATGCTGTGCGGCGCCCCGCCAAAAGCCCCAGAGTGTTTTCCACGAAGAAAAAAGTTTATTAAAAAAAAACTTTAGAGTGCTGTATCTCAGTAACCATTGGTCTGCCCCGATTGTCCCCATGGACAATATTGTTCAGCTCGACGGGACGCGTTGAATGGTGTATAGCACATGTCGATTGGAGTTGGTCGCTAAACTAAATTCTTACCTCTTTTCAACCTCACAATTGCTATCGGCCAATAACACATTAGCCGAAGGCAGCTTATGATGCTGATCACCTGGTAACTTTAAGACACAACTCTCCCCAAAATACTCAACTATTGGTAGTATATGCCCAATAATTGACAATTCTTTAATAGAATCGTCTTTCGAAGGCATTTGCTCAATCGGGGAAAGATGCGATTTTAATATATCACCGTCAGTAGTCTCATTATCAGATTCATTAATATGCTTTGAACTACCATCTCAATCTGGCGAAAAATTTTATAACAAAAGGGAAGTTTCATTTTTATGCCACAGTGATTTCTTGGGTATTCTGTGAACTGTTTGCTTTCAATACTAGAAGGATAAAATATGGTTCGAAACAAATATGCATTTGTGTATAGATATATCTTTTACCGCATACTGAACTGGAGAAACAGGGACATAACAAAATTCAGAGATGTCTTCGTAGCAGTCGCGAATTGCTCCTTTTCTTTCTAAAACTAAAACCTTTTTGTAAATGGCACTAAAATTTACCTTTAAAGTAACTTACCCGTCTTTTCTCTAGGTTTGAAAATTAAAATTTGGAACATCAATTAGAGTGCGATTTTTAGATTATTTTATATTACAAATGCGATTTATGTATTCCCGGTTTGATCTGGAACATCAAGTTTTCTCCAAAGAAATGGTTTGGATGCAGTAAATGGTTTCCAGAATAACAAACTAAAAAACTGGGTTACCATTTACAAAATGTTATAAATTGTCAATGGCTTTCTATAGTAATATTCGATTTTGCGCTTTCCTAATAAAATATAGAGGTAGGGCTGTGGTGCTTATTTCAATCCCAGAAATTCTTTCTGCCCATAGAAGTATACCTTCCATCCTTATAGGAAATTTACAAAAATTTTACACTTACAATGCATATTTCATAGTCTATTTCGGAAAATGCAATTCACGAGTCTTCCAACCACATCGAAAAATTCCCTGTTTCAAATGTCATGATTTTGGCAAACAGTTCAAAGATGCATTTTTAAAACACGTTCGAAGAAGTATTGGTACAGCATTAACTCCAAGAAGCCACATGTGACATTTTAAACCTCTATTTAAATATTTTGAATAAAAATTTGAAATTAGTTAATACAGTTAAAAATCAGTAAACCACTAATATGAATGACATAGGCGGAAATACGTTTATTACCTTATTTTTGAATATATCTGGGGCATCACTGATAACCGTATTTTTTACAAAACTGATGCTGATAGCTGCATACTTTTTGTTACAAAATATGAAGGACAGAATAATTTCGTGCTATGCCATAAGGAAACAGAAATAATCGATATATTGTAAATGTAATATAATGTAATGCGATATAATATAGTAATAATTTGAATTGTAATTACACCTACCTTACTTACATTTATTTAATTCAAATGTTAGACTGACCAAAAATAATTCTGTTTTAACTGGGTTCGTTAACTACTTACAAATAAAACAGTATTATGCCCTTTATTGTATTTGATTCATCTGAAATTTAATATTACAGAAGGCTAGCTCGGTAAACAAGAAAAACTCATTCCTCAGAGTTGGGTTCCCCGGTTTGTTAATATTAAAATTCGTGTGATACGCCACTGGGCTGTAAATTTACTTCAATCGCGCAGACGCTACTTTGCTATGCTGTCAAAATCCTACACAAATCGGTTTATTTGTTGCGGTTCGCGTTTTGTGATTTAAATTTAACAAAAGGAGTTTTATGAGCATTCGATAAGGTAATTTTTGAATGCTGGCGCCTTCAACTGCATTAATTTATCTTTTGTTTGCAGGCAAAACCTCCACTTGATTGTTAAACGACGCCAACATGCAATTGTTTCTCCTAACCTCAAATCTGGATTTTATGCAATTACTGGATATTCGCTTTTGATAGATGCTTTAATCTGCCTGGATCTCTGCTCAGTAAGACGTGCTCTTGTTTGAATTGTTGCTTTCCGGTTCCTAACACCGATACTTTGATTGCAATCTAACCCGAGTGTTCTGCTGTACTGCGGTAACTCGTTCCGTCAGCGTCTCCTGATGATCTCTGCTTGAAGCTGGATCCCTGGGATACTGTGACTGCTGTGAGGGCCTCCTCGACGCTGGGCGCATATGCTGCCGTTGAAATCTCGGGCTCAGGAACTCAATTGTGCCCGTATCCAATTCTGGGAAATAAAATTCTTTTATTTTCGAACCTCTTCTCATATATTTGACTTTCTGGTAATTAGCATTGCTTGTTTTTTCTAAAATTTTTGCTAGATTCAAACTCTGTCGTGTCACTCTTAGCATTTGGTAAAATAATTTCATTTATATTTTCTGTTCCTTCTTCAACTGACCCAGTTTCATTGGTTTTTTCAGAATTTTCAGTATTTTCGAAAGGCGTATCTGTTACATCTGCACATAAGAAATCCGATTCTAAAAAAATATTCTCATCGAAATATGCCAGTGGCTTTGAATCCACTCGTAATGTTTGCCGGAGTAAATGCTTTTAAGACTGCGGCACCTGCTAACTCTGGAATATCATATATTTGAATAGGTTTTCCAGAATTTCTGAACATAAAACTTACTGCGGCTGCATTATAGTAAGTTTTAAACGGTCCATATATCGACACATCTAATGGCTGCAATTTATGTGAACAATGAGGAGGAAGCGTTAATAAAGTAACGTAATTTTCACGAGATTTATTTATAATTTCAATGGAGATGTGGCTGTCATGGTTATCATATATTAGCAAAATTGGCTTTTCCTCCGCTGGCTTTGCAAATTCAAGGAAATGATCGAAAAACTGCAAAAAGATTTGTGAATTCATCCAGTCTGTTGGTTGAGCAGCACCCTTAGAACCCAATGGGGCACCTGAAATTGTAAATAAAATATCTTGTTAGAGAGTATTAGAATGGTTTTATATATTGCAAACCTTTTATCATTTTATCTCTAAAATAAACCCTTGGAAATACAAAGAAGGGTGGAATTGACGGCCTAAACTATTGACACCGATACACATCGTCACAGTCGTACTTCTTTCCCCAGATGTCATCTTTCCGACTTGCTTGCAACTCTTCTGAGCAATCATTTTACTAGGCTTGTGTACGGTTGTTACTCCTGTTTTGTCTACATTCCAGATGTTTTCTGGCCTAAATTGTTTATCTTCTAGAGTTCTTTTTAAGTTGCTAAAAAATTCACCGACGTTTTTTTGTTAAAGTCAGTTGATCTTGATAGACTTGTTGCTTCAGGCTTTCTTAACGATAACATAGGATTTCTTGAACAAAACCCCTTAAACCAATATTTACTGGCAGCTTTATTTTTTCCCAAGACGGAGGGATTTTTTTGTTATTTGCTTTTGCAAAATTGTATGCCAATTCCCAAGTCGCTTTTCTGCAGAGACCATAATGCAACTTTGTAGAATGTATCAAGTAATCGGCAAGCATGGTTTCTTCAGCAGTTGTGAAAACTTGCTTACTAGTAAATTTTGATTGAAGTCTCGCTTCTGTTTTGGATATTTGGTGAATCTATGTAATTTGGACTTCGACACTACACTTTCTGCAGTTTTTCTTATACTTTTTTTCCTCACTCCTAATATCTTGCAGAGCTAATTCAAGAATGTGGTCTGGAATTTCGGCTGGATCACAACCCAATCTTCTTCTTATGTTTATGTGGCATTTTAATGAAAAAAGACACAAAAAGTTACACGAAGTTGAAACAGAACCTTAGGGAGGATTGGGACAGTGTCCCTAGGCTCCCCACTGAACGCTGTCCCAAGTCCCCCACAGCTTACAGCAATTAATTAAAAAAGTTGTATTAACTTTTGAGGTTAGTTAAAAGCTTTGCAACTTACCACAACAATAACGAAGGCTATGCACGTAATAGATGTGCAAACGAAATTGATGTCACTATTCTGACTACTTCACATCGACAATTTTAATGATGAGCACACATTTACTAAATACTCAAAATAAATTTTAACGGGCACAAAAATTTCTAGATGGCATTTGCAGCAGTAATATTTTGTATCATGTTGATATCACTACTGCGTTTAGGCGCGAATTTAAATTTTTAAATCGTATAGAGACTGTTTTCTGCATTTTGTCCCAAGCCAAAACTGTCCCAAAGGTGACTCCGTTCCCCTAATTATTGATGTAGCAGATATAACATTGTTTATCTAAGGGTTAGCTTTTATGTTAATTTTCAAATAAAATTTTGATATAACAGTTGATGAGTTAAATAAAAAGACCGTGGAAACGACTTTTTAAAAGACACTTTTGTTTTACAACGGCAATGCTACTCGTTGGAGCTCAAAGATACAGACAGACAATTTCTTACATCTAACGTGTACTCTAAGAAGCTGAAGATAGAATAGCCATGCACTAGCTTATACAGTATTCCTAATCAGCTGAGATCAGCTTATCTCCAAGTATGCCTGAAGACCGGATGCAGGTGCAGACAAGGTTACAACGTCAGCACTTTAAACAATAGATGATTCATTCTTCAAGGAGTCTGTGTTCCACAATGTAACTGGAGTTACCATGCCTAGACTAGCTTACACTGCTAAGATAGGACATATCTGTAGATAAGTTATAATAAGCCTTTGTATGTGCATATTCCGATTGCTTTCAGCTGCAGCTTTTAGAAGTTAGTTCTGCATTCGCTCCCATAGTAATAAGACGTTTTGTAAACTCCGTATTTTTGCTTTTTATAAATAAAGTTACAATTTTTAAAAGTGTTTTCCACGTGAAGAAAACTTAACTGGCGCAGTCGCTGTAGGATGGCAAAAGGGCTCTAGTGAGATTTTTCGAAAATCAAAAATTAAACTTCAGCTCCTTGACTTTTCAAAGTCTTAATTTGCCACCGCTTTGAAGTTCCGATTCCTGTCTGGAGGACAAGCATCGCCGAAGGAAGGAAGT
Organism: Agriotes lineatus; assembly: GCA_940337035.1. Classification (NCBI taxonomy): domain Eukaryota; kingdom Metazoa; phylum Arthropoda; class Insecta; order Coleoptera; family Elateridae; genus Agriotes; species Agriotes lineatus. Next base: position 157,829 of record CALNHX010002177.1, read on the forward strand.
CGACTTCATTTAGAAAATCACAACTAGGACCAACACCGCTGTTCGAGTGGGACAAACATCGCCCCGGGTTAATAGCAACGCTGGTTCCAGTTTCCCAGTCTATTGGAGACACCCAGTCTATTGGAGACACCCAGTCTATTGGAGACACCTAGACGATTCCACCCGCTTCAAAGGATCGTCAAGAAAATATGTTTATGTGAGTAAAATTTAGTTCTAAGTAACGCTCGCCTTTGAGAGCAACAGTGTCAAAATAATAATTTAGTTTTAAGCAAGTAACTGGTATAATTAATCGATGTAATTTCCTACTTCGATAGACGAATAGGTAGCACGATTATTATCCACTTACAATTGCAACCCTTAAACAATAATAATAATATTACAGTCCCGTATCGATCGTACGTTATTAGGTTGCCTAAAAGGTGTAAATATACCTTTTAACGACAGTCGACGCAATAAAACAATACATTTTACAAGATTTTTATCTAAGCATTGTTATATCGAGTAGCGATTAACATTTAATGCCGATAAAGATTTATTAGACACGCTGTGGATTCAACAAGCACACGAACCCGCAGTGCACTAGTTTAAGTTAAAATTATACATGATAGGTACACAATAATTTTAAGTTTATGTCCGAAAGCGATAGGACATCCGAGAGTGAATCTAGTGAAAGTGAAAACGAAGGAATTCAACCTCAAATTCAAATAAATAGAAGAACAATTTTAAGACCTCCTCGACTAAATTACGAAATGGCTATGCAACAACAGCAGCCAATTCCCCAAGCGCAAGTCCAACAAGTCCAACAAGTTCCACCCTTTGCGGGATATCCAGTAGGTTTTCATACTAGCCTACTGAACGAGATTCCGCAATATAATGGAAACCCTTCAGAGCTTTCTGAATATATCAGAGCTGTTGAAGACATTGTAAACCAATTTCAACAAGAAGACGCTAATGCGTACATAAATAAATTACTATTGTCATCAGCACGTAATCGACTGAAAGGCGCAGCCCTAGAAGTTGTAGCCGGACAAGTTTATAACTCATGGAATGAACTGAAACAAACCCTAATTGGTAACTTTGGAGATCAAAGATCCGAACTTAACATTCGTATTGATCTTACTCGAATGAGACAATCGCCAAAGGAATCACCCATTGATTTCTACAATAGGATTAGGTCACTTTTGGCTATTCTCAACTCAAAAATTTCGCTAGGACCGGAAGTACAAGTTATTAAAAATTACAAACTAGAAGATTCAAAATCGTTAGCCCTAAAAACCTATGTTGGAGGACTTTTAGAACCCCTAGGCAGTTTTCTTCGTAGTAGAGCGCCTCAAAACCTTGAGACGGCCCTAACGTATGTAAAAGAGGAACTAGATATTCGGTATTTTCAAAAAAGTAGTCAAAACTACCCGCAACAAAGATTAACACCTGTAAATCAAACATTTCAGAACAGAACCTTCCAACCAAAACAAAATTTTATACCACCTTCCCAAAATTATCACGAAAATAAAAGTAATCACAGAGGAATCCCGGAAACCATTGAACACTTAAAACGAAAGTATTTCTGGAAAGGAATCGCCAACGATATTAAAAATTATATAGATAATTGCCAAATTTGCAAGAAACAAAAGTACAATAGACAACCAATAAAGCAACCTTTAAATTTAACGCCTACTCAGAATCGACCACTCCATACTTTGCACGCAGATATATTTCAGATAGGAGGACAAAAATACCTTACTATAATAGACGCTTTCTCAAAATTCGCCCAAGCATACCATTTAGAGTCAAGTAATCTTATAGACGTAACAGAAAAAATATTTAACTTCATAACTACTTTTACCGCACCAGACACTCTAGTCGTCGATGGCGAATTCAATAAACAACCTCTAAAAAGTTTTGTAGATCTACATAAAATTAAGTTACATGTAACAACCCCTTACAATCACCAATCGAACTCTGTAGTAGAACGACTTCATTCCACAATTCTCGAACATTATCGATTACTCGAAAACATACCCGAAACTAAAAAGATTCAATATTGTATGTCAGCCTACAATCATTCCATTCACTCGAATTTAAATTATACTCCTTTTGAAATTTTATTCGGTCACACGGAGAGCCGAAACCCCTTTGATCTTGAATATAACAAAACCTTTTATGAAAACTATGTTACCGACCATAAGGAAAAAATGAAACACCTATACAATGACCTCCAAGACAAACAAAACCAAACAAAAGAAAAACGAAACGACAGAATTAACAAACCCCGTAAAACGCATACCTTTAAAGTAAACGAACAGGTATATGTCAAAACAAATTCTCGAAATAAAAAAGAACCACGTTTTGCAGGACCGTACGTAATAGAAAAAGTGCATGAACATGACACTTACGATCTGCGAAATAAACCCAACCATACGACAATTAAAAGACACGCTAATGACCTGATACCATTTTCAGGAAACTCACCCTCTTCGCCCTCACCTGGACTTTCGTCTACAGTGACGTGACAATTCAACAATTGCGCGACAACCCCGGGTTATATCCCCTAACCAAAGGAAGAGCTCTTATGAAAGAAAGCTCATGGACTCTAATAAAAACTATAGATTACTCCCCATTAGTATATAATTACGATACGCTTAAAAATAATCTGCTTAATACTATTGCTTTGCTTAAGAATAAACAATTTACGCTTTATACTCTCTCCACCACTCATGAAGTCACTTTCAATTATGAAAACCAGTTATTACTAATACAACAATATTTAGATAAATCGGATCAACTAATCAAACAATTATTTCCCGAAATTCACATTAAAACCAGATCCAAAAGAGCGATAATAGACGGACTTGGCGACATAATAAAATTTATCACTGGTAACCTTAATGCAGAAGATGGCAGACGATATGATGAACTTATCAGTAAATTAATTAAATCCTCAGACACCCAAAAAACTGTTTTACAAGAACAAGCACAAATCCTAAACGACACAATCAATACCTTCAATACAAATATTAAAAATCTTGCAAAAAATCAAGAACTCTTGAATGAAAATTTAAATAAAATAATCCTTAACACCAAAATAGATAATGATCAAATTTTAGGCACACTTTCTACTTACGCCATTCTTGATCAGTCAATTCAATCCTTGGAATTATTCATTTTAACTTGTACAGACCTAGAAACCTCCCTGACTTTCGCCCAAAACCAACAATTACATTTATCTTTAATAGACAATGATGATCTCTTATCTGCTTTAGAACTCATATCGAAAAACCTATTTGAATTACAAACGACCATTAAAAGGACTTTAAAATTACCTTACCCCATTAAACCTGGAAACTTACATTTATATGAATCTTTAATCGAAATTAAAGCCTACCAAAAAAATACTACATTTACTTTCATATACGAAATCCCTCTCATAAAGTCTTTCTCGGAATATCAATATATCAAATTAATCCCGTTTCCTGCCTTCAATAATGAGTATTTTCAAATGATCATACCAACTTATAATACTCTCCTTTTTAATACCGAATTTAGCATTCCCGTTGGTAATAACCGTTGTAAACAAATTGCTGTTTCTCACTATTTTTGCTCGCAAGACAACCACTTTGCAATACCTAATTCCAAACTATGTGAAACCCAGTTATTAACTTTCAAAAGCAATCAAACCTGTCAACCGTTTATTTTCCATTTATACTCTACCAAAATAATAAAGTTAAATCCATCTACGTGGATTGTCAGTTCTCCCAATGACACTATTATCGACATAAAGTGCACTAATTCCTTAAGCAGAAAAACCGCTATTGGATCAATACTAATTCACGTTACAAACGATTGTTCCGTTTTGATAAACCAAAATGAACTTTTAACCACTTTCGAATCATCTTCTACAGAAGAAAAACAAATTAAAATTTCATCCATTGGCAAATTACAAATTACTGCTTCAACCCAAACCGATATAACTAAAATCGACTTGGCACCTGTTAACGTTCATAGTCTCATTCAGAGTCAAACAAAATTAACAAATGAAATATCGACACTGCAAAATATCGATTCCATTAGTTATAAACATATGAGTTATAGTTCTTTAATTATTGTTCTTATAATATTAATAATTACTATATGTACAGTCATTTACGTCTACTGTAAACGAATATCGATCGCTCAGAAATTACTTAGCATACTGCCCTTAAGACAGCAAATAAATGATAATAATATTGAACTCGATCCAATACCATTGATACATTGTAAATCCACTTCGGATAATTGAGTTCACTTTATATGTATATAGAATATTATATTTTAAAATATAATATTCCCTCTGATAAGGGAGGAGTTACCATGCCTAGACTAGCTTACACTGCTAAGATAGGACATATCTGTAGATAAGTTATAATAAGCCTTTGTATGTGCATATTCCGATTGCTTTCAGCTGCAGCTTTTAGAAGTTAGTTCTGCATTCGCTCCCATAGTAATAAGACGTTTTGTAAACTCCGTATTTTTGCTTTTTATAAATAAAGTTACAATTTTTAAAAAGTGTTTTCCACGTGAAGAAAACTTAACTCTGGTGACAGTTATGCAATGGTTTAGGTTATGTATGTGTATTTTATTCGATGTTTCAATTTTCAATTAACATAATGTGAATTAGTAATCGATATATGTTTTAATTTTCAAAGCCAAGCTTGATTTCACTTTCGTTTGCTCACATGTTAGTTAATACAATTGCACAGATAACCAGCATTGCTATTTGTGTCTTTTGCTTTCACTGATCGTGTTTTGCATTTCCAACATTAGAAGAAAGTTCCGTAAGCGTCCGTTTCCAATTGGCAGCTTCTTTACCATTGTCATCGTCATTGAATGCAATATTTCCTTGTTGGTTGACAGAAACACCTCACAGTCATTAAACTGCTGCAGTTCTTTTTGGACAAATTGGGCTTTAAAATTTTCATTTCTAATAACCTTAATATTATGAACTGACCCACTATACTCAATTTTTTCAGAATCTGCGGGCTATCCACATTCCAGATGATGACCAGAAAATCATCTGATCCAGAAACAAGAATATGATTTATGTAGTTTAAGCAGAGGCGGTTAACTTTTCCTTTGAACTCTTCCAGTCCCAGCTTGTTATTTTCCTTAGCGCTGATGTGGAATGTCTTTGGGGGGTTCCGGAGACTGTACTGCGAAATGATCCCCGAGTCGGTACCCAGAAATAGGTTCCAGCCAATTTTGTCCATAACGACAGATGTTAGCGGTTCATTGTGTATTACCTGAAGTAAAAGCTGCCCGCTAAAAAGGTTATAGTATAGCCCCTTTATTACAAATAGTAGCGACATCATGGGGCAAACCTGATGCAAACATGAAAATACAAAAAGTTACTAAACGGTAAATTTCAGTGTAAACAGTGAAAAAATAACAGATCTGAATACCTGAAATCCTTTTCTGCCACTATTTTTACACTTATCGACACAACACCCTAGCATTTCCACGTCCTCGACTTCAAATTAGCCCCCGAAGAGAAAAATGAATAAAAACACGACAACTGTCAATGTCACATTTTAATTTAATTATGCAACTTCCTAGGCGATTTTTAAGTATGCTAGGGACTTAAGGGATACCAACGTGATTTTGCCCCAGCGGCAACATCAATCGTTGTCGCTACTATATGTAAATATAGGGGCTATAGGTTATAAATTCGGAAAGTTCCATCTCGTGAAACTGTTACAAAACAACTTTCTTTGGAAATTGCCTATATGTACCGTTACGGCCAACTCAAAGTGCACGGCAGATTTTTAGCGTGTAATACGATATTCTAATCATAGACGTCGAGTTTTGACGTTTACGTTTGTCATCAACTGTCATAGAACTGAAAACTCGAAAAATTCCCAGACATTTGTCAGAAGCAGAGAAAATGCGAGCTATTACAAAACTGGAAGAGAACTGGTCGCTGAGTCGAGTCGCAGCAGATTTGCATGTCAGCAAGAGCTGCATTTTCAAAATTAAAAATCGTTGGCAGTAGAGACTTCTGCAAGAAAAGTTTTTTTAACCTCAGAGAACAAAGAACGAAGAATACAGTTTGCAACCAATTGACGATTAAGGGTGTATGGACCACAAAATTCAAGATTTGAGGAACAATATTATGTTCAACCCTTAAGTAGTGGACGATTCTCTGTAAACGTATGGGGATGGATCAATGTTCACGGATCTGGGGCATGCTATAGAATTAATGGTCGACTGAATGCTGAAAATTATCGCAATATTTTGCAAAATGTGATGCTGCCATCTGTAAGAGAGGCCTTTCCTAATCAATTTACTTTTCAACAGGCAAGATATTACTTAATTAATTAATTTTGTTTATGTTAACGTAATTGATAACATTATTTTCACAGGATAACTGTCCTGTGCATGCAGCAGGGATTGTTCATTGATGGTTTGATGAGAATAATATCAATTTATTACCATGGCCTGCAAAAAGTCCGGACTTGAACCCTATCGAAAATGTTTGGGGGTATTTAACTACAAAAATTTATACCAGGGATTTTGCACCAAACAACGCAGATGAATTATGGGAAAGAATAATAAATGCTTGGAAGGAACTGCGAGGATACAATATGGAAACATTGGTCAACCCTATGCGAAACAAACTGCAAAGCGTAGTAGCAATTTAAGCAATTGAATACTGATACATATTTATTAAATACATATTATTACATGTATAGAGTGTTGTGAAACTTTGCTAAAATACAAACATTAAAAAAGTAATACCTATTCTTACAATCACAAGCAACGCCACTGGAGAAACCCTCATTTAATAAGCCGAAAAATCGCAAAAATAACCATAGTAACAAAAAACCGTGCACTTTGAGGTGTCCGTAACTGTACACTTGCTTTCAAAACTTTCGCGTACACCTATTTTTCGCTGTATTAAATCAGGGTTGTAATTAATCAACTCTGACATTTAAATTTTTGAAAAGTCAAAATGCCTCGACTGACAGAGCACATGCTGTCAATGTCATTTTTAACCTAGTCTCAAAATTACCCGGTCACACAGCTAAAATTTTGCAAAATCGTTGTTACTTGATTTTGAATGTGTACGCGAAAGTTTTGAAAGCAAGTGTACATCTGTCACTGCTTTAACATGATCGGCTAAGGAATACAGCGGTTCTATTTGTCCTGTTTCTCTTTTCATAATCAAGGTGCGAAAATTGTAAGTCACCACTTTTCCATCCTCAAATGCTGTAATTTGATAATTAGCCTCGATAGAGAATCGTATACACGTAATTTTAAACAGATGCTTGTCTTACGCCGTAAGCAGTTTTTCTGAACTTCTGTGCCAAACGAAGAACTTTGTATCGACACCCACAGCTAAGTAGCCGTCGTCAAGCGATATTGGGCGCGTTCAGCCGGGATAGCGCTAACTTAGCGATTGCTTTTTGCTGAGTTACAGCAGCTGTGAGCGGCTGAACGATGTTTCTGAACATGCGCAAATGGTTGTCAAATGCTCACGCGTAAACGTCAAAATTTAATTGTTTACTAACCTAACAGCGAGTTGGTAGAAGTTGTTTTATCAATAACTTGTTAAATAGATCCGACGAGACAACGTTATAAAATAGAAATGAACAATTTCATGAATAATATCATGCTGGAAGTGTTGGCAGAAGATCAACTAGGAAATCCGCTAGTTGAAGTTATTCCGTTATTGCAGAATAACGCAAATGTGCTACAGCTGCTGGAAATTGATGAAGAAAACGAGAACTCAGTGAGAAATGAAAATTATTTCGAAACCGTTGTACCCAGATACGCACCGGAAGATTTTGCGGAACATTTTAGAATGTCCCGTGAAGTAATGCAAGTAAGTACTTCAACAAATACTGTAAATAAATTATAGTTAGTTGTAAAATACTACCACAAATTGTATTTTTAGTTGTTGGTAGAAGATGTAGCAGCCAGACTTGAAACTGCAACCAGAATAGCAGTCGAAAAGAAGGTTATGTTTACCGTATGGATGCTGGCAAAACCAGAATCTTACCTTTGTAACACCAAAATTATTTATTTCATATGCCACGGCAGCTACCTTTGCGGAGGCAGGTAGTGGGTTGAATAAAAGTCAGGTTGAGGGATAATTCAAATTTAATATGGTTGTTGTTAGTATTTAACAGACATGGTTTTTAATATTGCGATCGACGTTAAAAGTGAAGGTTACAACTTATCTTTTCCTTAGTTGAATTGCTCTAACACTGCGAGTCCAATCTTCATGATCAGCTGTTATGTAGGTGCCTCAGAACATGCAGCTCTTGGCTTCAATTTTGCAAAAAGGCCATAATGACGCCCCAGGATGGGTGGATAATTTACAGCGTGCGTGGCTCCAAATTTGACCCCAAACTAGAAACCTTCACGTGACTATTTAGTGAAATTTAATAACAACAGAAATATTCTTACCGGTTAGTCGGTTTCTAGTATTCAAAAGGTAATTTTAGGGTGCGTAAAATATGCCATGGGCAACCCTTCGGAAAATTTTGGTACCGCAAACAATGCTTGTGTATGCTTAGACGGCTTCGGCAAAAGTGCCTTGAAACCGATGGCCTCGAAAATTTTAGAAATTTTGCGGACACGCGCCGTTAGAGCAACTCGTGTATCAGTCTTAATATATCCTCAGTTATTTTTATGTTACACCTTGCCTGTTGTGACCGTTTTGGGTTTTCTAAAGGAACAGGCCATTAATTTTTTATAACATTTGTAATGCGATCTGTCAAATGATGCAACAACAAATTAAATGGCCGACTGACGACCAAGCGCAGGTTACGGCAACCGTATTTTTTGAAAGGCCAGGTTTTCCCAAAGTTATAGGGGCGATAGATGGCTGTCATATACCCATAAAAGCTCCTGTAAATAATGGGGTGGATTATTATAATAGGAAACAATTTCATTCGATGATTTTACAAGCCGTCTGTGATCATCGACATTTTTGTTGGGATGCCTGGGCGTGTACATGATGCCAGGGTCACAGAATAATACAGATTACAGAATGGCCTGTCGGCTTATAATTCAGCTCGTTTTTTCTTTGCGAATGCGCGAGTTCTGGTGGTGTGCAGTCAGCTGATTTCCATGTTTTACTCGTGAGGGTTAACCATATATCTAATACTATGGATCCAACCAAAGATGATCCCTGCGTCATCGTTACACGAAGTTAGCACAGAAATCGTTTTTGTATGCGTCACTCTCATTATTTGCTAGTGAGACAAGGATAGCATAACATTAGCACGTCTCTGGGTCTTTGGGAGTGGATTTGACTAGCGCGGTATGCGTCTGTAAAATATAGCGTTGTCGACGTTAATAATAAATCCGTAGATTAAATAAAGATATTATCAGTAAACAGTAAATAAACTAGATATATCGGCAAAATTATTTTGAAAAAATTGAGTGTGGTTAATTCAGAAATTACAGATAAATGAGATAAATTTTACGAACAATTTAAGATTTTTTACAGATTTTTGTAAAAAAATCCGTAAGTATAGGCAACGTTGTATGCGTCCACAAACATATGATGAACATCTGACTCGTCCTTCACATTTTTCAAGGTTAGTTTTCCCGTACAAACGTTTTTTGACAGTTTTGGCCAACAATAAGCAGCAGTTCTTGTCAGAACTAATACGACGTACGCATTAATATGTCAGTGCAAGGCAAGACTTTGCGTTCGCAGTCTCAACAATTGTTGCTGAATCTGTTAAGTTATTTTGAGAAGGAAAAAGAAAATGGTGGGCGTTTACTTCTTTTATCTTGTGTGCAAGAGGTATGACACTTTAATTAAGTGCTTACGATTTTATTGTACAATTGCTTGTTTATTGCAGCGAGCAGCTGAGGCTTTAGGGATAGGCATTGCTACTGTGAAAAGAATCAAGGCTCGTAGTAGAAACCAACCAGTTTTATTTAGTCCTGGTAAAAAAAGATCTCGCAAGAAACCGAAAACTGCAGACCTGCCAGAGTCTTCTAAACTGGTCATCAGGGAAACTGTATATAAGATGTACAGTGAAAGTAAAGCGTACTTATAAAGTTTATTTGATTTTATAAATGTGAATTTTTATATTTATTCCAGAAAAACACATTACTCTCAAATCTTTAAATGATGAACTTCAAGAGTATCACATTCTAATAGGCAGAAGCAGTTTAAATGCTGTTCTGCATGACCTTGGATTTAAATTTCTCAAAGACAACAATCGTAGAGCATTAGCTGAAAAATCAAATATCGCCAGTTTGCGTCTTCAGTTTTTAAAACGTTATATGGCAAACATCAATTTATCGTCACCAATGCAAGCAGTTTTCATGGATGAAACTTGGATCTATTCTAAAGGAAATCCTGGTAAATCATGGCAAGACTCAAACATACAAAGTGTTAGAAAGCCTGAAGGTTATGAAGGAAAGCGCTTTATTGTTGTTCAGGCTGGGTGTACAGGAGGATTCATTAAAAATGCATCTCTGTTATTTGCAACAAAATCTTTGAAAGAAGATTATCATGGAGAGATGAATTCAGAAATGTTTAAGAAATGGCTTGTTGACAATTTACTCAATAATTTAGAAGAACCGTCTCTCATAATCATGGACAATGCCCCATATCATTCTACCCTCGTTGAAAAGCAGCTTTCTTCATCGTGGACAAAACGACGCATTATAGATTGGTTAAATAACAACGACATCCCAACATCAACTTCATTTAGATTAGATTTATTGAAGTTAGCCAAATTGCATAGAAAAGACAAAGTATATGAAGTAGACGATTTAATAAGAAGTCATGGGCATGAAGTTTTGCGATTACCACCATACCACTGCAAGTTCAACGCTATTGAATTAATATGGGCATACGCAAAAAAATATTACGATGACCACATTGATAGAGATGGGTATGGAGATGATAAAGTTCTTTCAATGTGGACTGAAGCATTACAGCGGTGTTCAACTGAAATTTGGAGCGCATGTGTTGCAAGCACTGAGAGAAAGATTAAAGAATGGTATGAACGTGAGAAAGTTCTAGATCTAACTGTTGATAAGTTGCTTATAGATGTTTCGAATGATAGCAGTGATTCCAGTTCAGATAGCGACACTGACTAATGAAATTAATTATTACTATTAATGCATACAAGGTTTGGCTTAAGCATAAACAGGATAAGAGCTTTCAATAAAACGGAAGTCGACTGCTATTTTCAAAATTTCCAAGAAGTACAGAAAAAATAGAAGTTTCTCCCACAAAATAGAGCCCCATGAATTAAGATTTTTTGCTGCATTAAAAATGCGTGTAGTCGCCATTGTAATTCTTTTTTTAAAATCCAAGGTCACCAACTCAGGATTTGAAGATAAGATAACTCCATATGATGTGGCTGAAATTTTTAAGTTAGCATACGTATGACCAGGTTGCTAATATTGAAAGAACTACTTCTGGATTCAAGGCTTGTAGTATTTTCCTCTGAACTATGATACGTTCAAGATACTCTTCATCTGTATTTCCATCCATGGATTACCACAGTTTTCTTGGACGTTATCAAACTCCTAAAGAAGGGTGATCTTGGTGAGTGCCTAAATTGGCAAGGGAAATTGTTAATATGATAAATAAAATTATTCCTACCATTATAACCAAACTGGCAGAGACCGTAGAACCCACCCTTCGCAATTAACAAGCAGATTTCAGATCTCATCGAATACTTCATTTTTTTGCGTTCAATTCCGGTACGTTTTAGTATCCCATATGAATGTACTGATTGTAACTTATGTTGTCCTAAAAATTTTCTATCCTTGTTATGACGTGATATCAATGTTAATTCTAATTAGGTGCTTGATAATATTTCTGATTGGACCATGGTATTTTAAGTGTAAAAACTTCCAAACTGTATTTACCATTGTATTTTATTATTTTATTATATAATAGTAAATAGTATTTTATTAGTTAATTTATATAATATGTATATTATCAAAATATCAAAAACCTTCTCTACCGTTAGGTGTAACGTATAAATACATAACAAAATAACTACAACTTAACTAAAATAACAGAATTTACAATTTTCTACCAATAATTAAAATAACTTCATTCCCTTATACATCGTATAAACGCCTTGCCCATTCTTTTTTTATTTTTGGCGGTCTTTTCCCTTCACTCCAAGTCATTCCTTTTTCAATTAGGTTTTCTTCTACTTTCTTGCCCATAATTTTCTTGCTCTTCGCCCATTCTTATTGTGTCCAAATCATTTCATTTGTTAAATAATAAAAATGAAATAAGTATTGTTAAAGAATCCTGTGTCTTTAATTTTAATTAAAAGCCAAATGAAAGCTAGAACCGCATACCTAACCTCAAAAAGTATATTGTATGACAACTCTGTCAACCTCAATTAATTGTCAAATTATGGATGCTGATTTGACTAGGAATTTTTTAATCTTATACCACACAGACAGCATTGATGACCAGGGATCTTCTTTCGTCGGATGCATAGTACTTACTATATTGCTAGCGGCTATGAGTGGGAAACTGACCAAGGAAGTGAGACAGACAACCAACTCTTCAATGTATAATGATGAGCTGTGCGCAAGCGCGGCGGCGTCGTCCGCCCAATGGGGAAGTGGTCAAGTTTAAAATTCGCTTCTAAAGGCGGAGTTCGAATTCCCACGCATGCGCACGAGGCGCGTTATACTCTAAGTGAGACTATGTCGGCGCCGTAATGTTTTCTGACGTTTCCAGGCCCTACTAGCAATATATGTGTAATATATATATGGGGTTAACGACCTCTTATAAGGTTATGTTTTTTGTGCCAGTGGTTTTTTAATAGAATATTATACTTTCTCTATGACTGTTCAACGGGAGCAGTAATTAAGGATAATTAAAGTTAAATTTGTTATCAATATTTTATTCCAATGTGATATAAGCCACACTTGTGTGGCAATTCAATTTGACATTTTTTGTGATGTTTTTCTCCCAGTTTTGAATTTTATATACATAAACCTACACTGTTATTATTCAAAGGAGTATTTTTAAGGACTCGGCAATTTGAACGAGGGTTACAACTTGTATTTTTACAGTAAGTAAACTGCTTCCAATTAATTAAGAACGTTTATAATAGTGTTTGTAAATTGTAGATTATGTCTACCTATCCTTGAGCCAAACATTTATTATCGAATCATATTTTCGAAATGGTCAAAGCAAAGAATGATGATGAATGGAAATATTCAGTAAATTTGTGTATAAATGAATTCGTTAATCGTTTCTCCAACGTCTAGTTGAGAATTTAAACGGGCATGTACAAGTTGTGCATAATTTTCAAACAACGAGGAATGTTGATAAAGCAGGCTCTACTGGAAAGTGCACCAGCACACATGGAACGCAGTCCTAAAAAATGATTACGACAGTTATCTCAACAAATAGGTGTGTATTTTGTATTTTTATTTTTGCGTATTAAATTTATTACATTGCTTAATTACAGGGTTAAGCTATGGAAAATGTCAAAGGACATTAAAGCAAAACTACATTTATATCCATGCAATTGGTTTAATGACAATTTAAATAACGAAGAAGTGTTTTTTCCGAGGAAGCTTGTATCATCTCATGGGTTACGTAAATTCACAAAATTACAGGATATGGCCTGCAGAGGTTCCAGGTTTATAAATCAGCTTGGCGATGATGAATTACATCAGGGATGCAACTGCACATACAGCCTTGCCAATATGTCGATATTTTGAACAATTTTATGACAATCGTATCATAACTTGAGGATTATGAATCACAATGCCACCATTGCCACCTGATCTTACACCCCTGGTTTATTTTCTTTTTGGGCATTTAAAGGACACAGTATATCGCACCCCCTTGCACGCAATTGAACTGAGAGATGCGATTACTGCTGCTACTGCAAACATAACTTAGCAACAGCTGCAATAGTATTTTTTGTAATACCTACTTGTTAAATATTTCTTTAAGGACTGTTTACTACTGCGTAAGCAACCTCTTTACGGCCCGGCCGTAAAAAGTGTCCGTAAAGACCACTGCCTGCTAAACTGTGTGCCAAACGTCAAAGTGACGTTTGTCACACAAATCCAGCAGCAAGCAAGCCTTCAACTCCACATAGAAGAAGGCGCAAAAAACTGCTATAACTCCTGAACATACGCTAAAATAACTTGCTCATTCAGAATCTTAACGTATTTAGGAATATCTTCATCATTTTCTACAGATGTCATAAGTTACGAGCTGGTTACAACTTAAAACTGCTTACAACCATACACGAAATTGGAAATAACTGACATTTATAAACAACAGTTGCAACGTTCTACGCACTCTCAATCATTCTAAAATGTCATTACACAAACCTAGCGTTTTGATGAAAATAAATTAGAAAAATATAGATATGACCGAATTGTATGTAGGTATTACAAAAACTATTGTACAATACACGTCCGTTAGGGCCTTTACTGCCTCGCCAGAATTATTCGACTCGCTCTTCGAGCTCGTCTCACAAATTCTCTGGCTCGGCAGTAAAGGCTATCCTAACGGACTTCTACTGTAAAATACTATTACAGTAGAAGTTCGTTAGGATAGCCTTTACGGCTGAGCCAGAAAGTTTGTAAGACGAGCTCGAAGAGCGAGTCGATTAATACGGGCGAGGCAGTAAAGGCCCTAACGGACGTGTATTGTACAATAGTTTTTGTAATACCTATATACAATTTGGTCATACCTATCTTTTTGTAATTTATTTTCATCAAAACGCTAGATTTGTGTAATAACGTTTTAAAATGACTGAGAGTGCTTAGAAGATTGCAACTGTTGTTTATAAATGTCATTTATTTCAAATTTGTGTATGGCTGTAAGCAGTTTTAAGTTGTAACCAGCTCGTAATTTTTGGCATCTGTAGAAAATGATGAAGATATTCCTAAAGACGTTAAGATTGTGAATGAGCAAGTTATTTAAGCGTATGTTCAGGAGTTATAGCAGTCTTTTGTGCCTTCTTCTATGTGGAGTTGAAGGCTTGCCAGCTGCTAAATTGTATGACAAACGTCACTTTGACGTTTGGCACACAATTTAGCAGGCCGTGGTCTTATGGACACTTTTTACGGCCTGCAGCCATAAAGAGGTATCTTGCATAGTAGTACAGTCCTTAAAGAAATCTTTAACAATTAGGTATTACAAAAAATGTTTTAACAGCACGACAAGAAGAGTAGCTTGCTGTATCAATGATGATCATATAGTGAATATGAATTGTAATTGCATTATATTTTAAGTAGTATCATTTAGTTTTGTAACATTTGATATAATTAATGTAGGTAGAGTACAATTGAGGTGAGAAGACACCAATAAGTGGCGTCATATGCGCCGATGGCAATCATTAACTGTCAGTCTTTGGTAGCACTTATTTGTTTTAGAAAAGCGGTCACAACATGATAAAATCGGTAATTACATCAGAGACGGCCTCTTAATAACACTGTTATCTTTTGTGAATTTTGCGATCCAGCTAGAAAACTTTATAAATATCAAGAAATATATCTAGCAAACTCACCATTGGGTGGCTCACTAGTCGTCAAAGAGAAAGTTACCCCTTTACCTATGTACCGTTCGACACAAAATCGGATACGGTGCTTCTCTGACGCTGGTTGCTTCTCCTCTCAATCTTACTCTACTGAATTCTATTTTTTTATAATAAATTGTATAAAATCGAAATTTACAATCTTTTTCTACAGCCGTGATTTTAAACTGTTTCCAAGGGTCATATGCGGCGTGCTTTATGTTGTCTATAAAACACGCCATTCCATTTAAAGCACGGAGTACTTTAAGAGGTTATAAAACCTTATTTGTGAAGATTAAAAGTACAGTTATTATATCGGACCGATTTGTATGCGGAGCCCCGAGTGCCCGATTGGAGAGGGGCGGAGCCCGATGGCCCCTTTGGAGAGGGGCGGAGCCCCGAGGGCCCCCTTGGAGAGGGGTGGAGCTCCAAGAGCCCCCTTGGAGAGGGGCCGAGCCCTGAGGGCCCCCTTGTAGAGGGGCCGAGCCCCGATGGCCCCCTTGGAGAGGAGCGGAGCCCGATGGCGCCCTTGGAGAGGGGCGGAGCCCTGAGGGCACCCTTGGAGAGGGGTGGAGCTGCAAGAGCCCCCTTGGAGAGGGGCCGAGCCCTGAGGGCCCCCTTGGAGAGGTGCCGAGCCCCGAAGGCCTCCTTGGAGAGGAGCGGAGTCCCGAGGGCCCCCTTGGAGAGGGGTGGAGTTCCGAGGGCCGCTTTGGAGAGGGGCGAAGCCCCTAGGGCATTTAAGCTAACAAACTCCTCGGCTGTAGAAAAAATATTGAAGCCAACTCGTGTTTTACAGTTTAAAAATCTCGGTCGATCATAAAATTCTCGCTTTGCTCGAATTTTAACATGATCGACCTCGATTTTTAAACCCTCTGTAAAACACTAGTTGCCTTAATAGCTATTTTCTACAGCCGTGATTTTAAACTGTTTCCAAGGGTCATATGCAGCGTGCTTTATGTTGTCTATAAAACACGCCACTCCATTTAAAGCACGGAGTACTTTAAGAGTTTATAAAACGTTATTTGTGAAGATTAAAAGTACAGTTATTATATCGGACTGATTTGTATGCGGAACCCCGAGTGCCCGATTGGAGAGGGGCGGAGCCCGATGAACCCCTTGAAGAGGGGCGGAGCCCCGAGGGCACTCTTGGAGAGGGGTGGAGCTCCAAAATCCCCCTTGGAGATTATTATGAATCACTTGTGATAATCTGTCTGTTCTTAAAAATTATGTATTGTTGCACTTGTTTTACATATTACTTATTTTCTTGAACAAGATTTATTAGTACAAAAATTAGGACTATTAATACAAACATTAAGATATTAGTTTATTACTTATTAGTCACAATATTAATGGTGATATTAAAACAATTGATGAAATTTAAAGATGGTGTTGAATTAACATCAACATTAATATTTTCATTTGACGTTTTGTGCGTGTATGTAGTGTAACATAAAAATAACTTGGGATATATTAAGACTGATACGCGAATTGCTCTAACGGCGCGTGTCCGCTAATTTGTAAAATTTCGAGGCCATCGGTTTGCCGAAGTCGCCTAAGAAAGCACACGCATTTCTGCGGTACCTAAATTTTCTGGAGGGTTGCTCACATTCATGTTCTAAGCACCCTAAATTTACCTTTTGAATACTAGAAACCGACCAACCGATAAGAATAATTTTGTTGTTATTAAACGTAACTAATTAGTGGCGTGAAGGTTTCTAGTTTGGGTCACATTTGAAGCTACGCACGTTGAAAATACTTTCAACCGCATCTACCCATCCAGGGGCGCCCTATTGGCCGTTTTCCATAAATGAAACCAAGGTGCTGTACGTTCCGAGGAGCTCCTACATAACAACTTATCGTGAAGATTGGATTCGCCAGTGTTTAGAGCAATTCGAATGAAAGGACAGATAAGTTTTAACTTTCACATTTAACGTTGTTTCGCATTATTAAAACCATGTGTAGTAAATACTAACAACTAGATTAAATTCAAATTACCCCTCAACCTGACTTTTATTTAACCTACTACCTGCTTCCGCAAAGGTAGCTGCCGTGGCATATCATATAAATAGTTTTGGTGTTACAGTAGTACTACTACTTTGTTTAACCGACCGTAAAATTTTGTCCGCTGTATCCATTTTATTTTTCATTGAATTATCAATATATCCCTCTGCTACTGACGTAGAAGACCGCCCGCCATGCTTTTTCAGAGTAGTGATGTCTCCACCTGCGTCAACAAGTGGTGTCGCCGATGACCGTCGGAAACAGTGTCCGGTGTACAGTTCTGGATCTGGTAGCTTTAAAAATGTAGCTATATTTTTCCCCATAGGCCCAAATTTATTAATGCCAATTTTTTGTGTAGTGCATCTACCATTTTGATAATTAAAAAAAAGAAGTAGATGCAGTGGTACTTGGACGAAGATTAGCATACTTTTTACAAATTTCATAAAAATGATCAGTAATTGTAAATTTTCGAACTATATTGTTTTTGGCTTTAGGGACGGTTACAAGTATAGCTGATCCAAGGTCTTGCAGATCTTCAATATTCATTGATTGCAGTTCATTTGCTCGACAGGCACCCATTATTCCGATAATTAATGCAACCTTAAAAAAATTTGATGTTATGCACTTAAAAGTTTACAATTTAGAATTTCGATTACCTTTGTTGCATGGTATTTCTCGTCAGGTGCTTTGTTAGTGAATTGATTGATCTCATCTGAAGTAAATGTTCTAGCCTTTTTGGCTTGGTAACCCTCAGATTTACGTTTAAGATACGCACGCAATTTCGAGTAATTTTATTTGTTGATGTTGTGATTTATGATGAGTGTAACTCTCAACATGGAATAATGAGTCCATAACGATGATAATTTATATTTATTAGATAATTCTCCAAAATATGCTAATATAACATTTTCAGAGAATGAATTGGCATTTTTGAGACTTCGCCAATCCATAAATGTCTTGTACACCACGTTGTATTTTTTGCGGGATTTTTCAGGCAATAAGTTTATAGAGGTTACTTTAGCTGCTTCTAAGATTTCTGGCTGGGTAGAAATTTCGTCGTTTTCACTAACCCATTTTTTCTATGACTTTCAAATAATATATTCATTACATATGCTTTTTATAATAAGTAATGCTCTTAATTACTCACACTCGTGAGTTACGACTTCATAACTCACAGGTTTTAACCAATCACACAATTGCAAATCTTATAATTCACGGGTTGTAGCCTATTGCAAAATTGCTACTGCAGGAGCATCAAGTTGGCATGCCTATGTCACAACTACTTTCAAATGTTAATATAGTTTGTTTGTTAACAACTGTCATAATTTGTGAATGTGTATTACCTACATATTTTTGCGAACAACAGAAGTGAAAAAATATTAATTTAATATGAGTGCACAAAAAAGATCTTTTGGTGGCACATGGTGTGCTGTGCCGAACTGCCTAAACAACACACGAAAAAAAAATGTTTCAATGTTTCGATTTCCAAAGAACCCGCAAAGGTAATATTTATAAAACAAAATTAAACATAGCTACTTAATTATTTTATACAATTTCAGATGCCTTGCTTGGGTTACTAACCGCCGGTCTTATAAAAGCCACTAATCTGACGTTAACTTTAATTCGCTGTTAAAATAAACAAAAGCGCATCAAAACGTTAGTGCTTATGACATTTTATTCATTAGTCAACAAATTTTGATGCGCTTTTGTTTATTTTAACAGCAAATTAAAGTTAACGTCAGATTAGTGGCCTTTATAAGACTGGCTGTAAGTGTGGCAGACTCGATTTAATCGATAAGGGATCGGAACATTTGTATATTAATTATAAAGTGTGTTCAAAGCATTTCACAAAAAAATGTTTTTGAACGATTTTAATAATCGCCTTAAAGCAGATGCAGTTCCAACTCTCTTTTTATTGCCACAGGAAATTGAGCAAGGTAAGAATTAAATTCGGAATGCAAAGCTTCATGCATTACAAAAATTCTTTTAAATTTACCCTGAATATTTAGATATTAACAAGGAAAATTTGAATAGCGGAATTCATGAAGTTAGATTATTACCTGATATTGTGACAAGTTTTCCTCAAGAGGAAGTAGCTACTTTACCACCCCCCAAAAAGATAAAAATATTGTCTTGTCAGGTCATAAAAGGTAATTGTAAAACATAAGTACTAGTTTTCATATCTGGTTATTCACTTCAGATATTTCAGGGTTATCACAACGAATTCAGGCTGAGAAGATCCCGCAAGATTTAAGTGGAAAGGAAATAGAAGCCGTTAATCGTGGAATCCAAACAAGTACCACAATCTCCAGCAACAGTCCACGTAAAGCGAAGTTGAAAGCAAAACTTCACAATGCACTATCGGAGATTAAACGATTGAAAAGGCCAAAAGTAAAAGAAATTCAAAATACCAATGAAGCTGATGATTTAAGAAATCTCACTGTCTTATGTGAAAGATACCTTCCAAAAACATTATCGGACATAATTAAACTTCAGGTATCGCTTCTTTCAAAATCGAAAAAAAGGATTGCGTTATTCAGATGAATATAAGCAGTTTGCATTAACTATTTATTTTTTGGGGCCAAAGGTTTATAGATTTTTGGGAACAATTTTTACATTGCCAAATGAAAGAACGCTAAGAAAATGCACCGAGCATTGGAATATACATCCAGGATATAGTCCATTTATTTTTTCTGTGCTAAAATTAAAAATGGAAGGTCTACGAGAAGAAGCTAGGGACTGCATTTTATGC
The DNA here is from genome assembly GCA_940337035.1 of Agriotes lineatus. Taxonomy (NCBI): domain Eukaryota; kingdom Metazoa; phylum Arthropoda; class Insecta; order Coleoptera; family Elateridae; genus Agriotes; species Agriotes lineatus. The sequence goes on from CALNHX010002177.1 coordinate 178,118, forward strand.
ATTGATGAAATTTCTCTCAAGACTAATTTATTTTATAACATTTCCAAAGACGAAATTATTGGATTTCATCAAACAGATAACTCCAAATCCTATAGACCTGCACAGTTTGCTTTAGTGTTTATGGCTAGGGGTATACACTCCAACTGGAAGCAGCAGGTTGGATATGTTTTTGTAGCAACAACTTGTTCGGGACAAGAATTAAAACATTTATTGTTATGCTATCAGGCATTTGTTTCAAATTGGTTATAACGTGAGGTCACTTGTTTCTGATATAGGATCAAACTTTTTTAAAAATGCAAGAGAACTTGGTGTTTCTCCCGAAACTCCCTATTTTTTTTGTAGACGATTACAAACTATTTTACTTATTTGACACCCCTCATCTTTTAAAGGCAATAAGAAATAATCTTTTTAAACACAAATATGTTTTTAATGGGAAAGAAACTCACAAAAAGTATCTTGAACAATTTTATAACAGGGATAAAAATATGGCAATAAAACTAGCACCAAAACTTACTGATGCACATATTCACCCTAATAATTTTCAAAAAATGAAGGTAAAATATGCCAGCCAAGTTTTCAGTGCAACGGTGGTGGGAGGTCTTTCAACCTACATGAGCTTTGGAGCATTACCATTATCTGCAGAAGGCACAATTGATTTTGTAGAAAAAATGGACAAGCTTTTTGACACGTTAAATTCAAGCAGAGGTACTTCCGCTAAATACTGCAATAGGCCATTTATTGGAGCAGAGTATCAAATCAGTTTTTTAAATGATATGAAATATTTTTTTAACGATGTTAAGGTCTTCAGTCACGCAGGAAAAAATGTGACAAATAAAATTAAAAGTTTATGGTGCTGGCAAGTAACTATATCAGGATTTTTACAACTTTGGGATGAACTTGGAAAACCTACGTTGTATACTAGACGCATTAATCAGGATTGCCTGGAGAATTTATTTAGTTCACTGAGAATTCAGCAAAGAAATTCCACAAACCCAACACCTATACAATTTAAGAGATCTTTTAAAAAATTATTTACTTTAAATTATTTCCAACACTCCGAAGGAGCAAATTGTAGACTTTGATGAGGTTTTAAGTCGAATAAACTCAAATTCCATTGAAAATATGAAATTCATACAACAGGAGCAATCCCTGTTTCAAAATTTTGAATTAAAAGTCAACGAAACAGATTACAGAAATTTAGATTTGCCAAAAAAAAAATGCCTTAACATATGTTTGCGGTTATTTAATAAAAAAATGTTTAGAGAAACATATTTGCAATGTTTGTACAGATTTTGCAGAAACTAAACCTGAATTGGATCCAGGTAATCTTTTTTGTCATTATAAAAGTTATAAAAATGAAAATATGGATACATTTGGTAATTTAAAAATGCCTGATGATAATTTTTATGAATATGTTTTCAAATTAGAACAAATATTTCTTAAAAATTTCAATAAAGATTGCTTAAAACTTGAAGTGGGACAATGCTTAAAAAACAGAATGATATTAATTGAGTTTCATCATCCATGTGCTAATTTCCCAAAAGATTACATATTAAATCTATTTATAAGATTTAGAATATGTGCTACTTTAAAGTTTGTGAATAGAGATTTAGAATCCCAAAAGGGAAAAAATAAAAAATGTATAAACATATTGCATTTATAAAATGCAATAACATACTTTTTGATCAAGAAAAGTTTAGATAAAGGTTGGCTGCTATGGACAATGGACTGCCAGGTTTTGTGTAATTGACATAATAGAACTAGTAACATGTGAGCAGAGGAAAACGAAATCAAGCTTGATATTGAAAAAATTAAGTCATGTGCTTTATTACTTCTGATGTTTAAATATTACAGTTATTATAATAGAAGTGTCAAGTTGTTTAAGTTATCAAATTTTAAATTACACATGCAGTTCTTATAACTTAATACATTAGTTCTTTTCATTACAAGCGTCGAAAGTAGCGAAGCCCGAGTGGATCTAAAACACGAGCACAGATGTTTGCACTTTCGGGCGAGTTATGAACACTATTTTTTAGACGACCACACAAAGTAAATTCTATTTTTAAGAATTGTTTTTATTTATTTCGTTTACAAAATTTATTGTTATGTTGTTATTAGTACAATTATAAAAAATTAGGGGTTGTTGGGAAGCTTGAAGAGTTTGTTCCATTTCCTTTTTTGATGCTTTTCTCTCTGATGCTAATGCTGATGGTGTGGCATCTGTATTTAATTGAAGTTTTGGTGTTACAAAATGTTCCATCAGGCTCACCGACGTCGATGATGAAGACGCAGAATCCTCTATTGAGTTCAGGATGGTATCAGCTATCTTTATTTTCTTTTGCACCGATTCTTCAATGTAGCCCTCGGCTACAGAAGTAGACTTCCATGCCCCATGACGTTTAAGGGTGGTGATATCACCTCCAGCATCTACCAGAATCGTAGCAGATGAGCGTCTATAACAATGACCGGTATATAGCTCTGGTTCTTGCAAGCTGAGGTAGGTAGCCATGTAGGTATCTCGGAGTATTGGCAATTTTTTAAATTGCAATGACTTGTTTGGTGCATTTTTGATTTTGATACTTTAACAAAAAACGCTTTTCAGTTAGGTTTAATGGTCTAAGAGCCGCATATTTCTTGTACAATTTGTAAAATTCCCCAGCAATTGTGAAAGATCGCTCCCTTTTCGTTTTGGTGTCAGGTATTTTGATGAGCACAGCAGAGCCTAGATCTTCTATATTATCGACAATTAGTTGTACCAATTCATGTTTTCGACATGCGCCATAAATTCCAACTACTAACAGCACCTGGAACAAGAATAATAAAGTGTAATATAAAAATCGCCAATATTAAAAAGGAATCTAAACAGTCAGTCGTTACTGAACAAGAGATAGAAGTGGAAATAATTATCAACTTACCTTTTGTAAGAGACGTGTGTCATTTGGTGCTTCATGAAGGTATCTATTTATTTCTTCAGTTGTCAAATTTTTGGAATTTTTGGGTTTGTATCCATCTGATTTACGTTTTAAATAAGCTTTTAACTTAACGTATTGTGTTGTCTACATTCTGGTGAATACTAATAGTGCTTTTTAGCATTGAATACTGGGTCCATAATGTGTTCGGTACAATTTTTGCATATAACTCGCCAAAATATGCCATGAAGACATTTTCAGAAAATGACGAATTAATTCTCTTTTGCTTGCGCCAGTTCATAAACTTACTGTATGCAAATTCATAATGTTCCTTTGATTTCGGTGGTAAAAGTTCTAAGGTGTTTTCTTCTGGAGCTATTAAAATTTCTGGCGGCGTGCAGTCCAAGTTTGAATAATCATCATTACTTTCCATCATATTTACTATTTACAGTTCAATGAATTGTTTAAATTGATACACAAGGAAATAAATTCACATTTAAAACAATTTAAATGTTGAAAGCAAAAAACAACTGTTTGTTTGTAAAAATGTAATTCAACGTAACCATACCGACGAATAAAGCAAAAGCGTCTGGATTATTTAAATCACGGTTCGCTGAATTGTGTGACAAACGTCAAAGTAACGTTTGTCACACAATTAAGCAGGCCGTGATTTGAATAACTTTGTGCCGCACAGTGGTCGAAATGTCCAATCTGGTGCGTCAAAAATATGAAAAGTTATTTTTTCCACGACCGGGAGTAGAAGTCCGTTTCTATAGCATCAAAATTGTGACAGAAGTAGGACATTTGCTCCCTAGAGACTAAATAAGACAAAAATTTCCCTAGGGAGTTTTCATTATGACTGACACAACAATTATGCCAAATTCGAGGTTATCAGGTTTTGACACAAACTGACGCAAAAACTAACCTGCTAACCTCGAATTTGACATAATTGTGAGCTCTTGTCATAATGACTTACAGTGCCACCAACTTTAAAATTTACCATAGGTTACTAATTTTAAAATAATTTTAACTAAAATGTCAATAAATGACGTTTAAAAAAACGGGTTTTTCGTTTTTAGTCTTCCTGTAACGTGAAAAAAATAGTATATGCAACTCGGAGAGAATGCTATTTTGCTTCAGTGCAATTTCTCTCCCTTATTGCATAATCTACTATTTTATATCTGTTTACTTTGGGTTAATAAATATCGTTAAATAATCTATCGACCCCCGCTAAACAATAAAATCGAGGCTCTTTTGTTTTTTACCGTACGATCGTATGTCAAACTTGGCGTCTATTGCGCTTGTGTTACAAAGTGCTTGTGAGAAGTTTTCAAATGAGAAGTTTTTCGATTTGCATTATAAAGCTAGTGACGTTGGCAATTATTCGAATATGATGGAAGTTGTAGTTGAAGGTAAGGGGGACATTATTATCGAGTACAGTTATAATTAAATTGAATATCTAAATGTCAAATGATTTAATTTAGTGAATATGTGTGTTTTAATTTTATATCAAGGAAAGTGTTTCAAGAAGTAAGAGTTAGAAAAAAAATCTAAGTTGTTCTATGATCTCTTCTATACATTAACAAGTTGCAAAATTAATCCACACTAATGGGCCATTCGCACTTTTTGCGCAAACTTGCGCATTTATTAGTAAAACTGATGCCTTTAACGGAATGTTTTTCGTTTTAGGCGAACTCCCTCCTGCTTATGAATCAATATCAAGAACCTCGCTTTATAGTTTAATTAGAAGTGGTATTGTAACTAGAAAAACAATTACAACTTATGTTCTTAATAGTCCAGAATTAAATAATATTTCACAAAAAAGTGAAGCAGCCGTGAAAAAGAAATTATCAGTTTTTATTAGCCAATTTAACAATAAATGGATACAAAGTGGTAGACATGCAGACAGATTTGAAGAAAAAAATGCAGCCTGGCTAAGAGGTAAAATAGAAGTAAATTTGGATACTCGAGCACCTGTTAATAATATGAAAGGACGACCCAAAAAAGGTTTTGTAGGGAGTTCTGAAAGAAGTAAATTGAGGAAGATAAAACCTCTTTTAGAACAAACAAGTACAGAAGAACTTACTTATGCTGCTAAGGTTTCTTTAAATATTTCTGAACATAGAGACGCTGCAACTGTGTTAAAAGAAATTACACAATCTTCCCCAACCAGAGTCAGTAAAATAAAAAAGCCTATCAGTCACCAATATTGCGTCCCTTACCCTACGCATCAGAAAAAGCTTTGGCCTTATATGTTAATGCAAGGATGACCAAAAATTCATATAAATTAATTAGGAAACACGCAAAATCCCAACAGTGCGACATTTATCCGTCCTATGACAAATTGTTGTAAGCGAAAAAAGACTGTTATCCACCAACAGAAGATACATTAGTTACAGAAATGTCTGCTGAAATTAAATTACAATCTCTTTTGGACCACACCACAAAACGTCTAGCCATTTTCCAAGAGGAGGTTCTTAGGCAATATTTGTCGGAAAACGATGACGAACTGACCTTCACATACAAATGGGGATGCGATGGAAGTAGCAACCAACACGAATACAAGCAAGCTTTTTCTGACGAATTTACTGAGATTAGCGTACCGTTACAACTCGTGTCCAGTTCGAATAAGACATTGATATTATGGCAAAATCCGGTGCCCTCTTCAACAAGGTTTTGTCATCCAATAAAATTCTTGATGAAAAAGGAAACTAGTGAATTAACCAAATCAGAAATAAGTAATATCGAACACCAAATCAAAGATCTCACCACCACATCTCTTGTAATAAATGGGCATTAGGGTGGTTCTACGTTATACTTGGTGGACAAAACTTTTTCGATTGTTTTTGGTCGCACCCCCTGAAGTCGTTCCAATGCTAAAAAACAAACCTATACAAAATTTGAGCCCAATCGAATAATATTAACACGTGCCACCGAGCCCCGGAAGTTTCCAAATTGCAGATTTTAACTTAATTCACTTATTATCAATTAATATCTCGCGAACAGTAAGTCGTATCGCAATTTTGGTAATGACATAAATAAAAGGAAATTTAATTTGCTACAAATTTAGTTACATGCAATTTCTTCGTAAACTTGTTGGAATTTCAAAAAATATGCTTTAAGTATTAGAAAAAGGTAAAAATTCTTGAAAAATTGCTTTTTTATATTAATACATAATTAAAAATATAATAGAGTTGAGCAAATATATTTATTTACAAACTAAATAAAACGAACAATATTAAATAATTACTGAAGTTACATAAATTTAAAACATTATATTTAGAAACTTAAGAATAAAACAAATATAGCAAGTTACCTATATGTAAAATAATGAAGTACATATCACAATAGTTACTTTTTTGTTGCTAAAGAAGCTTTACTGGAATCCGGATATTGACGCCGACAATCACTAACAACTTGTAGCAAGTACTGCTTTTGGTCCTCTTTTTTGGTAATTAAGCTATTATATTCTTCGATCAGTTTAATCATTCTTGCCGAAATAGCATTGGTGATCTGAAGTAAACCATTACATATACTTAAATTTTCCATCTCTTCGTTTTCTCCTTATATCTTCTCTTTCCAGTCGTTATTCAGTTCTCTTCTCTTTTTGATGTAACCTGATATCAACCAACACCAAGCATACTACCTGGTCGCCCTCTTTGAAGAAGCAAGAACTGTTTATCTTCTTCTACATCTATTAATTCTAATGCGTTCGCATGTGCGATATCGAACAGGTCATCAAATTTTTCAACAAATTGTTGTTCTTTCCTAATTAGTTCTTTTATTTCCTTGTTTTTCCAAACTCCTTCATTCAGAATATAATGATTCCAGATTTTGTACAGAATAATGTTTTTCCTTAGCTGGAATCCGTGATTTTTACCAAAATACAGCTACTTCTTGAATAATTAATTTTGCACTTTCACGTAAATTCATTTTAACTATACGCATATTAAAACAGTACTTGTACGTAAAACTTGTTTGTTTGAGGGCAACTTAATACTAATAAATTGATGTGCATCATTTCCCAATAAAATTATTTAGTCTTTTTCACGAAGAACCTTTGACGTTGAGGCCATTTTATGCTTTATAATTTTAAAATACGCACGACACTATACTAAATTTCAATAAAGAGTGCAGTAGATGGCACTCTGAACTCAAACTCAGTTTTACACAAGGGAAGTATAAGTTTGTGTGACTGCTCGTGTTTTACAATAATTTCGTCCTATATAATTCAATTAAACGTTGTAGGCCAGCTTCTTTTATCTACTATTTATCGGTTTTCCTTTTATATTTTTAGGATTTATACCGAATGTGAAATTAATAATTTTGAAAAAATATTTTATTGTCAGATGGTTGTAATGATGTCTTTGGTTTGACCAATCACGGATGTGGTTATGATTACTACTTAGTTCCAAATACTGCATGCTTATTTGAAATTTAGTTTAGTTCAAAATGTTTAAACACGCAACACAAGTAATACCTTTCGCAATGCTTTCAACTAGCGTAACAGAAGGGTTCTAGATTTCAGAAAACCAGTGGCGTCGCTAGCATGTCATTTGTTTTTCGGATCTCTCTTTCTTGTTGAATGGTCCGAAAAACAAATGGCATGCTAGTGACGCCACTACAGTAAACCACATCTGATGGTATACTCTCCCTCTAAACATCTGGTTTGTATTGACAAACAAATAAACTGTGTTCGACAGTTCGAGTCTGCTTTTTTTTAAATAACCAATTCCCAAAATATTTCAATATGCTTAAAATAGGTAAAAAATTGATATTACTCAATTTCAAACATTTATATATTATAAGATCTATTTACTTGTATCATCAAAATTAGTCTAAAATTTAATAATGGATTGCAATTTACTTCAAAATTGCAATACATCTACGTTTTCAAATTAAAAATGAAAGAAAAAAAATCTCGAATTATTACGTTTTTCTAATACTTTACACATTTTTTTTAACATCCAGTAGGTTTACGGACAAATTGCATATAACTAAAATTGTAGAAAATTAAATTTTCTTTTATTTATGTTATTATCAAAATTTCGATAGCACTTCCGGTTCGTCAGATATTAATTGATAACCAGTGAATTCAATGAAAATCTGCAATTCGGAAACTTCCGAGGCTCGGTGGCACGTGTTAATATTGTTCGATTGGGCTCAAAATTTTTATGGGTTAGTTTTTTTGGCATTGGAACGATTTTAGGAGGTGCGACTGACAAAATTCTGAGGTTGCAAAATTAGAACCACCCTAATGGGCATACAGTAAAGGTCAGCCATCAATTGTTGTTTACAATGGTCGATGGAAAGGTATGTAGTTCCTTGACAAACATATGTGGACAAAAATGTTACATTTGCGGTGCATCGCCAAAGGAGATGAATAACATCTCAATTTTTTTGAACAAATTACCGAACAAGGAAAATTACTCCTTTGGGCTTTCAACTCTGCACGCTTATATCCGCTTTTTAGAATGTCTTTTACATATAGCCTATCGACTGGATATTAAGAAATGGCAAGCCCGGTCATTCGAAGAAAAGGAAAGTGTAAAAATAAGAAAAGATGCGATAAAGCTAAGATTTAGAAGAGAAATGGGACTAGTAGTTGACCAAACGAAACAAGGCACCGGAACGACTAATGATGGCAATACTGCTCGTCGTTTTTTCAGCAATCCTGAACATTCGGCGGAGATTACTGGCCATGATAAATGTTTGATATCTCGATTTGCAACAATTTTGAATGCGATGTCCAGTGTTTTATCACTGAATACGGATAAGTTTGATATATACACAAGAGAAACCTGTGATTTGTACTTAAATCTGTATCCGTGGTTTTATATGCCCGTAAGCGTTCACAAAATGCTTGTACATGGTGGTTCTGTAATAAAAAGTTCGTTATTACCAATCGGACAATTGTCCGAAGAAGCACAGGAAGCCAGAAACAAAGACTGTAGAAATTTTCGAGAAAAACATACTCGAAAAACATCACGGAAAAATACCAACGAGGACCTACTTCACATGCTACTAATTACGTCTGATCCTGTTATTTCTCAAATAATTCCAATACCATGAAGGAAAGGTGCATTTATTAGCACTGATGTTCGATATTTATTGGAAGAGCCAGCTTTATCTAATTCAAATGGAAATAGTAGTTATAATGGTGAATCAACAGATGATGATTAAATCTTTATGAAATGTTTATAAAACTTTTGTATTCCCATGTTTTAAATATATTTGACAATGTTTTTTTTTTACTACCAAACTAACTTTCTATTCCATTTTTATTAAACACTGTATTTTATAATCCATACATTATCCACTTATATAAAAATACGTCTTCTAAAAAAGGTAAGTTATGCAGCTTTTACGGTGTGCCGTCCAGTAAATCAACATTTTCAAAATAATATTTATGTTCCACAAACATCTTTAAGGGGTGTGAAAAACATAGCTCATATTCCCCTTATGACGTGATGTCAGTCTTCAAATAATTTCGTAAACCCCAAAACCCAACTTACCCTCTAATCAAGTAAGTATATTGAGCAGACTATTTCCCACATCTCTTATTATCCAATGAAAAGCCATGCTTTTTCAAAATTCAACCAATCGTGTGTTTTTGTAGTGGCAAAAAATCGAAATTTTCCCTTGGGATTTTGTCAGTTTCTTTTGCCACTTGCATCCACGGCAACCACCAAATATGTTGCTTTAATCAAGGTGGTATTTAAGAAACGTCATTTAAACTGTCATTGCGCATCAGTATAAATGTCAAACTGAACCCATATTTGGGAAATAGTCCACAAAATGTATTTCGGGCTCATGATTTTGCTCGGCAAATGTTTTACTCACGATTTGTTGTTTTTTTGGCAATGCCCCTCGACAAACTAACGTTGACAAATTCCCTCGCCTTCGGCTCGGGAATTTGATCAAGTTAGTTTGTCTTGTGACATTGCCAAAACAAAATACTTTCGTAAAACATTTTTACCGGCAAAAGCATTTGCCCTTAATACATTATTACTGAAAATCGTACGACACTCATTAATGACCAATAGAAAAATTAGTTTACGAGCCGTAACCAAGACAATAAAAAATTTCTTGGAAATTTTTTGTAGGTAGACCAACCTAACTGTGAGGGTTTGTGGCGTTACGATTTCTTACCGAATCTGCATTCGAGCATTAATTCATAACCGGAAATTATTTTCGTGCATTCCAACAACATCCTAATTTTCCCTCGCGTCCCGCTCGGGCAAATTAATACGACGTTGTTGGAACGCACTCAAAAAAATTTCCGGAAAGAATTAATGCTCTTATGAGATTATATGTGAATATTTTTGTCGCGCCAGAATCGTGAATTAGACCACTGTGTGCCGTTACGATATGACTAGTATGATATACTATCGTGCTAGTGTATGAGATCGTCAACTTTCTGTAGTAGGCTGCTGTCGCGATAATGTTACTTTCATATGTGGTCGTCTAAAAAATTATTATTGATGTAGCAGTTGTAACATTGTTTAAGTGTTGGTTTCTATGTTAATTTTTATAGCCGACCCTTATCAGAAATTTAAATGATCAAGCTGTACTTAGTACCTAGAAGTTATTGTATGTTTCTTAAAATAAACCTTAATGTTAATATTTTAGTTTTTTAAAATACATGTTATTTTTAGTTACTGCATTTTTCATTCATATAAAATACCTTTACATGTAACCAAAAGAATTCGAATTGATAGACAACTTTGTATTTTTGCTGTAATATATCTGTATTTTGGTTTTAAATAATATCCGACATAATAATTTTCATTGCTTGCTTGCTTGACGCCACTTTGAGAGCGAACCCGTGGGCCGAATTGGCTGATTTTGGTGTTAATTGACTCAGGGCGACGCAAGTAAGCCAGTAGTAGTGTTTTCAAATTTTTATAAGTGACTTTTTTTTATGTGGATTTTCTAACCTCAAAATTAACTCGACAGAAAAAATGGATCACTCTTGTACAAATTGTATTAAATGAATTATTTCGCGCCCAATTTGGGTGCAGAACGCTAGTTTTTTAATAATTTGCATTGCTTTTAGTTTCACTGCTAAATAGTCCACCTCTGAAAAAATTCATTAGCCTTATTTCTGTAACCTTCATTTTTGTTTTGTTTTTTATTTTTATATTACATTTTATTTCTAAGTTAATGCATTTCCATATAAATTGCGTGGACTTTAAACGTACGGATTATTCCTGTTTAGTTTAAAATTTAGGCGCTTCTGCACACCACTAGGATCATGGCGGACAATTTCAAGGTCACAAAAATTGAGTATGCTGACATCAAAAGCGCCGACACAGAGAGGCCATTCTGATTTAGGGTATTATTCTGTGCCAAGGTATTTAGAGTGAGCCACAACCTTCTATAGTTACAAGCCGGAGCACGTAGATTTGACAACATTGCAGCGGAGGCATGATTTTTTAACCTCACTTTTTTCAAGTCGTGTGTGTTTGTTTAGTTTATGAATTTTGTATGAATTTAAACAGAAAAAATTGTAAGTATATTATCTGTTTAGTGATTAATAATTATAATTTACTAGTAATTACTTGTAGATGCCGAGAAAGTGTTGTGTCCCTGGGTGTAACAGTAATTACAATATTATTTGAGGGATGAATATGTGGCTACATTTCGTTTTCCCAATAATGAAATTCTTCATCAAAAGTGGTTAAGAACATC
>CALNHX010002178.1:0-189715 GCA_940337035.1 Agriotes lineatus
GGACAAGGTCTAGGTACCTTAGAGACATTAAGCCGAACATAATTAATAATGAATTATTATAAACGTCAAACATCAATGACAAACAAACAAACAGCACATATTGTCGCGCCGCACGCATTTGCGTTGGCATTGGCTTGTTTCAATAATTCCATGGCATCACTGATTTTTGTGAAAATGCTAGTTTGTTTTTTGCATTCCTTCGGTTCCGGAAAATAAAAAATTGTTAGCAACAGTATGAATGGATGCAGTATTTTTTTCTCTACAAAAAATATAATTACACTTTAACTCTAAAGTAATTAGGGGAGCAAATAATTGAACATAATTAATTTACTATGCAAATTCCTATGGTGCGTCGCGCAAGTCAGCACCCGGTATATAACAGCAATGAGATAACATGAACAACAAAATAGAATGCTTGACTAAGTAAGAGATGACCATACGAAAAAAAAAATTATTTTAGTAGCCATGTGTGGTTGACATCTGTCATAATTAAATGTGCGTCAGGCCTACTCGAATATTTGCTATTATGTTTATCTCTTACTCGAGCAATACGAGTTATTTTCTTGTTCATGTTATCTTATTGCTATTACAGTAAAATTCACCTTCGCGGATACACGGACACCTCCCTTGAACGGACAGTTTCTCATGGTCCCGACCGACTCTCATATAATTTGCATTGTGTTAACTCCCTCTTGGACGGACATTCTCTTGAACGGACGCGGACACAAGAAAATGTTCTCTTAAACGGACAAAAAACAAAATAAAAAAATAAACCCCTTGTCTCATTTTTCTGTCGCAAGTGTCGCTGTTGCATTTCTCAATAGTGCGCGCATCAACTTCGCTTCCTGCCTTCACTGAGAAACTTTCCCGAGTTAACCGGGGATTCACCGACTTCAATCTTTCGGTACACACGGGGATTCAGGATTAGTCTGACGTCTATGAGGAAAAGACACAGTGGGGGACACATTCATTGTAGAAATGGCACCAAATATAAAAATTCTCACGCTTAAACAAAAAATTGAGCTTGTTGAAGTCAGTGTTGCCAGATGTACGATAATTATCGTTTTTGTACAATCATTTTACCATTCGTACGATGTACGATAGCACATGTACGATAATGGCAAAATGTACTATAATTTGACTATTATTGAAAATTTTCATAAATTTGGCAGATACGTACTAATATTAACCATCTTCGATATGACAGTTACGTGCAGATATTTTGCTCAACCGGTATTAATGATTAATCACAAGGTTCTGAAATTTAATTCGAAGCTGTTACTATTTATGATAAAAAGCTGATCACATTACAGCACGTACTTGTAGGGGGTTTCCCATCGACTTCCCACATGCCCACTTTCGACTTGTATCTTTCGCAAAAAATGCATCCCGAAGGCATTCTCTAATCTCTATCGCGGTTTAATTAGCACCTAACGTATCGTTGAGTTACAATCGATTCTTCGACCATTCAACAAGTAAAATCGGATTTGTTTGATTTGTTGAATTCGTGTGTTATAATTTAAAATGTCAGATTTGGACGGTAGTAATGGAAATGTGGGCAAAAAGCGGTGTTCCACGCCTGAATATAACAAACGTAAAAGAGGTGAAAGTTCGGCAGTTTTAAAACACAGAGTGCAAAAGTATCGCCGGGAATGGGAAATGCAAAGCCAATTTAAGGGCTGGTTAGCAGAAGGAAAAGGTAACTAATATTTCTTACTTTTAATCGATGTAGGGACTAGTTGGCACGTTTAAACTTTACAGATTCCAAAAGAGCACATTGCCGTGCTTGTAATGTAGACATGACTGCTGAGTTAACAGTGTTAAAAAATCACGGACAATCTTCTAAACACCTTCTTAAAATGACGATAATACCAAAAACAACCATTATGGACGTTTTCAAAAATGCGGAAAATCCAGTTGAAATACAAAAAAAATCTGCAGAAATTAAATTAACCGCCTTTTTAACTGAACACACTATATCATTTAATTCTGCAGATCATTTAACGCGGTTATTAAAAGAATGTTTCCCGGATTCGAGAATTGCAAAAGAGGTAACACTCGGCAGGACAAAAGCAACACAGATTGCAAAAAACGTTCTTGGTAGCTGTTCCGAGGACGATATAACTGCACTTTTAAAAAGTAATAAGTTTAATATTATTATAGACGAATCTACGGACATTGCATCTTTAAAAACATTGTGTGTATGCGTACGATTCTTTTATTCTGAAGTAGGGAAAGTAGTCACGTTGTTCTGGAAACTTATACAAATATTTTCGGGTGACGAACCAGATCAAGCACATGAAGGAGCCACTGCCGAAAGACTAATGAGCTACAAGATGCATTACTTTCAAAGGAAATTCCTTTACAAAATATAATTAGTTTCGCATCGGATGGTTGTAATGTTATGTTTGGTCAGCATAATTCTGTATCGAGCAAATTAAAAGCTGCTATACCAGGTATTATGGTACAGAAATGCATATGCCATTCCCTATATTTGTGCGCAAGCCAAGTTTGCAAATGTTTACCCAGATTATGTGAAGATTTGGCCAGAAATATCGGTGCAACTGAACTGCGCACAAAACCCATCAGTCCCTTAATCCAACACTCGAATTGCGCTCAACAGATTTGCCTACCTGGGTTGACCCTTACTATAACTCGAACTGCGCACAAGGGATTAGGATGGGAGGCAATCATAAAGTGATATTTTTCAAGTTCTGATCTAGACAACCTTTTTTTAAATTAAATTAAATGTTTCTAGTAAATTTTTGATATACCATGCTTTTGCTATGTTCGCTTTTGAATCCGGCCACCCGGTTATATAAATTGTTTTCGCTATTGGTTATTCTAGAGTTAATTTCAATAGTAATTTAGGATGCAAGTAACGTTATCAAGCTTTTTTACATTACGAGAGAATAGTTTGAATGAACGAGCGACGTTAGGAGCGAGTGCTTTAAAATTCTCGAATAATGTAGAAAGCAGATAACGTTACGTAGTATATCGTAACACGGTTTATTTTATAAATACTAATCTTTTTAAAAAATAGGCAGAATGGTTATTAATGACACTTACAAAAGCGAGTGGTGGTATCACTAGCAAGATAAAAACTCAATACTGGATTGTTGGTAGCGCTGTCAGGTTATGTTAAATTTGAGATTTTCAGGTTAAGTTTTGCATCAGTTTGTGTCAAATAACAAACAAAATCTAACATCTACATCCCTGCGACAATTCGCCTGCATTTTTTAGGTTTAAGAGGATCGAAGTAAAACCGGATTTTTCACATTGTTAAACATATCGTTCGTTGATTTCTGGTGTTGAAATTTGGGAAATAGTCTACTAAAAGATCTCTCAACCATATCGAATTGCATGTGATAAGTTTTTGAAAATAGCCCTCATTCGCTGCGCTGTCTCGGGCAATTTTCAAAAAACTTATGGGCAATTTAACATGGTCTTGGGATCTTACTACTGATTATTTCTCAGGCTTTACGTCAATTCAATTTGTGTCAGTGGCGTAGCTATCATAGCGCCAGTAGCCTTGCAACGGGGCCCCGAAGACCAGGAGGCCCCGTCCCTTAACTTTAACGAAAAATAAACAATAAACGTGGAGTTTTTTACAATACCACTGTTAATAAAAGTATCATCATCAGAATATTATATATAAGTATAATGCTCCGGAAAGTGATTTTTCAGAAGTATATACTGTTAGCTATTGTTTTGCACTTTGCCAATAACAGCTCAAACCCATTAAAAATTATTCAAGAAAGAGTATAGCATAAGAACGCTTTCAATATCGACTTTTTCGACAACCGTCAAAAAAGGGGACATTCGCGCATCGTTATCAATGCCGCGAAGTTTGCCATTTTTTAACGTGGTAAAAAATAGGTTATTTATTTACGTTACCACTGACGACATGAAAAAAACATTTTGCGCACTAGAGCGCCAAAAAAATTCGCACACTATGGTGCGTGTTTGTATTACGAGCGCGAAATTTTTTCAAGCGTTCGAATGAAAGAAGTAACATTCTCATGCTCTAAAACCATTAATTTCGCGCACGATGCAAAAATAACATTTAATGTCTATTGAAAGTTAACTGACGGTCAGTAAATGAGATTTGAACATTAATGAGTTTGTCATGAGCGCCATGACTAAAGACAGAAAAGGAAATTTTTAGTTCTTTTAACATTGTGTAGATAGACATATACAATATAGTTTAGGTGTGAGGTCTAGTGTACAGATTTGTGTTGACTTTTATTTTAAGTATAATGTCTGTAATTGTATAATAACCAAAACCGTTAATGCTTTTTTTCGAAAACTGTCAAAAAAATCAATTTGAACTCTATGCTTTTACGTTCTATTAGAGCACTAATAATATTTTCCGGTGGGGCACACAATTTCTAGCTACGCCACTGATTTGTATGATTATTTCCCACGCTTTTCGTGTAGTTTTGAAATTCTAAATTTATTCAGACACGTACTATGCTATTGCAATGGATTTAATCTTATTTACAACTGTAGCCTGGCTTAAAGCGGAACAGCACCAAAGGACTGCACTAACACTTTACCGCAGTTCGTGGTAACCAAGCTTAAACAAACCTTTTAAAGGATAAACTATTTACCTGTCGCAACTGTATCTATTAATTCAGTGAAAAAGCGTCCGAAAATATTTAAAATCGGCTTTGCTTCTTCCTATTATGTGCATTTGCCAAAAATGAAATGAATGACTGTGTTCGATCTGACTACCTGCATATACCGTGCGCAATTCAGTAGGAGATTAAACAACCCTTTTAACACTAAACTACCTGTCGCTAGTCGGTGCGCAGTTCGAGTGCCTCCAGAAATATTTATGGTTTCTTTAAAAACAGCTGTAAACGACAGGCCATGTTAAAAGAATTTCAGGAGTTTTGTCATGTAGATCCTCATCAAATTTTGCGACCAGCACAAACGAGATGGTTGTCGCTATTAGCCGTTGTAAGACGAATTTTAGAACAATGGGATCCTTTAAGATAATTTTTTACGGCAAACTACGTTGAGCATCGCCTTCTTGCAAGCGAAGAAATTTACAGTGCACTCAACAATACGCAAATAAAACTGTATTTTATGTTTCTTGATTGGGTGTTACCCAAGTTTGTAGATTTAAACAAATATTTTCAAAGCGAGAAAGTAGTTATTATAAATTTACACGAAAAAATGATCGAGACTTACAAAGAATTATTGCTGGCTTATATGGAGCCAATTTATGTGAGGCAGACAGATTTACAAAACATTGATCCGGCAAATAATGCGAAGTTTTTGCCGTACCGCAACATGTACCTTGGAATTGGCGTTTTCCAAAACATACATTCTCTAGAAAATGCTGCAGTTCAGACAGATTTTTATGAAAGATGCAGACATTTTTTAATTATATCGTGCTTTGAAATTAAAAAAAGATACGATTTTAACGATCCAGTGTTGATTAAACTTTTAAGCAAAGCTAATATTACGAAATGTGATTCCTTACTACCTTTAATGGCCAGCGTTCCTCTTATTTGTGATCCTAGAAATACACACGATTTACAACGGATAGACGATCAATGGCGAAATTTAAAAAATGTTATTGATTTACCGGAAACTGAAGAAAGCGATAAATTTTATTACAAATTAGGGAAAATTGCTGGTTTTGACGGGGAACTACGTTTTCCAGATCTGAGCAAATTTGCCTTGAATGTGTTATCACTACCTCATTTCAAGTGCCAGTTGCGAACGGATATTTTCAAAAGTTAATTTAATAAAAACAAAGGCACGGAATAGACTAATAACCAGTACATTAAATGGAATTTTACTTTCATCGCAGCATGTAAACCTAGAAAATGGTTGCGTGAATTTTCAACCAACTCAGAAAATGATACAATCTATGACGTCTGCCAAATTATATACCAGTAAACGTCGAGAAACGGAAGCAATGGGGAAAGAGGAAGAGGAGGACGAAGAAGAAGAAGACGAAATCCGATTTGAAGGTGTAACAGAGGCAATTGAATAGATATTGTATTATTTAATGTTTTATTTAGTTCTGTTGCTCTAAACTTGAGTGTTTATAATTTGTGTTCATTAAATATTATATTTTAATTTTCGTTCTTGTAGTTATACTTTTTCCTATGTACGATCCAAAATATTATAATACGATAAAATGTACGATAATGTACGATAATTTTTACTACTGTTGTACGATAATAATCCTTCTTCGATCTGGCAACACTGCACAAGAATTTTCCCTCAGTAGATCTGCAACGATCGTAGAGACATTTTGTCGGTGTTCTGGGTGGGGATTCTGTGTTTCCAAGTTGTTTAAATTGTGTAAAGCTGGAATATGTAGAAAATAAGTCAACAAAATTACGAAAAAAACCGAAAAAATCGATCACTTTTAATGATTTTTTTACAATTTAAGGGGGAAATCACCCCAAATCTACCTCCTTGCTACAAATGTTCATGTTCTAGTACTTTTCACCTCTCTAGCTCCTCAGAAGAAATGTAAAGGCTAAAATAATTCTTTTCATCCCTCAAAACTACCGAAAAGTGATTTAAATAGGTGGGGGGGCTTACCCCAAAAAACGGCGGGTGATGGGGGAAAACGGGTCATATTCGGATTCAGGTCATTTTACATAAGAATCAGCAGGAATGGTGCCAGGGCCGATTTTCATGCTGACCGGTGTTATTTACTATTTAGGTTAAAGATTTATCATTTGACTGTTGCACGTACTAACTAACGCTCAATCGATGAACTTTAGGAGGTGGTGGTATTACAATATACCTACTCGAAGAAAACATTTTTACGGATTAACGAAATTAATGAAATTTTATTAAATTTTAGCTAGTATCAATCGAGGGCATGTCGAACAGCAACAAGAAAGGGTTAGGTACTGTGTATACAGGTTGTTCCTAAAGTCATGGTAAAAAATAAACACGAATAGGCTATCGCTATATTTCGAAAGTATTCAAAAAATCGATACGTACCTTTTCCGAGAATAAAATTTATTCAAGTTTCGCGCAAATAGTTACACACGCCAGTGGTTGGTGAAATATTTTAAAGTGAGGTAATTACGCAACTCTCAAGGATGAATTTGTTGAAATCGAAGTTTCTTATCGCAAGAAAAGAAATATACGCCGCAGGTGGTTTGTGATAAAGTGGACTATTTTTAAAACTGGATTTTCAATCAGTGTGGTGGTGTCTTTGACCAGTACGCGTTTAATAAAATTTTAGATAGATCTGTTTATCAACACCGAAATTGTTGCTTTGACTTTGTGTAACCCTGCAACCTCGTTCAAGGTTTGCAAGAAAGGGTGGAAAGTGCGGCTCACAGAATTCGGCAACTACCATTCTTTTTTGCAAATGTTGATCTCCAAATAGAGAGACGATTCCCGGCTTGTGTTGATCAAGGAGAGCATTTCGAAAATGTACAATTTAATAATACTTCTGCGAGACCGGTAAGTAATTTTGTCACTTATTTAATGAGACGGACAGGGCAGCGTAGGCGTCTTTACATGACTGGCTGTTGGCGTTTCTAAATATATATTGTTCATACGCTTCAAAAAATAACCTCAAATATGGGCTATATTCCTTATACCATGCTAGATATTTTTTTATCCTGAATTTTGGGACAGTCGGTATATTGACGGCTACTATTTCATTAGACAACAAAATATGTGTGTAGAATCTAAATATATAAAGAAGTAGGGGTTGTATCTACTAGGGATGTCGTACCCGGTCTAAAATCAAACTCGGGTACCCGAAAACAGTACCCGGGTGCGTAAAGCCAGAACACACCATTTTACAGCTCAATGTTTTAAAAGGCAGTGCTACATCGTGGTGTGTTTTGCTGGATATTAATAACCCATTATAACTCGACAAACCACACCGTGCTGCAGGACGACACAACACTCACCGACTCTCCTATATCTATTGCAAATTATGCTGATGGAATAACTGCTGTCCATTACGCTACATTTTTGTCAGTCCACTGTGGAAAGGAAGGAAATTATACACTTGAATTTGCTACTGTTAAAGATATATTTCTTAAAAATAGACTATCAGATGAAGATTTTCCACGAGTATTTTTAACAGATGATAGCCAAGTTGAAAGAAGTGCACTTAGGTCAGTGTTTCCATCATCTGTTCTTCTGAGTTGCACTTTTCACATGTGTCAAGTATTTTGGCGGTGGTTGTGGGATTCCAATCATAATATTCACAAAAATAGTAGAAAAGCAATAATGATTTAATTTCAAGAATTAATTTACGCTGAAACTGTAGAAGATTGCGAAGAGCTATTTTTTCAAATTTCATTTAAAAAAGTAGGCGCTTTTAAATTAATTTCAGGGTGTGAAGTGTCGACTTTTTTTCATTCATTGAAAAAAAGTGACACTGCTTTTAATTTAGGAATGAGCGATTTTAGTAGAAAATTATTTATTCATTTTTAGTTTTATTCTGACATGAACAAATTACAGATTGCAATAAATAAAGGCGTTTCCCAAATTACCAGAACTGAGCAACCCACTTGACTAAAATTAAGGTCAATAAAATTATATACAAAATAGGGTTGGATTTGAATATTTAATGAAATTTTTAAAAATCTTATAGAGAACTCGTGTTAGCGTGCTTATTTTTCACGCGTGTGGATTATTAAACTCGGCTGTGCCTCGTTTAATAACCCTCCATACTTGTGAAAAAAAGTTGCACTTCTAACACTTGTGGTCTAAATAACTATTTAAGTTTGATAAAATATTTAGAGAAAGCGCAATATAGAAATTTAAAGCACCATCTAGTAAATGTATGGAGCCGACGTAAAGAATGGTGTTTATGTTACCGTACGAAAATAATAACCCATGGAAATAATACTAACAACTATGCACAGGCATCGATAAGGATTTTCAAAGATATAGTTTTGCAACGTTGTCGTGTTTTTAATAATGCATGTGCTTTAATTGAGTATTTGAGTTTATAACTGACACTTTTGAAAATTATCACAAGCGCCGTTTAAAGCACGGGTCACACTAGGCTGGTTGCCAGCCAAAAATTTAGTAGCCGCTACTGTCAGCCGTCAATCAGCTTGGTGTGACCACAAAATTCGACGCTGGCGTCGCCAGCCGGCGAGTATTCGTCAGCGGCTGGCGACATGTTCAACTTTTGGCAGCAGGCAGCGGCGACTAATAGATCACGTGACCGCTGATATCAGCCGGCAGCGCAATCTGACCACCATTGCCACTATCAGCATCGAATACCCAGCTATCGTCCCTACCACGTGGTCTTTTGTTTTTTGTTATAATTGTTATATATATTGTTACAATGAATGAATTAAAGTGGAATGGGAAAGAAATTATTTCGTTTTTAAATATATTTCAAAATTATCCATGTTTGTGGGACGTTACCTCAAAAGATTATTTGAATCGGAATGTGAAAGAGGTATCGTACAATAACCTTTTAGAAGACTTAAAACTGCAGGAATTCCTGCGAGTAGCAACCGACAGTGTGACCGGGTTGCCAGCCGCTTCTTGCTAGTAAAAACTGGCGAGTAGCAGCCGACAGTGTGACCGGCTTGCCAGCCGCTGCTTGCTGGTGCTACTGCCAGCCGCTGGTCAGCAGCAGCTGGTAAGCAGCCTAGTGTGACTCGTGCTTAATTGAAGTTCCCGCTGTAGTGAACAGGAATTAGTATACATGGAATTTGTACGTAAGGCAGAAGATATGTTTGTATCTCACATAGACGAATCATGCTATCATGTAACCCCAAAGCTAGACAGTAAAATGTTGTATAGCGTGTTTACTGACATTGAAATGTGCGATTGCCCCTTTGGACAAAGTGGGCGATTTTGTAAACATATGTGCAGTACAAGAAAAGTTCAAAAGTTACGTTAAAACGGCACCTCGTCGTACCACTGATTATAAAGTTGATTTTGCAAGAATTGCTTTAGGCCGAAGTGCGCCAGCGAATTTTTATAAGAACATGGATGATACACAAACACCTAAGAAATCTTACACTGTAAGCACCGAAATATATGTGAAAAAGGTCTTTTCAGTTGGTGGATGTGCACGACCTAATACAAGATTATAATGAGTAGAACAAGAAAAACGATGGAGACCACGAGGTAGCTGTTGCCAACCTTTCAGAGAATGTTTAAAATATAATTGATATAGTAGCAGCCTAGTAGCTCTCAAATCAGCTACTATGACTGACATTGTTATAATTTTAAAAAATATTTAGAGAATATTACGACACCTGCTCAAGTTAAACACTTTTTTGCAAAAGCTAAATCAAAGCTTTCCAGAAAAATAGGAGTGCAGCCAACTTCTGTTAGCAGAAAGCCAAGAACAGGTTTAACTGATTGTCGGCGACGCATACAAGCAGGTCCAGGTAGACCTTCCAATAATGAAATTAGGACAATCAAGAAATCGTAAAAGAAAAAGAAGTTTCTCAGAAAATGTGATGCTCAATCGTCCCAATGCAAAACCCATGGGACAAGTCACTGACTTATTATTGTGCTATCTTTTTAATAATGTATGTAAGCATATTTTCATTATTATTGTTTATAGTTTAGTAGTTTCTTAAATTTCTATAGAAAATATGTAAATTTATTTTTAATCCTTATACTAAACGTCACAGCTATTAATAAAACGTTCTAGCTATACTTTGGTTTAATTTGAATATATACACGGCAATATTAAGAAAACGTGGAAAATAGTGAATGAAATAGCTAATTTGGAAACTAGGATATCCGAAATTGATTTCCTTGTTGAAGAGAGTAATGTAATTAGGGATAATGTTATTAAAGCTAATTATATAAATAACTTTTTCGAGAATGTGGACATTGACATGGCAAAACAAATTAACGTTAGTAACGTTTGTTCTAATAGATTTCGTGACACTTTCAATCCAACACATTAAAATTAAAAAAAATAGTTATTCAGCTGAAATTGATGGTATAACCAATGATTGTATAGAAACCTTATCTTTATTATTTTAAAATCCATTACTCATATCACTCATTTATGTTTGACGAATGAGAATTACCCGAATGTATTCAAAAGTAGTTTAATTACACTGTCGCAAATTCGTCTAAAGTCGGGGTAATTGGCAATCCTTTTAGTCAAATATACTTGTACACGAAGACTAAAGGTGGATTTACACATCTCCGGGCCGGGTCCGTTCCGGGTCAGATCCGGATCCGGGCCCACTCAGGTGATGTATTCACACTTTTCCGGGAGTTTTATAATTTCAGTTCCGAGTGGTTGGTTTAGTACAGTGTTGTATAGCATACAGAGGGCATTTTTATAAGCATATATTATAAGTCCTGGAATTATGGAGTTTTCTGATGAACATCTGGCAATGGTTGCAATATTATTGGTGGATTTACACATCTCCGGGCCGGGTCCGTTCCGTCCGGTCCGGGTCCGATACAAAATTATTGCTTGCTTGATTTTAAATGCAAGTGTTGACATGTTTCCGATCCGAAGCCGACCCGGGGTATCAGTCTTTATTCCGACCTTTTAAAATATTCTCGGCGACGATATTTTTCATCCGATCCCTGATAAAGCACGGAACGAAACTTATCTAATCGGACATATGTAAACCGTCGCCGTGTGCATTCAGGCTGCATCCGGCAATATCCTGCAATGTTTTGCATTTAGTGTGAAAATAGACTTTGTCAAAAATGGACAACGAAATTCTTATTGAAGCTGTAAGTCCCACGTTGCGCTATACGACTTGAGTGACATAAAATGCAGCGACAGCACCTGGAAGGAGAAGATATGGAGGCAGCTTCTATCTCCTCGATTTCCTCTTCTTCATCCAATAATATTGCAACCATTGCCAGATCTTCATCAGAAAACTCCATAATTCCAGGACTTATAATATATGCTTATAAAAATGCCCTCTGTATGCTATACAACACTGTACTAAACCAACCACTCGGAACTGAAATTATAAAACTCCCGGAAAAGTGTGAATACATCACCTGAGTGGGCCCGGATCCGGATCTGACCCGGAACGGACCCGGCCCGGAGATGTGTAAATCCACCTTAAAGCTACTGTTGCGAGATATATAAGACACTTAAGTTCAAATACTTGCATTTATTTTCTGCCGGTTACAGCACAACTTAAGTTTAACACCGTTCCTTATTAACTAACTAAATTCTAAGTCCAGTTTGACCAAGAAAACTGGGTAGGCGTTCTCAAATTTCCAAATAAGCTTATCAGAGCAGTTTGGACTTCTGTCTTTTTAATAGCTCTATGAATTCGACAAATTTGAGGGTTTCACACGCTAAAATTAGTCAAGCGGTCGACACCTCGCAAATTATCGCTAATAAAGTTTTACAACTCTACTAAAACAAATAGTCGGCACGTAGTTCTGCCTAATTTTTCGGCTTACGAGGTAAAGTTTCATAAATTTTCCCTTAATCATTCCATGGGCTTGGAATATTTCCATCTTCCTAGAGAAAAGCACGTTTCTAAAGACCGGCTAAATACTCGCCCGTTGTAACTTTAATACGACCACTTTGCCTACGAAATTCTACCTAAAAATATTTACGATACAAATTTCTTATGGCTAACTAAAGTACAGTCTATTCTCACAACCGCGTATAGTTCATTTTAATTCAAGAACGCAAAACGTAACAATACTAATACATAAATCAGGAGACAAAACAAGTGTAAATAATTATAGACGAGGGCAGATTTTCCCTCGAAACGTTCGTTATTAATATTTTCGTTATTTAATATTTTTAATTTGCAGAGTGGCGAAATACCCAAATAAGAATATGAATTAATTATAGACTTATTTCATTAAAAGTATAAGCAAAATAATTGAAAGATTTAGTAAAAGTTAGGATGATGAATTTCTTCAACACATTTGATATATTATCTTTTAATGTTTTAATCAATATGGATTTTCGTTTTCGTAATAATGTGGGAACTAATGAAGCAACTTAGAAACTTATAGATAATTTATACAGTAAGTTAGAGACCACTAAAAATACTTTAACTGTGGTCTTTGATCTAGCAAAGGCTTTTGACACGATTTGTCACAGTACCAAAGTACACAGTATCAAAAAATCACCGAATTGCATGTTAAACTAGGAGTACTTCAAAGTACAGTTCTGGGCTCAATTTTGTTTCTCATAAATGTCTCGCTGTAATTAAATATCGAAGCTCAAAGCACCTCATTTGCAGATGATATAGCCATTATATTTGAAGCAGATAACTGTCGAACTTATACTAAAGGTGGAAAATTAAATGGCTGTCATAATCCATAAATTAAATAGGCATTTCTTATTACCAAATTTGCTCAAAACTAAATTTACATATTTTTCCTATAAACAATTACCTATTCAACCCATTATTTTTATTCATACCTTAAATTACTTAAGTAATAATATAAAACATTGTAAATGTATAGGTGTTTACATATACGTAAATCAAAAATGGAATAAACATATCGAATAACAAGTAATAAGTCTAAGAAAAACTTTATACAAATTCAAATTACTCAAAAATATAACCAAAATAGCAACTATAAAATATATTTATTTTGATTTGGTACAATCCGTAATCCTGCAAGTTGATATTTGTTGCTTTTGAAAATCTGCAAAAAGTAGTTTTAAAAATTATATTTAAAAAAGATTATGGATTCACCACAATAACGTTATTTTTGGAATTTGGAGTATTATCTGTGAGGCAAGTATATGTATTTTCATTAGCTATTTGTTCTTATAAATACCAATATTCATTTACGAGATTTGCTCACAGATATAAAAGCAGAAGTAAGAAAACACTTTTGCGTGTTATGTCAAAAAAGAATCAAAGTATACTTATTTATTCTCAAAATTATTTAATAACATTCGAAACCAAATTAAATGCTGGGCAACTTTAGCACATTTAAACTTAAAATTAAACAATCGATAAAAAGTAAGCCTATGGATTGCTATAGTAGGTATACACTTATTGGATGCGACTTCTTATTAGTACGAGTACTTTAAAAGTACCTTATTTTTTCTATAATACATATAATAAATAGATATTTGATTTTCTGGTTAGTTAATTTGGAAATTTATAATTAATTTGCTTATGACTTGGCCACACACAAGACTACTTCTTGATCAGTTTATCATTATTAGTTTTTCTACAAATAAAATAAATAAATAAATTTATGGAAAAAATCCTATCTCCAAAGTTTCAATAAAATAATTCATTATTAAACATTTGAATTTCTATAGTTGAGTTTGTGAAGGATAAGAGGTTTATGAAGAGAAAGGTAAAAATAACCCATACATGAGTATATCTAAAAGCTAAAATGGACATACATTTTTTTCGAGAATTTGGCGACAAACCGGATTTAAAAAATTAAAAGAAACTAAGAAACCACAAAAGATATTATTTAAAGATGCACTTTATATCACTAAACTACTGGCGGTATTTTTACTACATTCACATTTTCTTCAAGCAGGTAAAACGCATTGTAGCGCTACAACGAGGTGTGAATTGTCCTACAAAATCGCCTTCAAAATTGAAGCCAAAACACACCACGACTGAACGCATTAGAGCGCTGTAAAATGGTGTGTTCTGGCTTTACGCTACCCGGGTACCCGAGGGTACCCGAAATATGTAACAAAAATGTTAGCGTTCATCGGAATATTCTTTACGCCCGTGTTTTAAACTGAACTAAATTGAAATAGTACCTACTCTCCCATCAAAATCACACAGAGGATGTTTATGTTATTTCATCCCAGACTGACGCGATTTAATGGTACTATTGACGGGTTGAATATTTCCGTGAATGGATTTACTATATGAAACAAGAAACATTATGTCAATTATGTGGTATGGGATGAGGTGATCCTAGTTATTACTGCATGGTTATGTTTTTCTAGAGCTTATTCCTATTGTTTTTAAGCTTTTATCATCTTCTTCGAAAAAGGCTGACTTACTAGAAATTACATAATTTACTAGTCGGGTGCCCGGATCCTGAAAATATACCCGGGTTGACTATTACCCGGGTCGACCCGGGTACCCGGGTACCCGCCGACATCCCTAGTATCTACCATTGTTTTACTTGCATGCACATGTATAAGTTGTTATTTCAGTATGTATAAATTTAGGGCAATAACTCCGTTTCAGATTTATGCATTAAAAGTGTTACTGTTTAACACTATACCGGACGTTGTACGTAAAATTCTATAATAATTTTATGCTAAGTAATTAATAGTACTAGAGCAGTTCAACCAGCCTACCAAGTTTGACGGAAATTGCTAGATTTTTGTTTCATAAGGCAAAAATCTGTTACCATTCCATTTCTTTTTTGAATCCCTATAAAAAGCTAATTCTAGGCATTTTCATTTGCAATATTAAATATCTTTTTAGCTATAACTTTGTTACTTCTAACATTTATTTAAATTTTAAGTTATTATCCGAAAGAAAATTAAAAAGCGTAACAATAAAGTGCTCTTAGTTCATAATGCCCATCAAAGGTTTTTGGTATTTATTATGGCAACAATGAGATTAATTAAAATCTGCGATTTATGTCACACTTTTTTAAGGTTTAAGCTGAAAACCAAACTTGTTCCTGTATGGCACGTACTCTGAGCTTACACATTAGGATTTTTCTGTTTGTTGTTTTTCTTTCTTTTGTACGTGTAATGTACTGTGTATTTTAAGTTGAATATAAAGACCGTTATTATTATTAGTATTACTACTATTACTGTTTTCTTTCTTCAAATATTCTGTTTACTTTTTCCAATTACACGAGTTTTTGGGCAGGTCTAATTAGATTCTATTACTTAGTTTTGATTTAGGAAATTCCTCACGATACTGCACGTTTGTAATAGGAGTTCTTTGGATTTGTGTGAGGACGTCGTCATTTAAGTTTAATTGGGTAATGATTTTTTTAAGGAATTTTGTGCGATGCTTGTCGATCAGACGATGAATGCCAGATATTATTGTGATTTGTTATTGTTCCAAAATCGTTATACATATTTCTAATGGAAAAAAGACCTATTTTGTTAAGCAACTCCATTATACGCTGCTTCAAATATGATTAAAAATTCATAATCATAAAATTCGCAGATTGACTCAAATCGAACGATTTTGTTCTTTCTACTGATATATTTTTGAGTAATCGAAATATGACTTCCGTAAGAATTATTTGTATTACTAACACCATGTCAAAGTGAAAAAACTCAGTGAACTGCAGACTTATAGTGGCTCTCTGTGTCTGCGTGTCTGCATTTTACTTAAAATTCCATTGGCTCTATATTAACCAACTACCGAATGTAGCCGAACAGTGGTTATGATAGGTTATAATATGTGTCAGCAGAACACTGTTGCCAGATACTTATTCACGGTTTTCTTTCACGCGAGCACTGAATGTCTTCATAATAAATTCTTCAACCATGGCGATGAAGGGGTGGAAATAATTTTTAAAATTCAGTAATAATATATTATTATTCTAGTTTAGTAAGAGGACTAATTGTAGCACGAGTGGGTTTGGGGCACAACGAGCCCATTGTTGAGTGCTTCAATGAAACGAGTATAATATACTATTCCGTAAAAATAAAATCTTTAAACTTTCCACATTTCATAAATATGTCTGTCAGTTGTCTAAAACAAAACGAAACTGTCGGAACATTTTTCTTATGAACATATCAATGCAAAAGCAGCGCTATAATGGACTCGATTAGGTATAGCACTGTTTTCGGTGTTATAATAACCACCATATTGTGACATCACAGCAGACTACAAAATTTTGCAACTACAAAGAAACAGTAATAAGTATTTAATTGATAGTCTGCTATATGTATATCATATATATTCAGTCCATTTTTGCATGTAAGTTATGGATTTTTGTTCTTAAGTCACATGACAATATTCAAATACTAAGAAATTTGATAGAAAGAAAATAATAAAAAGGAAAAGAATTGTTTCTAACTTTTATAGACATAAAAGCGCCTTTCGATGCGATTCAGAGGAAAATAATGTGGAGGTGCCTCGAATAGTTAAAAGTATAAGTAAAACGGATACGGGTAATAAAAAGCATTTTCTAGGACGTAAAGGGAGTGGTCAAGATAAATGGAGAGGAGTCAACAAGATTTAAATTGGAATTAGGAATGAAGCAAGGAGACAGCCTCAGTCCGCTATTATTCATAGTAGTAATGGATAAACTATTACGAAACACCCTGCTGAAAACGGCACAACATCAGACTGTGGTAGGATATAACAGACTACTGTCAATAAGAGTCGATTGCCTCATGTACGCGAACGATATAGTCCTAATATCAGATACCCTCAGAAAAATGAGAGAATTAACGAGAATATGGACTGAAGAAAAAGAAAAATTGGAAATGGAGATTAATACAGACAACTGTAAAACGATGATAATCAACAATAAAGCACGAGAAGAAGAAAGAATAGAAATTAAAGGAACAAATGTTAAGATAGTAACGACAAATGAATACCTAGGCAGTGTAATATCAAAAGATGGACCAAGAGATAGCCAAAAGAAAAAACAAGAGCGGAAAGATCTACTATGCATTAAATAAAATTATCTTCGGAAAACGAGAAATAGACATGAAAACGAAGTTACAGGTCTATAATACGATAGTACTACCCACACTGACATACGCATGCAAAACATGGGTTATACAAGAAAATAATTGCCGCATAAATGAAGTACTTCAGGAAAATAACTGGAAAAACCAAGCTGGATAGAGAGAGAAACGAACATGTAAGACAAATGATTGGAACAAGAGAAGGTTACAAAGAAGATAGCAAAGAAACAACTGAACTGGTACGGTCACATACTGCGGATGGACCAAGACAGACTAGTGAAGAAAATTATGGAAACATGCAGGATTGGGAAGAGAAGAAAAGGAAGACCTAGGAACAACTGGCTACAGAATATAGAAGAATTGGGCAGACAACGAGGAAAGACGAAGGAAGAGATGAGAAGATTAGCAATGGACCGGAAAGAATGAAAAAATGGATAGAAAATAATTTGGATCAAATGTCCGACACCCGATGGGTATATGGATACAAAGGAAGAAGAAGAAGAAGAAGAAATGACACATGAACAGAACCGTAATGTCTATTTTGTTGTATAATCTATAGTCTATACAACTTTTGCGGTCTGGACTGCATATTTTGATATAGTTCAACTGGAGAAATATTTAAAATATAAAGTGTTGTAAAACCTTTCATGTACTTAATTAAAAATGTCTTCAAATTAAAAATGCCTTCAATTCCAGAATTACTAAAACTGGATACATACTTAAAAATTATTTGTTTAAATATGGCAACTTTGCATTTGCAGATGTTTTCTAACTCAAATGCACTTGGAAACCATAACCTCAAATGTAATGTAAACTTTTCAACAAAACAAAGTAATTTTACACAGCTAAATTGGAGAGACCTCCTTGGCCGACCTTCATGCAATATATGTGTGAACAGGGTATACATTATACAAGTATGTATACATACAATTAAACATATTAAAAAAATATTAAAAAAACAAAAAGAATAATATCTATTAATAATACGGTAACCTACTTATTTATAGCAGGTGCTATATTTTATAAGTGTTAGGTGTTGATCGAGAGTAATGACGCGGTGGAGATAGGATACGACAAACTATTATCAACATTATAATTACGCTTATGTAGTGTTTCGGTTCGCTGAAAATAATTCAGTAAATTGTTACTCGTCTGGAGGTGGTAATATCAAGCGCAGTGGCGGTGCAAGAGCACCTTGGGCCCCTAAGCAAATATAAAAATGGCCCCCTTTGTAAAATGATTTATATATTTAATGAATTGTATATTTATAATTACAGTATACAAAGTAAACGTTAAAAAAAATAAAATAACATCCTGTTATAACCAACAGAAATAGAGTAGTAAATGCCTAACATTTAACACATTTTATAACTAACATATCTAACAAAATATCAATTAAATATATAAAACTAAATAAAATCTTCAAGTTGGTATAGGCACAAATACAAAGAAAACTGAAGGATAAATATCTACCTAGGTAGCACTAGTAAAATAATAGCTATTTGTGCAACAAGTGCTAAAAGTGGACGTTTATGCACGAGACATAAAAATGATGAAACGAAGCCGAAGGCTGAGTTTCATAACATGTCTCGTGCATAAACACTTTTAGCACGAGTTTGCACACAATATTTTTTGTACGGCCTTAAGTTTACTGTTATTAATCGTCGATTTAATAAAGGTTTGCATTTATGACAGTTATAATTTATGTCATAGTGAACGGATGGCCTTGACGCGCAGGTGACTGTTTCTGCAGCCGGTAGCCGGTTAAAATCGAAATGTAAAAGTTGCTTTCAAGAGACAAATACCAGGAAGTAAGGGGGGGGGGTCGGGGGTCCTCCCTCGAAAAATTTTGAAAAATTTGACTTTAAATACACGATTTTAATGCTCCCAAAAAAACGACTGATGAATCAAATTCTATTCCTATATTGTTACTAACAAATGTCATTACACATTATTTTATACCAAATAAAGTAAAGTTATTATATTACAAATGGAAGTCGCCTAGGATTCTTCGCTAAGTTGTCAATTACTTCGGAGGTCGATATTTCCACATTGTGGTGAATGTATAAAATTGCCAAACCTTTCAGCCTTTTCTGCATGAAACAGAACTAACTGATAATGTTTTATTGTTTTGTAATACGTTGCCTAAATATGCGTACTTACAATAAAATGCCAAACTTTTGAAAAGTAGATGCTGAAGCTCGGTAAAACCTACAGTTATTTAAAAGAAAAGCTGAGTTATATCTTTTTACGCACAAAGATAGTTCGACAAGCTTTTAATATTTATCATTTTAAGTTAGCTACGGGGGGCGGGGGGGTTAGACCCCCTGGACCCACCCCCATAAATACGCCACTGACTTTTTCTGAAGCAAATCACATCGGACCTGTTCAGCTTCTTGCATACTTAAAACGAAGTAGATTTCGCGAAATTTAATCAGCGAACTTACCGGGCCCCCCAAAGGGCCCTCTAAGGGCCCGGGCCCCTAAGCAACGCTTATTCCCGCTTATGCATATCACCGCCACTGATCAAGCGTCTTACTTGCCTAGTTTAGAAAATATTAAGGAAGTCAGAGATTTGTTTATTTTTAAGTCGATAATTTTTGTTAGTGATAAATCTGAAAAATTATTAGTTTTCAATTAAAATTCTTCATGATTGTGATGAAAACTGAGTTTCTTCTTCTTCTTTTCAAGTGTCAAATTTTATATTATTATCTTCATAATGCAGAAATTCAAATCTGCCAACACTGCTGCAGAATACGTACATGTGCTCGGGTGCCGTGCACCTCTTGCACCCCGCGCTTACGACGGTTCCCATTGGCTATTATCTAAAATTCGAAGAATTGCAAGCTGACCCTGAAACCGCATTGGCGTCTTCGAGAGCGATCAACGCTGTAATCGATAAATGGTGGGGAAGGCAGTTGCAGTAGCAGCCTACTTCTACCAGTAGTTTGCGCGAGTACCTTTTCGGCGAAGGTACGATTATATGGTACCGGGGCACGGTGAGTTAAAAATATTAACATTTCAAACTCCAGTGATTTAATGAAGTGAAGTGGTTTGTTATGCTGGTACATTCTGTGTTCACACAATGGAATGTTTCACAGGATTGCTATTCCTCACCACAGAACAGATATATGGGGTGAGTTTTTTGTTTTTGTTTTATATTTATCAGTGATGACCTTATTTCACTGATTGTCAAGTTTTAAAGCTCTGAGACATCGTATAACATGAGTAGAATTAGTAATTTAGTCAAAAAGCTTTTAGAACGTTACTAATAGTTTCAAAGTGTTGCCATAATGTGATGCTCAAGCGGTAGGCCCAGGGTAAATTTTATTTCAGCACAGCTGCTTGTCACCAGACAGTTTTTTGTGATGCCATATAGTCTGCAATTTTTTGTCGTTTGTTAATAAAGGTCCATTGAATCAGAAAATCATTGCATGCAAACTGAATATATCTAGGGAAAACTAATAGATCGATTTTGAAGTTTAATTGAAATGTGGCTTATTAGACGCCGTCGTCGAACGGTTTTTTCAAAATATGTCAGAACTCTTCTGATTTTCTCCTAATTTATGTTCATCCTACTCGAAGAAACCCATTGGTGAAACTAGGATTTTTGTCTGGGGAGGGACAGGCCCCCCCAACCAACCATCGTTAATACCTATACCTATGAAGATATGAATTTGCATAGATTACCCTTTCGCATAAAGTTATTTGTTTGTTTTTTTATACTGTTATAATGCTATATGTCTAAGTACCATAACAATAATTATTTCTCGGTTGATAAACAACATGCAAGGATGTATAGACTACCTATCGCAATTTAATGAAGTAGGTACCTTTTTATTTAACACATCACTTTCCAATTTTTCCCAATTACGGTTTAAGTGAATAGTTTCTTGAAAACATCATTCTTTTCATTGCTATTGTGATCACCACATAATTCCGTTTGCTGCACAAAACACTACGAAACGTAAAATTTTGGATTATACTCTTCAAAGTGGTCAAGTAACTCTTTAGACAAAGCAAACAGCAAGTCACCGTAAGTATGAACTGGATGAGCCTAGGTAGCAGTTACCGCTCAATTACTTACCCGCATATGAAATAATTGCAATTGGCTTTTTATATACGCTTAAATTGATCCTTTATTTATAGACAACTGAGGAGAAAGTAAAAGCAATGGTACACAATTAACTGGAAAAAAGTAATATTCAGACCAAAAAAGTCTTTTCAAGGTATCAGCAAAACTAAATTGTATGGTTGCACGAATAATGTATTATCTTGTATAGTATTTTTTATCAAAGCCAGATATCCAACATGGTATTTATACTGTAGTCCTATTTTAAATTGTAGTTCTGACTTATAAACTTGAAATGCGATTTTATAATTTGGTTTAAACTAGATAGGTATTGGTCTAAGGAAATTTCAATTTATAATAGCCAGAACTACAATTTAAATAATTAAGATGACAACCAGTCAACAACCACTCACTGCAAAAATAATAACCAGAAGTTTATGTACCAACTCAATTCAATCTGGTGACTGCTTATTGCCAATGATTTCCCTAAACTGCACTTCCGTATGAAAAAAAGGGTTTTACTTAGAACTTCACTCGCAAGTGAATGTTGACACTAAACAATTTTAAAAATCAATAGAAAATCGAGGTTAAAATATCTTCACGTTCGTAATTATACTGAAACAATAAACGGGAAGACTTGGTAATGCAAATTACATCAATTTTTAAAGAAAAAAGCATTACTGGCGGTAGTATTCGGACTTCAACGCCCGCGAATGCGATTTTAATGCTTGGCGGTAGCCCGCAAGTTAACCGCCTGTTCGCTGCACCGGCTTCCGAGGACTCCTCGCATTGGTGAGATCTGGCTGCCTTATATAAAACGCATATATTGATGACCCTTTTTTCTCATTTACAACATTTACTCTGTATCTATTGGGTCCCATTTTCGTCAATGGTAAAGACAGCTCCTTATGGAAATTATCACTTATCTCTATTTCTCAGTTAAAGCCAAAAACAAACATTTTATTATTTTAAGGTACTCACCCTGTATATGTTGGGTCCAAAATATGCCCTTTATCGTCGAGAGTAAAAGCCTGGGCAATATACAAAATATTACTTTCATTTAAGTAATAGTTCTTGAGTTGGAGCAAAAATAGGTAACATTTAATTTTTTTAATATGTTTACCCTGTATATATTTTACCGACATTTTCTCGGTTTCATGCCAGGAAGGCATATAATCGGCATGCAAAATATCGTCTTCATCCAACAAATAGTTTTTGAGCTATACCCCCAACAGGCAGACAAACGAAATTGAGAAAATCTGTTTTTCGTCATCTAGGGACCCTGAAACGTGGACATCTAAAAAATCTCGGAAGGTGATTTTTTTCACAATTACCACACTTAATTCGACTTTTAGACTATATAGTGAATTTATTTTAAGGCACAATGTAGTCTTACCGTTTTTATAAGGATTTTTTTGTTACCTATAGGTTTCTAACGATACGCCACGCTCATACCATGTGCAAATGCGTTTATTTTAAAATGCAATATAGAAAAGTTACTGAGTAGATAAAAATGATGTATTCTAGAGAGGAAGAAATTTTGTTGGTCAAATGATATAAAGACTTTTGTTTAAAATAAGTAGGTATGTCAGATATTACGTGTTACATTCGCGGTTGTTATTAGTGATGCTTATTTTTCAATAAAATTACAGTTCATATATTGCATTTTAAAGTAAACGCATTTACATACTGTGTGGGCGTGGCATGTCCTTAGAAACCAATAGGTAACAATAAAATCCTCATGGAAAGGACAAGGCCACATTGTACATTAAACTAAATTTACTGTATAATGACTTTTGAAGCCAAAATAAATAATAAAACCTGAAAAAAAAATTTAAAACGTATGTGGATCATCAACGACCCGCTGGGTTTAACTGGGTTAATAAAAAAACAACACCTTCATTTTTCTAGGGGGGGCTCCCTGGCCCCCCCACTAGTTACGCCTATGAAGAAACCGAAAGACGAATTGTACCTGTAGTAGGGTTGGCATGATTCCCCCCAGTAAAACCCACCTCATAAAACCCGGGGGTTTTACACTAAATATAGGTTTCTTTCAAAAACTGACAAGGGAAAGTATTTTAAAGCTGTAAGTGGTATCAAATTTTCTTCCATTAATAATAATTTCAATCATTTAGTAAATTATGATTTTTCAAACTAGAGATTTTTGCGGAAATGGCCGTTCGTGTTTTTTTAACCAGAAATAGTGGTTTTCCAAGTGATGTCGGTCAGCCGGTTTACGTCCGGTCTACAGCCCAGACGGTGTAATAATGTATCAGCCTGAAAATTGATCATTTCTGATATAAATTCAGAGATCCCAGTAACAACTGTCGCTTGTTATAAATAGATCACTTTATTTTTCGAGATCATCACAATGAAAATTGTTACCATTTTTCTTGGCATATTTTGACTGGAGCATCTACACCTTCGTCAAAAGAGCTGTTTGAGAACTTCAAGCGCGACTATGGTAAAAAAATATCAATGCCCGAAATTGGGCAAGTCAAGGTGACCAACTTCAAGTGAGAGAAATCCAGGACGCTTACATTACGAACACCCCCCCCCCCCCCCCCCGTTGACTCAAATAAAAGATAAACAACATACATTTTCTTTTTATTAAAAAAAAACAACATTTTTAGTTTACAACTCTAAACAGATAGACATAACAAATAGTAATAGAGGCTAATTTTTAATAATATTTTTTATAACCCCTATTGTTTAAAAGAATACTTATTTTGACTACCTATTGCTTTTAGAACAACATGATTTGTTAATAAGAATTTGTAAAACTCCAAACAACTTAAATTCCCGATGCACCTTGTAATCATAACTGATTTCAATGTGCTCACATGAAGTTGACTTTTTTGACTACTCCAAAAGTTGTTTATAATTGAAAACACTCTTTCTTCCTCTGCATTAGTACCGGGAAGACAAAGGGCAAATTGAACTAACAAAGATATGTTTTTAGACGGCAGTTGCTTTTTTGTACAATTATTAAAAACTTCAAGCCATCGAGCACAAACATTGATATTATTAGCTTGCCAATCTTCCAACTTTTCATTGGTTACAAATTCCTTTATTAAAGATATTTCGTCAAACAGTTCATCTTCATTTACTTTTGTTTCATTATACAATAAAATAGTTTCTATCGCGGGTTGAATCTCTATGAATTGTGGTATGTTTTGAAGTAATACCCATTTAAAAGAATCCAACATCGAGAAGATGGAATTTCCCATTGTGTGAGGTATTCCTCGGCTGTCAGGTAAAACTCAGTTATAGTTGTTTCTATGGAATTACGTTTTGTAATTAAGTCATCCGTCTGAAGCATATTTTTTAAAATGAGAGGAATAAAGCCCTCCTCTTTTCTAGCTTTTATTTTGCATTTGAGTTCTCTATAAATTTTTAGGCACTCTACTGCTGATATTTCCCTACCTTGTATAAGTAAACTTGTTTTATGGAATAGTGCGGCAGCATTGTGCACAAATAAAAGCCAAAATTCTGTTTCCGGATTGTTAAAAAAAAATTTAATTATTACGGGGCATTTTGGTATTGACAAAAAGTACGACTTAAGGGCGGGAAACAGTTGAAGCACGCGTTCCAAAGCTGGAAGAAGGGCGAGCCAACGCGTATTACTATAGCCTAGAAGATTTTTAAATTCAATTTCTACAAATGTGCAGAATTCTTTTAATGTTTCAATTCTAACAGTGTAAGTGTTAAAAAAATAAAAAACCTTTATTACAAAAGTTTCTATATCTACCGGTAAAATGTCGCAGGCTGATTTTATACAGTTGTTTAGTATATGAGCCATGCATCCAACTCCAACAATATTTTTATTATTAAGTCTTTGCTTTACCTTGGTGTACACATTATTTTGCCCTAACCGATTAGCGCCTCCAAAGTTTGAATTAGTATTATCAGCACACAAAGCAACTACTTTTTTACTAATATTGTGTTGAGCCAAAACGTTAATTAAATATTCACTGACTTGATCTGAGGTTTCGCCAGGTAAATCTTTCATTTCTAAAATTTTCAGTTGAATACCAATGGTAGGTAAAAAATATCTAATTAAAATTGGTATAAGTTTTGTATTTTTATGGTTTGATGCATCGCTGCAAACAGCAATAAAGGACACCTCTTTTAAATCATCCGCAAGTTGCTTCATAAACATAGGCTCAAAAACGCCCTTAATTATCGCTTCCGACTTTGTCCGTGCGCTTGAATATCTAGGTTCGAACATCGACTGGATTAATTTTGACGCACAATCCGCCGATCTGAAACTATGATTATGTTGTATAAGGTGATAAGCCCAGGTGCCCTCCGCAGCTAATATTTTTCTTGTTTTTTCATCCAACGTACTAGATTTGAAGTAGTTTTCCATACTGCTCGTACCAGCCACGGCAGCTGCACCAATCTTATGTTTATTGGATTTTATATGCTCCTGAATATCACTGCCACCTCCATATTCAACTGAAAAATTAGACCCGCATAAATTGCAGATAACCTTCGAATTATCTTCTCCGAATTTTTTTAAAAACGGGAAAGTTTTTTGGAGGTTTTCATTAAACACGCACTTTCGCCTTTTTGTCGACATAATTTGTAATATGGAATACCGAATACTAAACAGGAGACGTAACGCGGTACAACAATGTCAAAGTCAACGGTTTACAATAAACTGCATCTCTCGAGTCTCGATCTCGACAATTGACATTCGACAGACATCGATCGGCGCTGCCGAGACGATCTATTCGTCCCGCATCGTATATCTTCGACAGCGAATAGTGAATTGCGGTGTTGCCAATATGTATAAATTTTCATGTTGAAAAATCCGGTACAATCCAGGACGCATATATTTTCCAGGACGGCGCCCAAAATCCTGAACCTGTACCGGCCAATCCTGTACGGTTGGTCAGTCTGGCAAGGTTCGTTTTATCAGGATTTCATTCACCTGAGGACGGGAGTACATCAGAAACTCCCGAAACGTTGTCAACACTCGAGACAGTGGAAAAAGTCCGATAAAACATATAATAGACCGACCACTGTCAAAAAATGACATCATTCAGAGAAGATTCCAGTGAGTTTTGGTTAAAATGGGTCAACCAGAAGTGGTACTTTATTTAATTTTTTTCGTTTTGCGGAGACATTTTATTATTGCTTAATAAAAATTAAATTTCATGGAACAAGATCATAATGGTATGCAATTATCTACAATTTTTTGGTAATTCTTTTGTATAAACATAAAGTATAGTATAGTTTATATATTACGTAATTGTCTATATAAGCAAAGATTACAGAATAAATATAAGATGGGTCACTCGCGGCATTTACAAACGAAATTGCACTTCAAACGCGTGCGCCGACAACAAACACG
This sequence comes from Agriotes lineatus, assembly GCA_940337035.1. Classification (NCBI taxonomy): domain Eukaryota; kingdom Metazoa; phylum Arthropoda; class Insecta; order Coleoptera; family Elateridae; genus Agriotes; species Agriotes lineatus. The sequence goes on from CALNHX010002178.1 coordinate 26,992, forward strand.
TGCGCCGACAACTCTCCGTTTACTACGTTGTATGCCCGTATGCCGGGCGATCGATAAGGACTGTGAAGGACTGGCGGCAAACCGTCTTTGAACGCTCCGATTGGCAGAGTGACCCATCTTATATTTATTCTGTAATCTTTGTCAAAAACTTTTGTTTTTTTATAAGACAGTTTACGAAAGACTCCTAAATTTTTATATATTACAAAAATCATTGGTATAATTTTTAAACTGTTTTAATATTACGTAATTAACTATCACTTTTGTCAAAGTTTTATTTTCAAGAGGTGTATATTTTAAAGTTGTAAAATCAAGTTTTTACAAGCAGTAAAAGAAAATTGTGTGATGACCACATTTAATTTTCTATACTGGGAAACAAAACAATTTGATAAACCTACTCGTACGTATAACACCATTTACTTTATTTACATGTATAAAGAATGTTTACTTCTATTTGTAGGTAAATTACCTTTTACTTAGCAATAAAAATTAATATTCATTGATTTTTACATAACATACCTAAATGCAAGAAACAGTAAATTTATCTAAAACCCAAAAAACCCGAAAAAACCCAGTGGGCAGATAATTTCTGTAAAAACCCGGGTTTTTGCCAACCCTGACCTGTAGTATTAAATTAAGGTAAAGAATACCTGGGAGCCACTACCATTTCAATGATTTATTATTGTTGATTGTAAATAGTAACTATTTTTATTAATGTGCTCTTAAGTTTTTCGTTGAGAATCAAGTGCACAATCTTTTGTAAAATACAGTTGGGATCTAACAACCTGACAATTAAACAGCAAATGAATATTATATTATAATAATAATGAGACCCACGTTTTAAATCATTCCATGACCAATTTCAATTTCTATTTGAAAAAAGTGTTAGAGACACATTATCTGAATTTTCCGAAACAATTATTTGCCCCGGGGCGGCAGGTTTTGAATTTTTCTATGGGTGCCAAAAAAAGTAATTTGTGTATCTACTTCTAGTGATGGGCATAACCGGACAATTTTCATAACCGAATTATTTGCATTCGAATGAGATTAATAACCGAATGATTATTTGAATAATCATTCGAATAAATTTTGGCTCTCGATTCGTTTCGATTAAGTCAGCCGGTTTGCCGGTTGGCGGTTCACCGTCATCTGCATCGACATCGTAACTTGCAGATAGCAGAGGAACTCAGTTAATCGTTAATTATTATTAAAGCTGATATTATATGGCAAATGCATATTTTGTATAATTGATATGCCGGCGAAACTTTTTGCGTATGTATATTAATTATGTAAAAACAAATCGTTTAAGCCAAGTTTCATTTTGCATATTTTGCATATTAATACGTTTCTGAGCATATTTTATGGATTTTGCATATTTGGTTATATTTGGCAATAATTTGTAACGTATGAAGAACTTTTTGAGATTTTTTTGTAAAATTTACTATTTTATTAAATTTATTAAAATTTTTATGTACAACTGAGACATATACTTTCACTTTTTGCCGCTGGAGCGCAGTGTGCGTATCGAAATGAGCAAAGGAAAGGGGAAGGCCCTGTTAAAATCTTTGACTATATAAACATCGACTGCCAACAACCCCCACTTTTCCCATACAAGCAGTGTATAAGGAATCGGTCAACACAAAATCCATTTCAAGAGTGTTGGGTGAATAACAGTGTGGTGGGGTTAGGGAAAATTTCATTTTTATGTTGCTTACAACGTGAAGTTGGTGTTGGCAGTCCATGTTTATATAGTCAAACGTTAAAATGAATGAATAAAAATTAGAGAGATAAAGATACTCATAAAAAATTATTGAAATTTTTACATTATTTAGAATACTCCTACTTATTTTCAAAACAATTAGAGCATATTATGTGCATATATTATAACTTTGGGTGCATATACTCAACCAAATGTATGCATATATATGTGCATATTTTCGTACATTTGAGTGCATATATATGTGCATATTTTCGTACATTTGAGTGCATATAATTATCAGCTTTAATTATTATAATTAAAGCTGGGATGGTTAGGCAAAATAAAGTCTCGAAAAAGGCAGGCAAAAAGGCAAAATAGAAGATTTAAAAAAGCACTAAAAAGGCAAAAATAAAGTAAAAAAGGCAAAAATAAAGTAAAAAAAGGCAAAAATAAAAAAATGCAAAATTAAAAGAAGTTTAACTGAGAAATACAATCGATGCACTTCACAAATCACAATGTTAACACATTCAAAAATTGTGACAAACTGGCTGATTCAGTAGAAAACTTTCTCCTGACAATACTGGTACCCTCATTAAAATTAATCTCAAGAAAATAATCCTTCTGAGAAATTTTCAGCCCGTAACAATATAGGGTTAAACCCACTAAACCTCTTACCTGTAAGTGCTTGGGAATAATACTTTTCACAATTTATTTCAAAAATTTAAAATGTGCACTTTCTTGGAAAATTGCTAGTACATTCTTTTTAAATTGAAAATGTAAGAACTAAATTTCTTAAAATTCTAATTTAATATATCATAAAAGGCACCAAAAGGCAAGAAAAATAGAAAATTCCTCAAAAAAGGCAGAATCCTTAAATAGACGCAAAAAAGGCAAAATAAAATTTGCATTTTTGAATTTCACGCATTCTAAAACAGATTTAAAATTGGGTCTGCCTTTTATCCTTCCATTTACTAAAAAAGGCAATTTGCCTAACTATCCTAGCTCTAATTATAATAATTGTATACATGGTTTTTACACAAGAATAAATAATAACCAGAAGGATATCTCGTATTACCTGACCGCCGGCGCCTCATAGCCTTGGGACGTTTCTAAACTGAAATTCTAAACGGAAACGGCCAGTGCAGTCAGTGTAGGTAGCGGCTTTCCGGAGAGCTATTCGGAATACAATGGTTCGAGGTCACCGGTTGTCGGCATCGACATCAAAGCGGTTGTGTAGAAGATATGCTTCTGGTTATTATTTATTCTTGTGGTTTTTATTTGTTTTCTAAGGAGTTTGTGCAATAATTAATTGTGGATATGAATGAAATATATCTGGTTACACCTTTATTGTTTTCGATTGCTGGCGATTTATAATAATATAATCATATATTGTTGTAATTGTATGTTTTACGGCTCGCTATTCTGCATTAGCTCGATTACTGGTACATTCTTCCAATCTATAACCAAAACATAATATGTACGGTCGGCGCCTTAGAAATCGGGACACGTAATATGTTCTTCTAGTCTTTGGAATATTTTTGCTCCGGTTGCTTAATTAATGTGAGATGGCATTTCATAATTGACAAACAATAAACAATCTGACGTAACAATTAAAACCATAATAACTGCAAAAACCCAATTTATACACTTAAAAAATACATGAAAAATATATCATAATAGTGTGCAGTGTTCCGATTTCTAAGGCGCCGACCGTACGTTGTGTTATGTATTGAAAATTAAGAGGTATTTATTAAGAAGTGTAGAAAAAAAGAAATATGCCGGACTGCTTGCTAATCGCAATAAAACGTTTATCTTTATCGATCTGGCGGGTTAAAGGCGCCGCCTCTTGTTTTGAACCTTTGGAGATGTAAGCAAATAAAAAATTGTTTTATAGCTTGATGCGTTTGCAGTTTTTAGGCGTTCAGGTTGCAGGTCCCCAGTATTTGATAATTTGATATTTTTTATGATAGGAGGTAGGTACGTGATAACCAAATGTGTTTTCAGTACAACCTGCTTTGTTTATGAGTTATGACGTATTTATATTTACAGAATTTCGAGCACTGCGGAGGTCGCTGAGATATGGCACGTAGTACCTTTGAATAGAGGTTTTATATTCAAAGCGTAGTACGTATCAGCATGAGGTTATTTTTCATTCGAGTACTTGGAACGAAAACCGAGTTACGAACGAAAACCGAGTTACATAGGTTATTTCAATAACCGGATAACCGGTTATTTTTCATTCGAATAAGCCCATCACTAGTATCTACCCATATCTATTAATAATAGTACCTACTGTTGCATTTATCCCAACTAAACAATTAATAATGTGAATACAACACGTAAAATATATGTTTATTTTTTTATCAATTTAAATAAAAAACAACTAAACAACAAATACCAACAAGAGCTTAAATTACATATGTATGTGTGTAATATAAAAATAAACTGAAATAACAACAAAAACGGAAACCATGCAAAACCAAGAGTTATTAAAATAAAATTTAAAAAAAGATAAATCATTATTTACTAAATATTTCTAAATAAAACGTGTTTCTTCGAACTGCAGTGCGACTTATAAACTCATCTGCAAGACGGTTTATATGTTAAACATTCTTCCTTTGTATGTATGAAGTATTGCGGTGTTATTCAGCCGCTTTTGGCACATCGTCGATCTTAGATATGTTTTAAGTCGACGCAAATTCGAAAATGATCGTTCGCAAGTACAAGAAGTTACAGGTATTGAATGAACAATAGTGGAAGGTTTGAACACTCACCAAATGAAGCTGCAGAGAAAATATCGTTCCGATTATTGACATTGACGTTTTTCTGTTTTACAATGCCAAGAAACATTCCTATGCAGAATAAGACGTTCGCGATTAAAATCATCTACGTAAAATTCTAACACATCAACGCAAATGTTTCTACTTTGCTCAAGTGTTGTTTTGTTTTTGAGGCAAATCTAGCATCAATTCCATTGATACACGTATCTATAATTTCAAAATATACTTTTCCGAAGAAGTATTTTTCACATTCGAATATGTTATATCTTCTGGGAATTCGTCTTACACATTGAAGTTGGGGCTTTTCTAGGTCCAGATGGTTTGCTTGTGAAATTATTTCATTCCACAAGATCTTGAGCTTACTGTCGTCTCTCATATCTTTCAAATTTGGCAGTACATATCGTTTATGCTACTTTCAATTTTCTTAAAGTTGAGTTGAATGCCTTGTAATGCTTTATTTAGTACTTCTTTTTTTCTAATATGTGTATTCGAGATTTCAGTAGAAACAACGATTCGAATTGAAGGAGTTCTTTCAGATGTCCTTCCTTATCTTTGCTCCAACTTCATCTTTTTAATTGTCACTCAGTTCTTGAAGAAATGAAAGGAATACTTCATAGTTCTCAATTAAGGAGAGCGACTTAATATGAACACACCACCTTGTTGAACAGAAGTTCATATTATACAACTTGCAGTCCCAGAGTGTTTTAAATTTTTTATTTTATACGTATGGGTGCAATGCATATAGATGACTTCTATGGGTTCACTGGCCCCGATGCACCCACGTACTTTCCGCCCCTGCTTCTGCAGGAAGTGGTCTTGCTACAAAGACAATTAGTGTATTTTACACATGATAGTGCTCTACCACGTTTGGCCGGAGAGGTCAAGGGATTAGTACTCAAACTACTTTTATTGGCTATTCAAATATAGCTGCTTACTTAAATGAATTAAGGCAAGTAAATAAACGTTGTAAACTTAATTATTAGCCTACTTTATATCTTTCACAGTTAAGCGCAACTTGATGTTCGATTTTCTCGAAAATTGCTTCTCTCGGCGGTTCCAAAGTGCTTTTTTTATGTAAAAGTGTGTACTTTGAGTTATGATACATAAATTACTTTTTTCAACCTAATACCAAATGCCACCAAATTAATCGAATAATAACCGTGCTTTTCTATTACAATCTCTCTCAATGCTGTATCTCCCTTATAAGAGGCAATTTGGGGCTAATAAATATTCTCTCAAACTTTGCTTATTTTGCTCAATATAATCACACTACGAAATTGAACAGTATGGTTTTACACCTTGCATAGTTTTCTTGGTCTTCCAACCTACACCCGTAACGATGTAGAAATGTCACTATTGATTACCCTTATATTATCTTAAGGTTCCTTGTGGTAACTAATACATTACATTTCAATCTCGGCTTAGACTGCTTCGTCTTAATAGTAAACGTGGTATGAATAAATAATTACATTTGGTAATCATTTTTTTATTGCTAATAGAATATAAATAACACTTACATTTTTCTGCTTAATGCAATTGCGGTGTAGTAGTGATATGGTTGTAATTTGTTGGCAATCTATTTAAACGAAAAATATAAACACGGTTTCACTGCCCACTGTAATATTCTATGTGTCGAATAGCATAAAAAGGACTTTCTCATCTCCCAAAAGAAGTACATATTAAGGAATTTAGGTATTTATTATTTGCATAAACTAACAATGCCTTTGCCATTACATGCAGGTATGAAGATTTAATCTACATTAAGGATTATTAATACTGCTGTAAGTAGCATAACCCTAAGAAGATAATAAGATACTTAGATTTTGCTAAAGACAAAGCTTTAGAACTAATTGCAGGAGTTTCCAAAATATAAACCTCAACCCTTGTCGAATAAAATCCGGTTGCTCTTTACGTACATCAAGTAAAATCAGCATTAAAGAAAGCTGCTTACAATTGCTTATATTTTTTGAGACGTTTGGGGAACGGGAACAATGGGTTATCAGTAAGGCCCGGATCCTAGGTTAAATACCTTTTGTGACTATTGTAGGTATAAGATAAATAGCTGTATATAAGTTCGTTTCACGAAAAATCTTACCATTTAATAGGAATTTGATATTACCTATAATACCTATTTCAAGTTTTTTTAACCTAAACTCAGAAGTTATATCACCTGAAATAGGTTGTTTAATTTTTTCTGTTTTCTTATTATTTAGATTAATATATCCGTTAATTTTCAGTCCGCAGTTGGTACAATAGTCACAACGTGCATACTAACCTTAAATAATAGATTAACAGTAATAACACGTTTTTTGTTAATATTTATAATGGGGTTTCAGAAAGATTATGACCAATTTTGGAAGCAATCACACCCGAGTAAAATTATTGGTCACGGATGGAGCAGCGTATATGGTGAAGTGTGGTAATGATTTGAAAGTATTTTACTTAGATCTAATCTACATTATTTGCTTGGCCCACGGTCAAAAATTTAACTCGCATACATTTTTTTTAAATATAGGTCGTAATGCCATTTGAAGATACAGCAATGTGCATTTAGAAGACTAAAACTAGTTTTCAACATAAATCGCTGAAACAAGACTTACTATATATAATAGCTATTTGCGACATTAGGCCAGTAGCTGAGCATTTATTGCCGAGTTAATACATTACGGTCGAGTCCGTCAGGTAGAGACATGTGATCTAGCAAGGACATAAAAGCGAATACCGGCCGTACATTGTATATATTTTGTGTGTACTGAACAAGAACTTTTGATTATTAAATAATACTCCTAAATTATTTGCGTTTAAAATGGTGCGATTCGTGTTATACGTTTGGCAGTACTGAAGTGTATTGTTGGTGGCACTGTCAGTCTAGGTCTCCAGGTTAAGTTTTGTGTCAGTTTGTACCAGACTGATACAAAAGTTAACGTACTAATCTCGAATGTGACAGAAACTTACAATGTCAGCAACAATATACTTCAGTATCTCCAAAAGTATAACACGAGTCACACGTGTGGAAATAATGGAAATAATTAATAGAATTCAAAATTGTTTGAAAGGGACTTCTGGCAAACCAATAAAAAATGCTTTTAAAAAGTTAACTATTGTTTTGGAGAAAGATTCAGGATATGTGTGTATGAAAAACGTACTAAAACTTCAAATAATGAACAGCCCGACAAACCTATAGATATGTATTGTTTGAGGCTTTCGCGGTTACTCGAATTATTCTCCTTAGCATAGAATTTCGGCTTAGACCGCGTAGTATTTGTAGATGAACACCCAGCATTCTCTGGCTTAATGTGCCTTGCACCTTGTGAAGTCGAGCAAAAACCCGCCCGATGGTCATGCTCTTTGGTGGCTCGTGTTGTTTGAGTATCTTGAGAACGAGGATACTTAAGCAGATTTGGCCGTTTTGCTGTTTGTGCATCCATATTCACTAACGTTTCGCAAGACCTTGCAGCTTGCATCATCAGAGTGAAAGTCGCACTAAGAACCGAAGGTCGGTGTGGAGCTATTTATAGTCCTCTGTGCCAGGCGCGCGGAGTGGCGTAACGCTGGTTGGTCATCCGAGTGCAACGTAATCCGTGGGGCGTGGCCGTATGACGCAGAGTGGTTGTAATGCTTTAGATCGTGTATCACAGGGGTCCACGTTTTACTAAGCTTAAAGCCATCTTCCCTGTTGATATTATTTGGATGTTTTTCTATTTCTATAAATAGCTCCACACCGACCTTCGGTTCTTAGTGCGACTTTCACTCTGATGATGCAAGCTGCAAGGTTTTGCGAAACGTTAGTGAATATGAATGCACAAACAGCAAAACGGCCACATCTGCCTAAGTATCCTCGTTCTCAAGATACTCAAACAACACGAGCCACCAAAGAGCATGACCATCGGGCGGGTTTTTGCTCGACTTCACAAGGTGCAAGGCACATTAAGCCAGAGAATGCTGGGTGTTCATCTACAAATACTATGCGGTCTAAGCCGAAATTCTATGCTAAGGAAACCCTATAGATACTATTAATTGGTTCATTTACAAATTTGTACCAATTGCCTATTTCTGTAGAAGATAAACTTAGCTTTTTATAGCTGAAAAATATATTCACAGATAAATGATACGCATTTACGCCAGAAAATTTTGAAATGTTTTATTTGTTATGCTATCAGTAGCAAATAAATTTAGTTTAATGTTTAGATTTAGTTCTTTTTAAATTTTTAGTAACCTATTTTAAATACCTAGCCCTGGTTTTTGGTAACCTATTTTAGGTACCTAAAAGGAAGTTTTTTACAATCTAAAATCCTAGCCTTAGTTATCAGTAAAGCTGATAATTATATGCACTCAAATATACGAAAATATGCTTTAATTATTTCGTAGGAGTATATTTATTTCGCCAATTTTTATTCAACCTTTGACTGTATAAACATGGACTACGGCAACTTCACGTTTTAAGCCCAACATAAAAATGAGGTTCCCCAAACCCCGCCAGACTATTATTCACCCAACACTCGAAGTTCGACTCTTGAAATGCATTCTATGTTGGCTGCAGTGTTGCCAGATCGAAGAAGGATTATTATCGTACAACAGTAGTAAAAATTATCGTACATTATCGTACATTTTATCGTATTATAATATTTTGGATCGTACATAAGAAAAAGTATAACTACAAGAACGAAAATTAAAATATAATATTTAATGAACACAAATTATAAACACTCAAGTTTAGAGCAACAGAACTAAATAAAACATTAAATAATACAATATCTATTCAATTGCCTCTGTTACACCTTCAAATCGGATTTCGTCTTCTTCTTCTTCGTCCTCCTCTTCCTCTTTCCCCATTGCTTCCGTTTCTCGACGTTTACTGGTATATAATTTGGCAGACGTCATAGATTGTATCATTTTCTGAGTTGGTTGAAAATTAACGCAACCATTTTCTAGGTTTACATGCTGCGATGAAAGTAAAATTCCATTTAATGTACTGGTTATTAGTCTATTCCGTGCCTTTGTTTTTATTAAATTAACTTTTGAAAATATCCGTTCGCAACTGGCACTTGAATGAGGTAGTGATAACACATTTAAGGCAAATTTTCTCAGATCTGGAAAACGTAGTTCCCCGTCAAAACCAGCAATTTTCCCTAATTCGTAATAAAATTTATCGCTTTCTTCAGTTTCCGGTAAATCAATAACATTTTTTAAATTTCGCCATTGATCGTCTATCCGTTGTAAATCGTGTGTATTTCTAGGATCACAAATAAGAGGAACGCTGGCCATTAAAGGTAGTAAGGAATCACATTTCGTAATATTAGCTTTGCTTAAAAGTTTACTCAACACTGGATCGTTAAAATCGTATCTTTTTTTAATTTCAAAGCACGATATAATTAAAAAATGTCTGCATCTTTCATAAAAACCTGTCTGAACTGCAGCATTTTCTAGAGAATCTATGTTTTGGAAAACGCCAATTCCAAGGTACATGTTGCGGTACGGCAAAAACTTCGCATTATTTGCCGGATCAATGTTTTGTAAATCTGTCTGCCTCACATAATTTGGCTCCATATAAGCCAGCAATAATTCTTTGTAAGTCTCGATCATTTTTTCGTGTACATTTATAATAACTACTTTCTCGCTTTGAAAATATTTGTTTAAATCTACAAACTTGGGTAACACCCAATCAAGAAACATAAAATACAGTTTTATTTGCGTATTGTTGAGTGCACTGTAAATTTCTTCGCTTGCAAGAAGGCGATGCTCAACGTAGTTTGCCGTAAAAAATTATCTTAAAGGATCCCATTGTTCTAAAATTCGTCTTACAACGGCTAATAGCGACAACCATCTCGTTTGTGCTGGTCGCAAAATTTGACGAGGATCTACATGACAAAACTCCTGAAATTCTTTTAACATGGCCTGTCGTTAAGAGCTGCTTTTAAAGAAACCATAAATATTTCTGGCCAAATCTTCACATAATCTGGGTAAACATTTGCAAGCTTGGCTTGCCCACAAATGTAGGGAATGGCATATGCATTTCTGTACCATAATACCTGGCTTTTAATTTGCTCGATACAGAATTATGCTGACCAAACATAACATTACAACCATCCGATGCGAAACCAATTATATTTTGTAAAGGAATTTCCTTTGAAAGTAATGCATCTTGTAGCTCATTAGTCTTTCGGCAGTGGCTCCTTCATGTGCTTGATCTGGTTCGTCACCCGAAAATATTTGTATAAGTTTCCAGAACAACGTGACTACTTTCCCTACTTCAGAATAAAAGAATCGTACGCATACACACAATGTTTTTAAAGATGCAATGTCCGTAGATTCGTCTATAATAATATTAAACTTATTACTTTTTAAAAGTGCAGTTATATCGTCCTCGGAACAGCTACCAAGAACGTTTTTTGCAATCTGTGTTGCTTTTGTCCTGCCGAGTGTTACCTCTTCTGCAATTCTCGAATCCGGGAAACATTCTTTTAATAACCGCGTTAAATGATCTGCAGAATTAAATGATATAGTGTGTTCAGTTAAAAAGGCGGTTAATTTAATTTCTGCAGATTTTTTTTGTATTTCAACTGGATTTTCCGCATTTTTGAAAACGTCCATAATGGTTGTTTTTGGTATTATCGTCATTTTAAGAAGGTGTTTAGAAGATTGTCCGTGATTTTTTAACACTGTTAACTCAGCAGTCATGTCTACATTACAAGCACGGCAATGTGCTCTTTTGGAATCTGTAAAGTTTAAACGTGCCAACTAGTCCCTACATCGATTAAAAGTAAGAAATATTAGTTACCTTTTCCTTCTGCTAACCAACCCTTAAATTGGCTTTGCATTTCCCATTCCCGGCGATACTTTTGCACTCTGTGTTTTAAAACTGCCGAACTTTCACCTCTTTTACGTTTGTTATATTCAGGCGTGGAATACCGCTTTTTGCCCACATTTCCATCACTACCGTCCAAATCTGACATTTTAAATTATAATACACGAATTCAACAAATCAAAAAAATCCGATTTTACTTGTTGAATGGTCGAAGAAACGATTGTAACTCAAAGATACGTTACGTGCTAATTAAACCGCGATAGAAATTAGATAATGTCTTCGGGATGCATTTTTTGCGAAAGATACAAGTCGAAAGTGGGCATGTGGGAAGTCGATGGGGAACCCCCTATAAGTACGTGCTGTAATGTGATCAGCTTTTTATCATAAATAGTAACAGCGTCGAATTAAATTTCAGAACCTTGTGATTAATCATTAATACCGGTTGAGCAAAATATCTGCACGTAACTGTCATATCGAAGATGGTTAATATTAGTACGTATCTGCCAAATTTATGAAAATTTTCAATAATAGTCAAATTATCGTACATTTTGCCATTATCGTACATGTGCTATCGTACATCGTACGAATGGTAAAATTATCGTACAAAAACGATAATTATCGTACATCTGGAAACACTGGTTGGCTGATTCCTTATACATTGCTTCTATGGGTAAAGTGGGGGTTGCTGACAGCCCATATTTATGTAGTCACAGATTTTAACAGGGACTTCCCCTTTCTTCTGCTTATTTCAATACGCGCACTGTACTCCAGCGGCAGTTAGTGAAAGTATATATCTGTCCCACACAATTTTTTTTTAATACATTTAATAAAATAGTGAATTTTACAAAAAATCTCAACCAGTTATACATTGCAAATTATTGCTAAATATAACCAAATGTGCAAAATCCAGAAATTATGGCCAAAAACGTATAAATATGCAAAATGAAACTTGGCTTATGCGAATTGTTTTCACGTAATCAGTATATATCGGGTGACAATGAGACCAGGGCCATGCTTATATCTCCTTTATTTATGAATCGATTTGGATAAAATTTGATATGTGGATACTACACATAATTTCTGATTGACCGATAGATAGATGTAGTTAAAATGGTCAACTTCCGGGTGAAACCAAAAGTCGGCCATTTTGATTATATCTGTCTCTCAATTCAAAATTCTGTTTATTATCCTTGTAACAAGTTTCATTCAAATCCGTTGATAAATAAGTAAAGGAGATAGAGACATGGCCCTGATCTTATTGTCACCCGGTATATGCAAAAAGTTTCGTCGGCACATCAATTATAGAAAACTAGATGAAACCCGCGGCATATGCCGCATTTAAAATGTACGACGAATGTAATAATTTTTGTTGCACAAAAGAAAGTTTTAAAAGCACGCTAGATATTGGCAGTAAGGAAAAGTTTCAAAAAATATATTTTCAAATGGAAAGACTCTGGAAAGGAAACGCTCGCCTCTGGAAAGCGTCCTAATTAATACGACGTTGGATGCAATAAAAAAAAAATCAGGAAAGAATTAATACTCTTATGAGATTATATGTGAGAATTATTTGTGCCACCGAAATAATTTTGAGCTGCTTGCAATCTGTGTTTCTTTTCCGGTTTAAGCCGTTGAGGCGTTGAGCGTCATAAAAATATAAATGCGGTAACTCAAGTCTCCAGTTACGCCGTTACTGTTATTGTTAAATAACTCGGTTAATTATTATTTCTTTGTCATTTTAAACTGGCATTATTATTATTATCTCTATAATAGCAACCATAAGTAACTGTTTATAATGTTTATATGCTAGCGAGTTGTTCTTAAATCGCTAGTGAATTAATAGTAGATTGTTCTACAAGTTAAGAAAAGTGAGAGTTTTACAGCGAATGCAAAAGTTTTACGTGAGCATGGAAGAATCACTTTTCTAATGTGTTGAACATGCAATTTTTCCGTGTAGTTGACAAAAATATCTTTTTAAATAATTTTGGTCAAAGTATGGAAGCGCAATGTTTACTGTACTGTATAAATACAGAGTCCGGCAACGAAGCGGGGGTGGAAGATATTTCTAAAACTATGAGAGTTACATGAATATTGTGTATATAAAAGTTGTAGGTACGAAAGTGGTGCACATTACTAAAATATTTTTTATTATACAGGGTGTCGCAAAAAAGTATGGCGAATCAAACTTACTTTTTTTTAAATAGAATGCCCTATATTTAGGTAGCTTAGAAGTTTTGTATTGAAATACTCATCATTTTCAGATCAAGTTGTATGGGTCTAACGTCAACTGTTTTGGAGATATTAACGATTTTATGCAAAAAAATGCTGAACTTCAGACGTTTGTTTTTTATCCCTTGAAATAAAGCATCTTAAGGGGTTTAAATTGTTTTTATGTTCAAACACGCATATCTGAAAAACAGTTGAACTTAGAAGTATGAAGTAAGATATTAAAAGAAAGCTCATTAAGAGGGCTCTTCAAAAATACAAAAATATACAGGGCGTTCCATTTGAAAAAAATCTAAATTATTAAATTTGCAAATATTGAGCACCCTATATAACATTAATACCCAGATCCACCATTTTACACTTGAAAGATAGTTTACAAAAATCATAATTTTTTGGTAACGTTTTCCTTCATTCAATTGTTTTCTGTCGCTTACAGCAGCCGCCTGAAGTTCAGCAATTTTTTGCATAAAATTATTAATATCTCCAAAACAGTTGACGTTAGACCCATACAACTTGAAAATGAAGAGTATTTCAATACAACACTTTTAAGCCACCTAAATATACGGTATTATATTTAAAAAAAGGTAAGTTTGATCCGCCACACTTTTTTGAGACACCCTGTATAATCAAAACTATTTTAGTAATGTGCACCACCTTAGTACGTACAACTTTTATATACACAATATTTATGCAACTCTCATAGTTTTAGAAATATCTTCCACCCCCGCTTCGTTGCCGGACCCTGTATAAATTAACCATTATACATTATAGAATAGAGCTTACTTGAAAATGGATGAATCTGTTATTAATTCATTTAGTTAATTTTTAGGTGAAATCAATATGATTGTGAGCAGTTATGAAAAGTATCAAAAAGTCACTTTTTTTAATGTCACCAATGGCAATGTGAAAAAAATACATTATAAGGAAGAGAAAAGCATCATTTTTTCCAAGATGTGAGTTTGCAGCTCAAGGGCGATGCCGAGCACTACAAATACACAGAGGGAAAAATGGTGTTCTGCCCTGCCGTGTATATACAATTTTTTCAACCGCCAGGATCAGAACCATAAGAAACATATTTTTCGACGACTGACATAGAAAGTAGATTTTTCTCACTGTCATTTGACAACAGAAAGTTAACATTTGCCGCTGAGCGTGCGTTTTCATCTTTTTGCCGCTCGCCGAGCGTTTTGGGTTTCCGCGTGAACAAAATAGGTAGCCACGTCCGAATATTTCCTTGACAATGCCCGTCATTTGTCGAAATAATCGCGTCACATGTCTAATAGACTGCGCGAGTAATGTTAACTTGATTGTCAATTAATATTTGCAATAAAATTAAATATGATATTTTCCATTAATAATATGCTCAGTCGTAAAAAAAATAGTATGTATGTTTCGAGCTAAAAGTGCGCTTGCCGCTTTTGCATGATTGCTGGTTTCGGCTTTCATGCGCAAGCGGCAAGAATGCACTTTCAGCTCTTAACATACAATATACTATTTCATTACTCTAAATGAAAATTATGCTGTAATAGGGATTGGGCCATAATTATATATAACAGCAATGAGATAACATGAACAACAAAATAGAATGCTTGAGTAAGTAAGAGATGACCATACGTAAAAAAAAAAAAATTTTAGTAGGCATGTGTGGTTGACATCTGTCATAATTAAATGTGCATCAGGCCTACTCGAATATTTGCTATTATGTTTATCTCTTACTCGAGCAATACGAGTTATTTTCTTGTTCATGTTATCTTATTGCTATTACAGTAAAATTCACCTTCGCGGATACACGGACACCTCCCTTGGACGGACAGTTTCTCATGGTCCCGACCGACTCTCATATAATTTGCATTGTGTTACCTCCCTCTTGTACGGACATTCTCTTGAACGGACGCGGACACAAGAAAATGTTCTCTTAAACGGACAAAAACAAAATAAAAAAATAAACGCCTTGTCTCATTTTTCTGTCGCAAGTGTCGCTGTTGCATTTCTCAATAGTGCCGCGCACCAACTTCGCTGCCTGCCTTCACTGAGAAACTCCCGAGTTAACCGGGGATTCACCGACTTCAATCTTTCGGTACACACGGGGATTCAGGATTAGTCTGACGTCTATGAGGAAAAGACACAGTGGGGGACACATTCATTGTAGAAATGGCACCAAATATAAAAATTCTCACGCTTAAACAAAAAATTGAGATTGTTGAAGTTTACAATAGGGAAAAGTTAAGTGTAAGGAACTTATCCAAGCGTTTTGATATCGGAAAAAAATAAGCTGCTGATATAATTAAACATAAAGAAAGTATTTTGTAAGGTAACATCCTTATTTTTTCCTTAAGTTTCAAGTTTTTTGTTTATTTTAAAAACATTTACATACATATACGTTTTAAATGTCCCAATTTCTTTAATTTCAGTTTTCATTAAAAAACCGATTTTTTTTCGTATTTCTTTTAGGCGGACACCCCTCTTGAACGGACACTTTCAGTCGGTCCCGTTGGTGTCCGCCCAAGGGAGATTTCACTGTATACAGACAGATCAATAAAAAAACCAATTAGGGCAGGCTGTGATATGTGTTATACGTTTGGCAGTACTGAAGTGTCAAATTCAAGATTTGCAGGTTAAGTTTTACGTCAGTCTGTGTCAAACAACGAACAAAACCTAACCTGCTAATCTCGAATTTGACATAGACTGACAATACACTTCAGTACTGCCAAACGTATAACACATATCACAGCCTGCCCTAATTGGTTTTTTTTTATCTCTCTGTATATAATTGTGGCCCCATCGGTATTTAGCAGTCTTTGAACTTATTTTACGAATACCATGACAACAGACATTTTAATTTTGTTTCATATTGTCCCTTTAGAGAAAATGTGTTCTTTCTGTGACAATCCTTGTAACCTAAAATATGATTCACCATTCTCTATTTGTGATCGCCAACTGTCCTTGTATCTTAAAACAAAAGCAATTAAAACTTGCAAAGAAACTGTGACAGTAAGCACCTGAAAAAATTAATTGTGATTTTGCGTCGAATGTATTTTTCCCTCTTTATTGTTATTAGTCTTCTTCTTCTTCTTTGGTCCGTTTGCTGGCGGTCCGGGCGGGTCGTCCCCTCAACGAATACGCTGCTGTCGGTGCCGCTGGGTCTCGAACTCCATTTACGATTCGTTTCCATTCTTGACGACGTCTTGGGCATCGATAACCGATAATCGCTGATTCTTTAAGTCGCCCTCGATATTCTTTAGCCAGGTTTTCTTCGGTGTCAATCGCTGAAGTTTACATGGCAAACGGTTATCATCTATTCGGCAGACATGTCCGAACCATCGTAGTCGACGTTTTTGTATTTGTTCTCCTATCAGCGTTTGTTGATCACATCTTCCTGTAATTGTTTCGTTTCGAAGGCGGTCGCCTCAAGCATTGCATTTGGAAGACCTCAAGCTTGTCAAGGTCCGGCTTGAGCAATGTCCACGTATCCGATCCATAAAGAAGAATGGGAAGGATCAGCGTTCGGTATAAGCGTACTTTCGTTTTGATGGTGGTATTTGTTCGTTTCCATGTTCCATGTTCTGATGTCGATGTTTACGTATCAATAAACAAATTTAGTGCTGTAGTGGGCTAACTCATAACCATACAATTGTTGAAATATTGCCATTTTGTTTCTGTCGTACATTATTCAAGTTTTTGATGAAGTTTTGTTAAGAATCAGGTTGGCGTTGTCAGGGATATGTTTACAGCATGTCAATTGTTTCCGATAACTGTCAGTATTACCTGTTAATTCTACGCCACGAGCTCTAATTACACATTCTAGACGTCTAGGCATACTGCTGATCAATTGTGCAAGATTTTCTTGTGGTAACCTATCCTAATGTCCGAGGCCAATTAGGGCGAGTGCGAATTGCTCTTCCCAGTTGAACCCACACGTGTTCTATCTGGTTCAGGTCTGGTGAGCAGGCTGGCCAATCCAAAAGTGTAATTCCAACTTCGTTTAGATATTGCAGAGTAATGTTGGCTACGTGTGGCCGTCCATTATTTTGCATTAAACGAAAGTTGTCACCAACAAAATGACTAAACGGAACAACATATTCCTCAAGAATGTTTCTAATGTACCTATCTGCGTTGAGGGCTGCTCTATCACAGATGTGAAGCTCTGTGCGCGCATCTGAAGAAATCCCTCCCCATACCATTACCGAACCTCCAAAAAAATTTGAATTTGTGGCCATAGAACAAGCAGCATAGCGTTCTCTTGGTCTTCTCCATACCCGTGAACGACCATCTGGAGCATCCAAACTAATCGAGACTCATCTGTCCATAACACGCATCTCCATTCGGGATCCCCCCAGTTCTGGTAAGTTCTAGCAAAATTTAGTCGATTATGTTTGTGGCGTACTGAAAGTTTTGGACCAATGGCAGCCCGATATGGTTTCAGATTGTTTTCGTGAAGTCGTCGCTGAACTGTACGTGACGATATTTGAACTTTTCTGACAGCAGCCAGTTCATTAGCAGTAATTGTAGCTGTTGCAGTGGGATTTCTTAAAGATTGTAACAACATAAATCGATAATTTTTGCACATCTTACTGGAGATATCAGCATTTTGTCACGGAAGTGAGAATTAATAGTTAATACTGACAGTTATCGCGAACAATTGACATGCTGTAAACATATCCCTGACAACGCCAACCCGATTCTTAACAAAACATCAAAAACTTGAATAATGTACGACAGAAACAAAATCGCAATATTTCAACAATTGTATGGTTATGAGTTAGCCCACTATAGCACTAACTTTGTTTATTGATACGTAGACATTCAAATCATCAAATGACAGCTGAGATGTTACAATTATATCTACGTCTTCTGCAGTTCGTAACTTGTCGTCTCCTAGAATGTAGTATTTTGTAATTGTTGTAAGTTTTGAGAGGTATCTTTATAAATACCTGTCGGCTTCTTTGGCAGCTTCAAGGAATGTATCGTAAACTTGGCCGTTAATGGTTTTCAAATCATCAAATGACAGCTGAGATGTTACAATTCTATCTACGTCTTCTGCAGTTCGTAACTTGTTTCCTAAAATGTAATATCTTGTAATTAATTAAAGTTTTGAAGAGTATCTTTATAAATACCTGCAAGAATTAAAAGCATGTGATAATGTGGTAATCCCCTTTTTTAAAATTCTGTTACACAAATAACCATAGTTTCTAATTCAGTGTAACTACAAAACACCACAATGTTGTAATGCCTTCAGCGTTAGTTTTAATTTGCGATACTTCAAAGTGACGCTGCAGAAGAGAGAAGCAATAAGATTGTACGTACAAGTTTATTCAAAACTACCCTCACATAACCGTAAAGAATCAGTCGGAGTCCAATTTTTGCTTTTTGGGAAATCTGAACAACGCTAATCCCTTACCTTGCTTTGTACTACAATTATCTGATGCACAGTAGACCATTTAACAGAATTAATACTTGTAGCTACTGCTATAAGAAACGAAAGGCGACGCATAAAAATTTGCAGAAATATAGGTTATGTATGATGTAACGGACACGCCTATTTAGCTTTTGAGTGCGGCTTAGATTGTGGGAGCGTTCAATAAGGAGATATGAAAATTAACCAAAGTGGACTTGCCTTCGAAGCTGAGTCAATAGTTTTAAAAAACACAAGAAATAGGCATAATAAATGATTGTTTTCTGTGATAATATCGCTATTACAAGTTAAGGGAAGTTTGTTTACAAAAACCCGAAAATAGAAATGGTCGAATGCAACTATAGTACGTTTAGTTGTGTAAACACGGCTTGTAGTCTTCTGCATTATTATATGGATATGATATGCATTTGCCATATATCAGCTTTAGTTATGAGTATGAAGGATATGTGTAGTTTTTTATAAAGTGTAGATGCTAAAAATAGCCATTTTCAAATTATAAAAGCAATGTTGAATGTAAAGCAGGAATTCAATCCAATAAAAATAATATGGTTAGAAGTGTTTTCAATTGTAGCCAAATGTTCATTTGTTTCAGAGAAATTAAATTTAATAAAAGTTCGCATGGCAGTACATATTACAATATAAACAGGGTGTATACTAACTCACAATTCGAAAATTCCCTGACCTTTCCAGGTTTTCCAGAATTTTTGAATCAAAATTCCAGAAGATTTTTACATACATACATACTCGAAAAGTAAATTTTTACGAGAGAGTAGGAAAACGCAAGCTATTAGATAAACGAAGACAAGCATGTCTAACGTACCTACAGTACACCTGCTGCCAAGAAGCTTCCCGCGCGGCGCCTGATTTTGGACAATTTCAACGTACTTACTACGTTTACATGATGCTCAGGAAGCAAGACAAGTCAAGATAATTCGGTTACACGGTGGCTCTCAAATCGAATACTCTTTTGATAAAGTAGTTTGTCGGTTTAATTAATTTTCCCTGACTTTTTTATAAGTTAAGTAAATTCCCTGACTTTCCTGATTCCAGGATTGAAATGTAATTCCCTGACTTTTCCAGGTTTTCTCTGTTTTCCAGAAAGTATACACCCTGTATAAATTTAATGCAAGGAAATCAAGGGCGGGCATAGTTCAAGAGTTTTCGTTTTCGAGCCCAGGTTTTTTCTAAGGAAAAAAAAAGGTTTAAAGGTATGGAAATAATTGATTTGGTTATAACAGAAAATCTTATGCCGGCCATACACGCTACGGTCTACCGGAGAGGTCTACCTGCACAGGTATGCCTGCGCAGGTAGGCCGGAGCGTGTGTGGGAATAGACCTGTGCAGTTTTTTTAACCTGCACCGGCGACCGGTGCAAGATCGAAAATCAATTCTTTCGAGTGACACCGTACCGTGTACCTGTGCGTGTGTGCATGTGATCCGGTCGCCAGCGCAGGTCGCGTCAGTTGTTTTCGAGTGTTTGTCCTGGACGAACGTTCTCGCGTCGCTCACGTATTGCCACGTAAATCAACACGCGACAATGGCGCCACCAGATTCAACTAAAAAAGTGCTTGAAGATTTTATCGAAATATATAGAACTCATCCATGTCTTTGGCAAATCAAAAGCAAAGAGTACCATGATCGAGACAAAAAAGAAGCTGCTTATAAATTGCTCATAGAAAAACTGAGAGAAATTGAGCCAGATGCGAACAAAGCAGTAGTTGTGCGAAAAATAAATAATTTGAGAAGCAACGTTAGAAAGGAAAAGAAGAGACATGAACAATCTTTAAAGACTGGGGCATCTGCTGATGATGTATACTATGTCAAATTGTGGTACTACCATTTATTTAATTTCTTACATGATCAATGCACTCCCAGGGAATCTTCATCCAACTTGGATAGTGATGACGAAAATAGTTGTGAGGTTAGTAAAATATTTGTACCTTGTAATGTATTTTTTATTAAGTTATATAAATAGTTATAAGTTATAAGTTTTTATTTTTATTAAGTTGAATAAAACACATTATTCTTAACATTACACGAAAGCTTATAACTATTTAAAACTACTTCACTAATTTTAGCGTAATTTAATTTACATGATCATCTTGCCATGGTACTGTTCCCTCCTGATTAAAATAATTCATAAAATTTTCTCGGACAATCTTCGCGGTGTTCAAAGTATTTCCTGGGTTTCTTCTTTCTAAGTTTTCCATTGTACTATTTTGTGTATTATATCCTTCAGAAATTATAGTCCCGTTTTCAGAATTTTCTCGATAGAAACATTTTTGAGGTGCATAAGACTTTTTTGAGTGTTCAATTAAAAAGTTATGCAATGCACAGGAAGCTTTAACTACTTTATCGATATTTTCGGGTTCTAAATTTATATGAGTATAATATATCCGAAATCGTGATGCCAGTATCCCGAAAGCGTTTTCTACGGTGCGTCTGGCGCGAGATAATCTGTAATTCAGGATTTTTCTTTCTTGCGATGTTAAATCAGCCTGCCGAAACGGTTTTATCATGTCGGGGCGTAATGGAAACGCATCGTCTGCTACAAATACATATGGCAAATTTCGGTTGGTTCCTGTTAACGTTTCACTGCTTGGAATATGTAATTCACTATTTTCTAATTTTTCAAAAAATACAGTAGTTTGTAGTACCCCTCCATCGGATATTCTACCATTCATGCCAATATCTATGTACACAAATTTGTATTTTGCATTAACAATTGCCATAAGAACCAGACTATGATGTCCTTTATAATTAAAATAATACGATCCACTATTAGCCGGTGGAACAATCGCCATGTGCTTCCCATCTATTGCACCAAGACAATGAGGGAAGTTCCATCGTTCTTCATACATCTTTGCTATTTCTTTCCATTCTTCTTCAGATGTAGGAAACTAAAATATAAGAAAGCAGCATTATCTTATATGTTCTAGCATAAAAACTGGCTTATAAAAAAAATTAACATATAAAAATTATTTGTTTTCAGGGAGACAACACTCAGGAACCTTCGACTGCCGATCAACAATATTCAGGTGAAACAACTGACAATAACGAGACCCAATCAACATCGTCAAATAATCATTTATCACGCCCACCAAAACCGAGTAAAGCAAAAAGGAAAGATGAAACCATAGCAAATGAATTATTGGAATCGGTACGAGATCATTTCAAACGTCCTCGTAACTTAACAGAAGACCGCTGTGATGTTTTTGGCAAAAATGTGGCGATAAAACTGAGGGCTTTAGATGCGAATAAAATGTTTGTCGCAGAAAAACTCATTAACGATTTACTTTTTGAAGCAGAAATAGGACACCTCACTCCCGATCACGCCTATATTAACATGAGAGATATTTTGAGACAAAATCAACAATGCTATGTTCCTGCTCAGCAATATCAACAACCGGTTCATTATCAATCGTCTCCTACTTCCAATATGACATATACCCCTGTAAGTTTTGTTTCTTCAGGAAGTCCTAGCCCACCCTGCCTTCCTTTTTCCTCCAGTCAACATTCACAGCATATTTATCACAGACCCCAAGCCAATACCTACTCTACACAAATGCAAACACCTACAATTCTGGGAATCCAGCCCGAAGGACCAGAGGCAGTTCCATCGATTGCAGATTCTGCAGCGGCATTACTTAATAATTTCAGTGTTGATAATGTATAATTTATACGCGACAGTTAAATTTTTGTAGTTTTTAATTATAGTTTTAGTTAATTTTCTTAATAAATACTATTCGTAATAATAATAAATAACAGTGTTTTAATTACTCACCTTCAAATAATCTCTTCTAAGAACTTTATACAAGGCCTCACATGTTTCAGGAATAATTTTCCCAAGCGCTTGAGGTGAAATAATTGCTGAAAATTTAAGGTCCTCATAACTTCTGCCGGTAGCAAGAAATCTCAAAAGTAACTGATAATCTTTCGTGCGTAGAAATACTATTTCTCATAACTGTATTTTTTTTTATCATAGGAGTAACCATTGCAAGTAATTTTAGGTATGTTTTCTCGTCCATTCTGAGATAGTTTTTAAAATCTTCAGGTTCGAATTTTAATTCGTTCAATAAGTTGATACGACTATAAGTTTCCCTTTTCAATAACCAATGCTTGCACCACTTTTTTCGCTTTCTTTTCACTGTTTTTGTATCTTTTTTCTTCAAAATTAACGCTAGGCCTATCAATGCCAGTGCGTCATCGTCCTCAATCGATGCCATCGCGAAAAGAACTGAAGACCGCTCCGGTACACCGGAACACACGTCCGACGTGCGGTTGACCTGCACAGGCAAACCTGCACAGGTCACCTCTCCGGTAGACCGTAGCGTGTATGGCCGGCTTTAGAATCCGGTTTGAGCTTGCCACTAGCAGATGTATTCCAGCACTTTGAACATAAGAAATTAAGAACATCTGGTCACAAGATATATATGTATTGTTATTAAAATAAACAACAAAAAGTGTGCATTCCGAATATCAAATATTTTGAGGATGCTATTGAGAAATACCTTAATTTGATGTATCTACTTTTGATAAAATCGACAGCGTATGTACTGGTCACTTGAGCGTTTCGATAAATAAAAAAAACTGAAAATTATTTTTGTGAATATTATAAATTTGTTTTTCTACGACCACCACTAAAAGTAGGTCTTTTAGCGCTAGCTTTTTTCACTAAAAGTGACGTTTTATAATTTAGCGTGTTTAAAGAAATCAGCTGTTTACTTTTAGCACATATGTTATAAAGTGAAGTGAGGTTATAAAACTACAATTTCGAACTGGAAGTGAGATTGTAAAGTTATTCTAGTTACTTCTTGCGTTAGAGGTAGTGTTTTTTAAATAATTAAAGCCATGGGCGCCGTTAGAAAACTTTCCAGGGAGGGGCAATATTTTTTCGGTATTGAGATAAGACAATTAATTTCAGAGAGCATCTAAAAAAGAAACACTTGATGCACACCTGAAAAATGCTATTAGATTTTAAAAAATATAAAAAGAAACTGCTACAAGGTTTGGAAAAAATACCTGTATCACCAACACGTTTTGTGTATCTAAATCAAAAATAGTGGGCATTTTATTTGTAAAAATTACATGCGTAGGGTACATTCAGATATCAGAAATAATAAAATCATTACGTTTTCTACTACATCTTTACCTTATGGTTTGGACATCAACCCACAAAAAATAGTGAATCAATAGTAATAGCAATACACAATAATGCTGACGTAAAATTAATTAACAAATAAAATATACATACCGTACAGATCGGATCGAAGTCACAAATAAAAAATAATGCCAACCAGAATACCCAATAATCTAACAGTAGTAACTGAACCAATGAGTGAATAAGACTAACTTGAGATTAGTAATGTATTTATTTTAAATATTTGCAAACATTCCATGCAGGTGCACTGGAATTTAGCAAGCCATTAAATTTATTATTTGAACGTGCCTAGACACAAGAAAACCCAATATCGGTCGGCCCTTCAAGGCGCCAAGAAACGGAAATCTAAATATTATTTTGTATCGCTCTGAGTGTCAAATTCATAGACGCCTCTCATCTCGATATTTCGGTCATCGGCTTATTTTGGCTTATTCAAAGAATCTGTTCTGTAAAGTGACCGGGCCCTTAGGGCGGGCAAAAGAATAAATAAATATTTGCTGTTACTACGCACACTATCTAATATTATTACACCCTATGAAAATAATTTCTATGCGATGAGTTCTGATTGCTGGATGGTCAGCCCGTACTAGACAATCAAGGTTAATGTAAGGGTGGATTATTTTTGGAAAAAGATCAGGGAGGGGCAAGCGCCCCTTTTTGCCCCTATGTATAACGGCGCCCATGATTAAAGCGTTATGTAATGAATACAGTAAGATGTGTAGTATTACTAATTACCTTTGATAACTGACTTTGGCAGTACTGGCTCCACAAACATCCACCTGCGCGCGAAGGTCATCTGTTTATTATGACATTAATTATAACTGTCATAGATGCACACCTTTGTTAAATCGACATTTATGGATTAATAACAGTAAATTTAAAGTGGAGGAAAAAATATTGTATGCAACTCGTGCTGAAAGTGGTTTATGCACGAGACATGAAAATTATGAAACTCAGCCTTCGGCTTCGTGCATAAACTTCAACTTTTAGCACTTGTTGCATAAATAGCTATTACTAAACTACTCAAAATCAAGGTGTCACTTTTTTAACAACTTCTAAACCTTCTTCCACAATGTAGGTGGTAATATATTTTACCAATAAGGTATGAAGCTTTCTTGTTGCTTTATTTTCGTTAAATTTGTTCCCGATTTCTGGAAACAACGTGTAAACAACTATTTTTTGGGGTCTAGAACAACTCGGCGACGCCATCTCGGCGACGCCATCTCGGCGACGCCATCTCGGCGACGCCATCTCGGCGCCGGGACAACTTGGCGCCGAGCCATCTCGGCGCCAGCCAACTCGGCGCGAGGCCATCTCGGCGCCGAATTTAAATTCGCAAACTACAGTGTGCACTACGTAAGAAAATTATTATAAATAAATAATAAATAAAGTGATCACCAAAAAGCTGGCATCAAATGAAAAAAAAATATTTAGAATTTCTTGGAAAATCAAACACTAACGACCAGAGGTAATTGCAAATGGGCCAAACAAAAGTTGTCATGTGACTTCCGTTATCAGTAAAATTCAACATTTTTTAAAAATAGCCCAAGCGGCCCGCGGGGCTCCGCCCCTCTCCAAGGGGGCCATCGGGGCTCTGCTCATTTTCAAGTGAGCCCTCGGGGCTCCGCCCCTCTCCAAGGGGTCCTTCAGGGCTCCGCTCCTCTCCAATGGAGCCCTAGGGGATCCGTCCCTCTTCAAGGGGGCCCTAGGGGCTTCGCCCTTCTCCAAAGCGGCCCTCGGCGCTCCGCCTATTTTTAAGCGGGCCGTTGGGGCTCTGCCTCTTTCCAAGGGGTCCTTCAGGGCCCCACTCCTCCCCAAGGGGGCCCTCGGGGCTCCGTCCCTCTCCAAGGGGGCCCTTGGGCTTCGCCCCTCTCCAAGGGGGCCCTTGGGCTTCGCCCCTCTCCTAGGCGGCCCTCGGGGCTCCGCCCATCTCTAATGGGGCCCTCGGGGTTCTGCCCCTCTCTAAGTGGGCGCTCGGGACACACACGTCTGGATCGTTCTCCTTTATTATACAGAGGATTGTCCCTCGTTGGTTTAATTGCGCCTGCATACACCAGAGGCGCTGTAAACGTCAACAAAGGCTAACAGGTGCGTAGGATAGGTATAAAAGTTTAGTGATTTGTGCTGTCAACTCAGTAAATTAGTAAAACACTAAATAATAATTTTTTTATTTTTTAAAATATTTTCAGTTATTCGTTACAAAAAACATTGTACCTAACTCCTTCGGGAAAATTTTCCCGAATTCGCACTAAAAAGTGTTCATTCGGGAAAATTACGAACTTGTTAGGTAAATAACTATTACTGTAGAGTAGCGCGTCTTTTATGTAGCAAATACGACAAAAAGTTATTAAGAGAAGTTGTTGAGAATCAACATCTAGGTTCCTATACCAAATTTAAAAATCCTCTGCCAACTTTGATCTCTCACATTATCTTTTATGTTTAGGTCCCATATCAAAGAATTTTACTTTTAACAAAGACGGCTATGGAAAAACAAACATTTTTCAAAAAGTTTTTTATTTCATAATAAAAAAAAATTGTTAAAAATAAAATTCTTTGATTTGGAAAATAAACATTAACCCTTTCCGTGCGGAGCGCTCCTGGCGCGGACTCAACTGCCTGTGCGGGGAACTGTTTAGCGTGTAATATTTGCCGCTTTTTGGCGTAGGCAATTTGTCAGATAGCGTCACACACCTTTCGTTGCACAAGTGTCACTGGGTGGCAGCGGGCATGAGGTGACGGCGAATAATTATTCCGACCATATAAAACAACCCCCACTCCGAAACTTGCATATATTTGGCTTCCGAACGCATAATATGTATTTCAATGTATATTACGGCTTTCGCATTGAAAGGGTTAAAGAAATATTTGTCATATAAAAAACACTTTACTTAGAAAATGGCGTTTTTCAAAATTGTGTAAATCCAAAAAGTGCTATTTTTCGGAATTTAATCAAGATTTCAATGAGATTTTTTATTGTGTGGTAGTTTTAGCTGACTGAACAATCTCAAGGCCAGAAAACTTTTTTTCGTAAAATGTGTCTCTATCTTGACTAGTAAATGCATGCTTCGTAATTATTAAAAAAAAAACGTAAAATTTTACTGATAACGGAAGTCATGTGACAACTTTTGTTTGGCTCATTTGTAATCACTTTGCAACCACCTCTGGTCGTCAGTGTTTGATTTTCCATGAAATTCTCAATAATTTTTTTTTCATTTGATGACAGCTTTTTGGCGATCACTTTATTTATTATTGTTTGATAATAATTTTCTTACGTAGTGCCAATGTAGTTTGAAATTTGAATTCGGCGCCGAGATGGCCTCGCGCCGAGTTGGCTGGCGCCGAGATGGCTCCGCGCCGAGTTGTCCCGGCGCCGAGCTGGCCCCGCGCCGAGATGGCTGCGCCGAAGTGGCGGCGCCGAGATGGCTGCGCCGAAGTGGCGTCGCCGAGTTGTCCGGCTTCGTATTTTTTGTATGAAAATGTATGTTACTACAACATCTTGACCGCTTCATTTCTTCGAGTAGTATATTTACGTTTAAGATCGATCATTTGACTGTAGTAGATACTAATACTTAATTGATGAACTTTGAAGGTAGTATTATAATGTGGTCCACGCCAATTGAGCACCAAGCTCTCGATGTAATAAATGTAGACCGGCGAACTGAGCACCAGGCAGATCAGGTACCTTTTCAAAGCGACCCTTTGAGACGGACGAATTCAGCACTTTGACCTCTGTCCACTTTGTAATGTTAATCTTTTTAATTCAATTTATAATTATTATTAGCACACAATTCAAATTTTAACGATATCATTAAAAACCAATTTGTAACTCGTTTGGTATTGGGAAACCTCATCATCAAAATTATATTTTTCTCCGAAACATATCTATTATTTGCGATTAATGGAATAATATAAATTATGATATTTTTGAATATACACTCCAATGTAATACCATAATTATTGCTAATAAATTTTTTAAATAAAAGTGCCTACTATAACTTTTTGGTTTTTATTTGGCCGAGAAAGATAACTGTTTGCATTAATTCAGCACCTGATAACTTGTTAGTTTGTTAATGAACAAACTAGTAATACAGTGCTCAATTGGTCGGTCTCCGTTTGGTCCTTGGTGCTCAATTGGTGTGTCCGGCAACGGTATACATTTTTACCTGGAGTAGTAAAGTGGTCAATTGGTGCCCGTCCTTATAATGTGTATACTCAAAAACATTAACGGATTAACCAACTTAATATTACTAAATTTAATGTATTTCAGGTAATATGAATAGAAGTCATCTTCGCCAGCAATAAAAAGGTATGTTACGTAGTGTATATACAGGGCGCCCCTAAATTAAATTCATGGTAAAAAATTAAAACACGTATAGGTTCTACTGAAATAATTATATTCCGTAAAGTATTTCAAAAATCGATAAGCAAGTTCTCGATTAATAATAATTTATTAGTTTTTCCCAAATAAATACACACGGCACTGTTACGCAAAATAAAGTGAAATAATTAAGGAACACTCAAGAATGAATTTGTTCAACCCCGAGTTTCTTATCGCAAGAAAAGAAATGCTCCGGTGTTTTACGATGTGGGCTATTTTAAAACTGTATTTATCCCGTCTGAGGTATCTTTGACCAGTATGTGCTTAATAAAATTTAAAATGGATCTGTTTACGAAAACCGAAGGGGTTGCTTTGAATTTGTGTACCCCTTTAACCTCGTTCAAGGTTGGCAAGAAATGGTGGAGGAGAGCATTTCGAAAATTTAATATTAAGAATACTTCTACGAGACCAGTTAGTAAGTTTATCACTAATTTCACAGTCTGCGTAGTTACCGGACTGGTTGTAGTAGTAGTAAATATTATGCATCCATTTAAAAAAATTAACACCAACTGTGGGTTATATTTCTTATACCATGGTAGATATTTTCTCTACAATGAATTTTGGGACACCTGGTATATTGATGGCTTCATTTTCATTAGACAAGATATTTTTTTAGAATTTAAATTTGTATATGGGTAGCAGGTATTGTATCTACCATTGTTTTACTTGCATGCACGTGTGTAAGTTGGTTGCTATTTCAGTATGTATAAATTCATGGCAATAACTCTTTCCGTTTGAGAATTTAGGCAATAAAAGTTTTACTATTGCATATTTTACTATTTCATATTTTATACCGGACGTTGTACGCAAAATTAGTAATGACACGAACTTGTCTAGTTTTAAGAACTCGTTTGATTTTTTTTCAAATGTGTGGTGCAAAAATCTTTTAACACTTTAGCCATTTTCATTTGCAATATTAAAGATATAATTCTGACTAAGAGTAAGAG
This sequence comes from Agriotes lineatus, assembly GCA_940337035.1. Classification (NCBI taxonomy): domain Eukaryota; kingdom Metazoa; phylum Arthropoda; class Insecta; order Coleoptera; family Elateridae; genus Agriotes; species Agriotes lineatus. The sequence goes on from CALNHX010002178.1 coordinate 56,395, forward strand.
TAACTTGTGGAGTTCTACCAACACAACACAATGGTTGTGAATAATGGTGGGAGCCTTATACTTTAATAATGTAGTCAAATATTCAAAATAACGTTTCAGTAAAATCAATCATCTGTTCCAAATCTGGTAAGACATGCAAAGGTTATCATTAGTCTTCTTTTTTTTTCAATTTAAAATTCATATACAAAAGAAGGAACGAAAATGGTTATTCGAATAAATCTACGGTTTTGCGGATATACATTATTCCAGTTATAGTTGCGAAACAGAATTCGGTGCGAGATGTAATACCTGAGACAATTGAATTAAAACCCTCCTACAGCACCACCTGCTTTTTAAAGAAAACTAGGTATGTGTGGCTTAAACGGTTTTGGACTTCTTTTTAAGTTACAATCTAGCCCTCCAGAAGCCATACGGTTGACTTAAGAAACACCTTGTGTATTATTTCTGTGCTTAAAAGTACAATGTCAATTTATTGAAAACAACTCTTTATAAACCTTGTGTTAGCAACAGCGCAATTTAAAGGACACATTTTCTTTGAAAAAGCCTCAGGTTAGTTTTTTGAAATCCCTAAAGGGAAAACGGTAGATTGTAATTTTATTAGTTCTGAAATATATTTTCACATTTTTTTTGCTGTATTAGGCTGCTGGCCGAATTCATAGCACCATTTTACGGACTACCCGGTGCTTGGATTTAGACATTTAAAAACCTCTTCACCGACGACGGGTGGTACGTGTTACGGCCGATATTAGAGTATCGAGTTACCAAGCAGTAAAGAATTCCATTGTGTGGAATTCTATTATTTTATACTGTGTTTTACAAAGGTTGTTTTCATAATACCTACTTGTTACTGTACTATATCAGTCAGTGGCGTAACTAGGATTTTGGGATCTGTAGGGGAAATTGTACTGCACATTGGCGTTGCACTATTTTATTAGAATAGTCCGTCTCGCTCCCTCGTGGGCTGAGAGCGGAGGATTTTTCATTCGCGCCATTTCATTTAGATGCTTTTGCGAACGTAATTTCATTTAAGTGACCTCATTGGAATATGAAGTGAAACCTCATTATAATAAGAAATGAAAGATGAGACGGTACAAGCCCATTATCGATACTTCGGCATACTGTTTGTATGGAGCGGTATTTTGCCATGCACTCGTTGTGGCGCACGCTCCTTAAAGACATAGTCAGTTTTTGTAATCTGTTGCAACGATTCTTTCAATGTGGTATGGTCGTTATATACATGATCGCGTCACATGTGCGACGACATCGACGATTCTTTCAATGTGGTATGGTCGTTATATACATGATCTCGTCACATGTGCGACGACATCGACTAAAGAGAATTCGGAAAGGACCTGGGAACTACTTAGTGGGAAACCTGTAGTCCATTATTTGACTTCCGCACTGTCAGTGTCAAATTTAAAAAAAAATCTGTGAAGTTATTTTCTAAATATTTATTTAAGACAAAAAGGAAATTGGGTATACCCTGGTCACCAGTAGTGTACCACATATTTAGTTACAAAAAGTTACAAAATGACATTGACATTTTATAACTTTTGAAAAGTACTTTAGTTTTAAAAAACGCATTCGTGGCATTTTGCTTAACTGGAGGAATCAGTTATCTTATTTTTAACAACCTTAATTCACTTGATTAATGAAAAGCGATGAACTGTCAAATTTTACCTTCACTTTCTTACCAAAGGTGACTTGTATCATTCCAAAAAATGCATATGCATAACCTGCTCAGAATCACAAATGGAGTGAACGGCGTTACGTTCAATCGTAAGTTTTATGTATTTGTGCATGTTACATTATAAGAAATCTTTATAAATGTATTGGCAATAATTGACTTGAAATTTGAAATATTTGACAGTTACGAAGTTCCAAGTTCTACCAATACGATAAATAAGAAATTACTGAGTGAATTAGTAGTGGTGCTAAGATACCGTCGATTTGACAATGCGGATGTTAAGTATACACCGTACATTTAATTTCTGATTCTGAGCAGGCTTTGTATGCGCATTTTTTAAAAGTGTAAGGCACAGTAACAAAAAAAAAGTAGAAGTTAAAGTACAATTTTACAGTGTAGTGAGTGCGCCTTGCGGATAGGCAACACACTTGCCAAGTAAGTGACGTCACCGCATCAATGCCAAAGTACAGGGTGCGCACCGCAACGGCGCAACCCTCGATGCGGTGACGTCACTTACTTGGCAAGTGTGTTGCCTATCCGCAAGGCGCACTCACTACAACAGTTCACATTATTTATTGAACTAGCGAATCAAAGTTGTTGAAAATAACATAACTGACAGTTTTAGTTCACCAAGATGCCACGAATGGGTTTACTCTAACTGAAGTACTTCCCATGAGTTACAAAATGTAAATGCTATTTTGACAGTAGTAACTTTTTTGTAACTAAATATTTAATAGACTGGTAAACATATTCACATTCAAAGCCCCTGCTCAGCATCACAAATGGAGTGATTATTAGATGGAAGCAATCAGTTTATACAGGGTGAGTTTTTTTTCATTATCACTATAGGGATCTCGAAAACCGTGAAAGATAGAAGGTTGGTTAAATGGAGAAAGAATTGCAGTTTTATGAGCTTATTCGGGATGTGCTTTTGTTTCTTTTAAAAAATCCAAGTCCTACTAGATATAAGCAAAATATTAAAATTACTTAATCTTTTAAAGCCTGTCTAGCGCCGTTATTATTGAAAATAGAAAAAAAAAGAATAAAAGTTTTAGCTATTTTTACGGTGTTTATCTTACACGTATTTTAGTTTTCTTCTAGCTTTCATAGTTTTTGAGTTATAACATTAAGTTACATTTTTTAAATAGCAATCATAGTTTGCTTAGACATTTAAAAAGAGCTCACTTTTCCGCTTAAAATGACATAAGGTTTGTTATACCTAGTGATGTAAAAAACGCGTTTTTTTAAAATCGAATAAAAACCTAGAAAAAAACAGAAAAAAAACGTTTTTTTTTGTTTTTTATTCATTTTTGTAATTGGCAGCACGTTTTGGTAGGTATGGTTGGCGGCATGTAAGCAAACGACAAAGTTTAAACTTAGTTTGGTTTTACTTGCACTTTAAAGTTCAAGAAAACTACAGCACAGACTAGACAAATGTTTAATGAATAACAGTAACATTTTATACCTACTGCCTACTCGTATTACTCACAGAACAGCAAAGCGTATGCATGGGTCTATGAGAGCACCCCCGCCCTACCCCTACTAATGGAAGTTGCTTTAAGCTGAACCCAGCTCTGAAACTGTCTACCTGATCGACGAGTCAAGTTACGTTAGCGATTCATCAGGGTCATCAGACAGTGACATGGGCGACGTAAACTGCATGGATACTGACTCCGAGTCAGTTGAGGAGTCAGCTATGTCTGTTAGCGAGTAATTTCTGCATTATTATAATTTCTACAGGGTGTTAGGGAAGTCGACGGAAAAATTTCTAGGGGTGAATCCTTTGACCAAGATATGATGATTTAACTCAACTTACCTATATACAAAGTTGCTTAGTTTAGCCGCTAGAAGGCTTTAAAGATTATTATTAATAACAATAATTGTGCACTAACACCCCATGAAGGACCTTGGCCTGCAAGGCGGAAGGTCAGAGCTTCCATATCCTCGCTCTCACACCTGGCTGTCGCGTGTCAAATTCATGACACGTGGTGATGTGGTGAGCGTCACGCATTAGACAACCGCATTATTACCCATTATTCCCTCGAACTCAGGTCCCCAATTATTTAAAGCTTTTTTTAAATGTTTTAACTCCCTGTATAATCACTACCAATTTTTTTTCTGGATAGTTACTTTAATTTAGAAGCTATTTCCTCTCTTACAAAATTTTAGTTGGGTGAACGGCTTAGCCACAAAAAATATTTTCTAAATCCCTACAAGCCTAGTGTTTTGTTACAATTACTGATTCAGGTTTGTAGGGATTTAGAAAATATTTTTTGTGGCTAAACCGTTTACACCTAAAATTTTTTAAGAGAGGAAATAGCTTATAAATCAAAGTAGCTATCCACAAAAAACATTGGTAGTGATTATACAGGGGGTTAAAAAAATATGGATGGATAATTAATTGTGATAAAGTTTTTAAACACCCTGTAATTTTCGAAATTAAGTTTACTGGTAAAATCCCATGGCCAAAAAATGAATAAAATCTATCAACGATTTTTCCACTTATTTGAAAAAATTAAAAAACCCAATCTTCTTTAAAGCCCTCTAGTGGCCAAACTAAGCAACTTTGTATATAGGTAAGTTGAGTTAAATCATCATATTTTGGGCCAAGGATTCCCCCTAGAAATTTTTCCGTCGACTTCCCAAACACCCTGTATATCCACTTTGGCTATTTTTCTATTTTTCTTTAGCAATATTTGCTTTTTTTTTGTTATTATAAATTCTATAATTCACTTTACCTACGAAATGTATTATTTTTATTTAAAAATATCTGTTTTTCGTTTTTCCAAACAAATTACTTGTTGCTATTCACTACACTTTAATTCTGAAAAAAAAACGCTTACATATATCCACGAGTGTAATATTTTTTTGCATATTCATATGCTCCATTATGCACTGAGCAATTCAGTGAAAACCCCAGCTACCTATCTTGTTTTGTTTATTAATTAAAGGGGTTTAAATTTTCAAACTTCAAAGCTTCGTAGAGGGCGCCACAGATAATTCATGAGATTCTTTAAAAACAGATCGATAGCCCTTTTCGGGGTCTATCAGTGTATGAAGTTTAAACAAATTCCTGTGGGCAGTTTTTGAGAAATGATTTTTAGAAAATTTCCAAAATTTTGAAAATTTTTAATTTAGGCCCCTTAATATTTTTCAAAACACTTTTTATATCACCTCATGTTAGCCTTCATATACTATTCAGAAAAAAAAATCAATTGAATCGATTCATCCGTTTTTGAGTAATAGGGCGTTAAACTCAAAATTTTCAAAAAATCATAGCACCCTTTATTTTAAACCTAGCGAGTTCGGCAAAAAACTAACAGATTTGTCTTATGACCCTCTATCGTTATCCGCGATAAAATTTTCAAAATTTTAATCACGAAAACAGTGATACCAAAAAAACATGCGTAACTTCCGCTTCCGGTTTCGGATTTTTTTGAAAAGCTTATTTTGTCGATGAATTTTCGATACACCCCCGCATTCCAAAGCGCATCAAAATCGGAGCAATACTTTCGGTTGTAGGAGCGTCACCCACCCACACACAGACATTTTTTAAAAACCACTTTTTTGGGTTCCTAGATGCCCAAAACGGATATTTCTGTGAAAATCTCGATTTCCAAAATTTTCATGATTCCAAGACTTCCCTATACCTGTGGGTATGGGAAAGTAAAAATGTAACTTAATGTTATAACTCAAAAACTATGAAAGCTAGAAGAAAACTAATAAGTGTAAGATAATCACCGTAAAAATAGCTAAAACTTTTATTCTTTTTTTTCTATTTTCAATAATAACGGCGCTAGACCGACTTTAAGAAATTAAGTAATTTTAATATTTTGCTTGTATCTAGTAGGCCTTGGATTTTTTCAAAGAAACAAAAGCACATCTCGAATAAGCTCATAAAGCTGCAATTCTTTCTCCATTTAACCAATCTTCTATCTTTCACGGTTTCCGAGATCCCTATAGAGATCATGAAAAAAGACTCACCCTGTACTATAGTATGGAATTGGTGATTTATCATTACCGTTTGCGGAGAGCGCAGATAGGCAGACAACGCCTATAGTGTGGAATTTCACATTCGAATGCCACGATGGATGGAATTTTTTATCCGAATCAATATATCCGCGAACCGAGTTTCGAACTCGTGATTTTAATCTCTGCAACTGAGTACTCGAACATTACACCATATTGACATAGTAGTTAAGATGACCGTTTAAGAGTTATTAATAATAACCTGAGTACAAATCCACAAACACATACAAAAAAATCTGGTGTGACACACTCACACAACTTCCTTTTACAGTGTTCTTATAATTAGTCAAAAATTTCATTTTTAATTTTTAACCATTTGTCAAAAATTTTCATAAATTACAAATTCTACAAAAACGGTACAAAATAGAGCGTTAGTTGAAGATACAAATTTTCTCTAGAATTTTAAGGTGAATTAAAAAATTAATAAATACCGGGTGTTTTATTTAAAATAGGAGTTAATAAAAAAAATAGAAAAAAAAACAAAAGAAACCCACTTCAGAAGTATTCAACTGGAAAGTCACCTATTTCACATCAATAAACATTAAAAATGTAGTAAAAATTTAAAGTAAAAAAAAATCGTTAGAGCCGTTTTTGAAAAAATCGAAAAAAACTGAAAAATCACTAGAGTAAACACCTACTTCCGGTTATGCGATTTTCTTAAAAAGCTTGCTGTCTCATCTACAAAGTACACAAAACTTATATATGAAGTTTCAACGCCGTACCTCTTTTCGTTTTTGAGATATTCTGTTCACAGACAGGCAGACACACAGACACACACAGACCAATGAAAAAAAATATGTTTTTTGGGATCAGGGGACTCAAAAACGTGAAGATCTGTTGAAAACTCAATTTCGAATTTTTGGGGTGAATCCAATACTTCCTTTATTGTAAAAGGAAGTAAAAACGACCAATCTCGTCCAAAAGCTTTGCATTAACAATCATACATAAGCTGGAGCAGAAACCATCCTGATAGGTTATTGTCGTTCTCGAGATACAATGTTTACACCCATCTAGCCTTCGCCTTCGATAAATGTAATTTTCCGACTTTACTTTTCTTTAACGTCAAAGCGGTTGCTGTCTTCATAACAGTTGCGCAGTTTCATGATAATTCTGATTTGGTCGCGACTGAGTTGTTAAAGCAAAAATAGCACATTAGTCAAATTAATTGAGCCCGAATGTAATAACTCATATTCAATACTTGGTCAATTAGATGTTAGGGATGAAATATTTAATGGTTTTGGGGGGCATTATTTTTAAGTTTTAATTACTACGTTTGCAGTTTCTGAAATGTTTTGAGGCCTGGATGTAATATAATCTTAACGAATGTATTAGGTGTTGGCTCCCGGTCGGTTGTTTCGGAGACCCGGGCGACACGTGCAACCAATGCACCGTGTCGAGGGGGCGCGGTTAGAAATGGAATTAAAAATAAGGAAGAAAGTTCCGTGCTGTGGTAGCGGCTCGACGTGTTTCGTGAAAGTGGACTGATTTGTGTAGTTAGTACCTAGCGCAAGAGATTCTGCGAGTATGCGAACTAATAATTATTTATAATGTGAGTTACAATAATGCGAGGCGAAACTGCGAGCGCGGCTATGCGTATTTCTAGGTAGTGAATTAGATTAGCTAAAGTAGAATGTATTGCTATAGTAGTTAGTTGAATGATGTTTGGTAGATTTTTGGCAATTGCAGCAGATGATAAACAGGTTATTGCGTATGCTGGTCGATTATGTGATAATCAAAGGGTTGGATCCCGCGGGAGCATGAAGTCGCGCATAGTGGTCCGCGGAAGCCTGAAGTTCCGTAATGATGATAACCCCGCGGAAGCACGAAGTTCCGCAGTGGGCAGTAGCTTTGCAAGATTTATGGTAATAACTACTGTGAAAGACCAGTCTCCTAGGGGTTATTACCGACTCTGTACTGTTTGTAACAATAGTTAATCTAGTGGATTACTATTCGGCAGTACTAGCGAAAAGTACGGACAGCTAACCCAACCAGTGAAGGCAGCGATGACGTGCCAAAGGGTTGATGCTGACCGATGCAAGACCAAGTATTGTAATGTCACTGCCAGAAGTACGGAGGGGCTAGGAGTGCGGCCACCCCCGGTGAGTACAATTATTATTATCGATGAGATTTATAGGTCACTAAGTTTATGTTCTTTTACATTTAACTACCTGCCTCCGCCACTGCCAAGGAAATCTCGAACCTGCACTGTTTGTGCCCCGTTGTCGCCTCGTGGCCATGGGTGAGTTGCATCCACCACTTTGACACATTTCAAAAGTAATGGAAATTGAATTTTAATATAACACACAAAAACTGGTCTAACACTCAGTTGCAATTAAGAAGCTTCCCCAATCAATAATCAATTACAGTCTTCTATGGAATCGCACCAAGAATGAATTCGAGATCGAAATCGAATCGAATCGTGAATCGTAAATTAATCTGAATCATTTGATTAGAAACAATTTTAATTAAATTCGATTTTTATTACATTTGATTTTTAAGAAATCTGACTCTGTGTTTCTTACATTAAATTCAGTTGTACTGCCGAACGGAAACAAATCAAGTTTTTATCCAAGCCTAGAAGAAATTCACTAATTCGTATGAAAAGAAATGCTAAGCTTCTTGAAAGCTATCACTTGCACAGTTACATAATTTTAGATTTGGGATATCCAATTCATAACTACTGACATTGGTCAGATGAAGCCATCTTCGAGAGAATAATTCAAATTTCAATTTGATACGTAAAGTTTTGAAAATAGTTCTGCGTGTTATTTGATTCAATTAAGCTACATACTTCAATAACCGATTTTAATTTACAGTGACAATTAAATGTTATCCAGTTTCGTTATAAAGGAATAGGAATTCACATTCGCAAGTACAGGGTGGCCAGATAAGAATGCAAAGTGCTGTATCTCGGAAACTATTCGTCGTAGAGACTTTCGGTAAAAAATTTTATGACTAAAGTGGCCAAAAGAAGACCGTGGAAAATATTTTCAGATTTCCAAAATGGTCACCAGGGGGCGTAACCGCCATCTTAAACTTTTAAAGTGATTTTTCACTGAAATCCACCTAGTAAATGTTACCAAAAGATATATGCTTATTAAAGCTAAGCTTTACTCGAGTAATTTTTGTTTAACACTTTTTGACTTATCTATTAAAATAAAGTGGTGGGGGGTAATTCAATGTTTTTTTAAATAAACAGCTGTAACTCCTAAACCACTGAACGGATTTTAACAAACTTAGTCTCGTTGGAAAGCATTTATTGTTCCATGGAACCCATCTTACCTGTGATATGTCTAATTCTTAGTGATGCCGCTAGAGCGCGTTTTTTGATATAATAACAGAAAATTGCAAAATTCTCTAAAAAATTAAATGCAATAATATGACCTTTTTTTCATAAAAATGTAGTGAAATGATACCTAAATAGGCTAGTGAAAACCGTATCTCGATATCTTATTCGTAGCCTGAAATATCGAAGAAAGAAAATTTAGTTATTATATAATTTTAAAAAGACGTTATTACACCGATATTTATTGTTATTTATTTGTCTTGTTTCAAGATTCAATGATAAAATTTCATAATTTAATAATTTTTAAATAATAAAAGTATTCTTAGTTCAAATAATTAAAAAAACCTGTTTTATTTTATTATTAGGTATCATTTCACTACATTTTAAATTAAAAGTCGTATTATTGCATTTAATTTTTTAGAGAATTTTGCAATTTTCTGTTATATCAAAAAACGCGCTCTAGCGGCATCACTGAGAATTAGACATATCACAGGTAAGATGGGTTTCATGGAACAATAAATGCTTTTTCCAACAAGGCCAAGTTTGTTAAAATCCGTTCAGTGGTTTAGGAGTTACAGCTGTTTATTTAAAAAAACATTGAATTACCCCCCACCACTTTATTTTAATAGATACATCAAAAAGTGTTAAACAAAAATTACTCGAGTAAAGCTTAGCTTTAGAAACCATATATTTTTTGGTAACATTTACTAGGTGGATTTCAGTGAAAAATCACTTTAAAAGTTTAAGATGGCGGTTACGCCCCCTGGCGACCATCTTGAAAATCTGAAAATATTTTCCACGATCTTCTTTTGGCCACTTTGGTCATAATTTTTTTTACCGAAAGTCGTTACGACGAATAGTTTCCGAGATACAGCACTTTGCATTCTTATCTGGCCACCCTGTACTCTGTAGTTTAGTATACAGGGTGGTCCACTTTTTTGTAGCAGGACTTTAATAGTAAACAGAAAAACTTATTTCAAAGCGAAAATTTAATATGAACATAAGCCTTGAAACTCTTTGTTTTGAAGTTACAGGGCGTTCAAATTTTCGAAAAATATCATTTTTTACAGTACCCTAACCAGCTGAGATAATTGAACTAAATTTGGTGGGCAACTCTATCCTAAATGCTAGTACATTCCGTGACAATATCAAGGCCCTCGATCGACCAGTGGCGGAGATGTGGGGTTTCGCGACCAATCAATTTAAAAATTTACTAGTACGACCCTGTTGAAAATAGAAATTTGTTTGAATAAAAAACATGGATTGGACCAAACTATTGAAAGTTGCTACGCAACCGTGGGAGATATGGGGAAATGTGAAGAGACATTTGTTGTAGAGAATTAAACGCTCTTTTTGGAAAAGAAACACTTTCGATTTTCAACATGGTCGTACTAGTGAATTTTTAAATTTATTGGTCGCGAAACCACATCTCCGCCACTGATCGATCGAGGGCTTTGATATTGTCACGGAATGTAGTAGCATTTAGGATAGAGTTGCACACCAAATTTAGTTTAATCATCTCAGCTGGTTAGGATACTGTAAAAAAATATTTTTTCGAAAATTTGAACGCTTTTTATCTTTAAAACGAAGAGTTTCGGAGCCTATGTTTGTATGAAATTTTCGCCTTGAAATAAGTTTTTCTGCCTACTATTAAAGTCCTGCTACAAAAAAGTTGACCACCCTGTATATTTAATGGCAGTAAATGTTAAAAAAATCTGGTGTGATACACGCACACGACTTCTTTTTTTACAGTGATCTTATAAAATTCCACAGAAACCGTACATAATAGAGCGTTAGTTGAAGAGACATTTTTTGTCCAAAATTTTAAGCTGAATTCAAAAATGTGATAATATACCCGGTGTTCTATTTAAAGAGGAGTTAATAAAAAAAGAAAAAAACAAAAGAAACCCATTTTAGAGGTATTCAACTAAAAAATCATCCATCTCACATCAATACACATTAAAAATGTAATAAAAATGCAAAGTTTAAAAAGGAAATCGTACGAACCGAGCCGTTTTTGGAAAAATCGAAAAAAAACTGAAAAATCGCAAGAGTAAACACCATAATTGCGGTTATGCAATTTTCTTCAAAAGCTTGCTGTCTCATCTAGATAGTACACAAAACTTATATATGAAGTTTCAACGCCATAGCTCTTTTCTGTTTTTGAGATATTCTGTCCACAGCAGGGTTTGAAAAAACCCGGGTTTTTTCAGAAAAACCCAACCTACTGGGCCGGCCCATGGGGGTTTTTCCCGTCTTCCCGGGCTCATCGGTTTTTTTTCGACAAGCTGCACTAGGATTCCGCCGTCTGAGAGGTCGGACATTCTAATCTAGAACATTTGCAAGGCACGTAAATTCACAATGTGTAGATATATTGCAATGGTTTTGAGCCCTGCACCCCAAACTCTGCAAGATTTTATTTGACTGCAAAGCTAAGTATTAAATTTGCTAAAAATGTTCATATTTGCAATGAGATGCTATTGATTCACAAAATAATTAATGAAACAATGAAATAAGAATAGCTCAAGTCTCATGGGGATCTTAGTTAAATATTAATTCAGTTAATAAATGGGTTTGTGCTATAAGTAATTGTCGAACCAAATGATATTTTAATAATGACAAGATGGATCGCTAAATGCAAGGGAATTGCAGCGTAGCATTAAAATACAATTTACTTGAGGAAATCTAGTCAGGGTTCTAGTAAGAAAGATAAGTTAAAAGCCAGAGCTTACAATCATGCAAAGAGCAAATAAGACGAAGGCATTAATGCATTTAAAAGGGGTCAGAAGAATCCAAAGGCAAAGGTTAGAAGAAATTGCAGAAAAGAAGACACATTGAACTCATAATTGTGACGAAATTCAGACAGTGTTTTAAACAAACAGGAAATACGCAAAATAACCGCTTTAATCAATACAGTGTCATGTGGACAAATAAACTTAATTAAAAAGTCGTGCAGTGAAAATTGGACACTCCATAATTAGTATTAATGTAAATAATTATTTAAGACACAGTTATATTGTACATATTCTTAATGTTAACTAGTTTTAGTGTTAAAAGACAGTCAATTGAACATAGTTTATATCCGGTTTTTAAATTAATATCACTAGCTTTTGTTAATTACCGGCAAAAACAACAGAAGACAATTGAATAATTTTAATGTACTGACATGCAAATTTGTGCTCTGTATTTAATTAAAGATTTAAGTTAGTAGAAATAAAAATACAAATCTCAAACTTCACCAGTGTGTCGAGCAAATTTTTCTGTGCAAGTGACATTATTTGTGGCAAAATCGGCCACCATAAATTGTTCAACTCCAGAAGCAGGTGCAATATAACCTAGTTCCGCAGCTGTTGAGGTCCGACAGCCACGAAAAAGGTGTACCAGATCCGGGTCTAGGACATTTCGCCGTCGCCGTTTCGCCGTCAACTTGAAAGCGGAACAAAGACCGTGCTGCCAAATAATTATATTTTAATTTATTTTTATACTTTAATGTAATGCAACCTTCACTTTATTTATTTGGACATTAATTTGCTTTCTTATAAACTATCAACTTTGTTAACTTACAATAATATACTGTCTTGTACTCCGTTGCCGGAAGAAAATGCATAATAAGTTTAATAATTTCTTAAACAGCAAGTATAGAGTAATATTTAAATTTTAAAGTAACATATATATAGGGTGGTTCAAATTTATTTCGGGAAACTTTAGGAATACACAGAACCCTTCAAAATAAAGCGGAAAACGTTAATCAACTTATATCGAAAAACGTATAATAAGCGAGATGTAAGACGTTGAAGTTGAGTTAAAAAATCTGGTGTGATACACTCACACAACTTCCTTTCACAGTGATCTTATAATTAGCCAAAAATTTGATTTTTAATTTTCAAGCATTTGTCAAAATTTTTCTAAAATTACAAATTCTACAAAAACTGTACAAAATAGAGCGTTAGTTAAAGAGACAAATTTTCTCTAAAAGTTTAAGCTAAATTCAACAATGTAATAATATACCGGATGTGGGTGTTCTATTTAATATAGGAGTTAATTAAAAAAAAATTGAAAAAAAACAAAAGAAATCCATTTCAGAAGTATTCAACTGGAAAATCACCTACCTCACATCAATACACAATAAAAATGTAATAAAAATGTCAAGTTTAAAAAAGGGCAAATCACTAAAATCTTCATAACGAGCATAGGGAATTTTCTGAACCAAATCATTATAATGACCACCATGTGCATGATAAAAGGATTAGCAAAAAGTAACAAGTATGCTCATTACCATCAACAACTAATCATACGGTTTATGCATATAAGAAGTGTAACTGTAATAACCTTTAACGTCCACCTAATGGGAAATAAATGTGAATAATATTTTAAAGCTATTAAAGATTTCGAACATATATCATTTAAAACACATAAAACTTTGATTCCATGTTTTGCTTAGATATAGATAAGTGAAAAAATGTTTTTTTAAGTCTGAAATGTAAAATAGTCGACGGCGAAATGGCGACGGCGAAAAGGCAACGGCGAAACGGCGACGGCGACGGCGAAATGGCGACGGCGAAACGTTCCATTCCGACCAGATCCTGCTGCCGTGTGGCGAAGTTACCAGCGTGTTCAGAAGTCCGAGGGGAACGTGCCTGCATGCCTGCAGTAATATCCGACCCATAAAGGCCAACGCGCACTTGGGCGACGCGCGGAGCAGCGCGGCGAAGCGCGGCGACGAGCAGTTATATCTTTAATGTATTTCTTACCTACTAACGCGCACTTGACGGAAGCGCGGCGCGGCGCAGCGAAGCTACCCTAGCGGAATTCTTGCCAGAGAATATTTTTCTCTGCGCCGCGCCGCTCCGCGCGTCGCTTCGCCCAAGTGCGCGTTACCTTGCGACCCAAGTGGCCGGAATTGGGGTTTACGAAGTTTTCCGAAAGCAGTTGGAACTAGCCGAATGTATTCCGACAGACGCTAAACGCAAGAGTTGAATTTTTTTCTTGTCTTTCGTTGAAGCTTGAAAGCAGAACTTTTTATAAAGAATGACTTTTTGTCGTAAAATCAATAAAAATCAATAACATTTTTATGGGTGGTCCAGTTCATTTTTTGAGCAGTATATTTTTAATCATAAATGCTTGTTTTACTTAGAAACATCTATTTCGTCTTAAATTTAAAATTACTGTCTCATTTTCATAGAAATTAACTACAAACCCATGACGCATTTAACGTTAAAATTCGTATAAAATGCTGTGACCTGAATTGTGGCTTGCAACATTTGTTTCGTTTGATTGACGTCTGGCAAAGGATTATCTTTACAGGGGGGCTTATGTGTTTCTAAGCAGACATGATATTTGATGAATTATAGGTTATTGGGATTTCCAACATTCTTTTAAACAATCTACAAATCAAAATAATGTGAATTATAAAATAACTGAAATAATTTGGATGCAAACTTCACTTTCTGCCTCGCCGCTCCATTAACATTCAGCATTTCGCTATTAATTTTCAGTAATAATAGGACAAGAAGTCAAAATATTGCCTCCAATAAGTTTTGCGACTCAGATACGAGTTTCTGTGGCGATGAAAATAACCACGAGTGCTTGCACGAGTCGTTATTTTCTAAAGCAACAGAAACGAGACAATCTGAAGAGCAAACATTTTCGGCAATATTTTGACCTAGAGTCCTATTCGTCTTGACAATTTAACTTTTCAATTATTGAAAATGGCCAATAAAAATTCCTAACACTAAAATTTTAAATTCACAAAACTAGCGGTCTTTGAATTGTATCCTTTTCTAAAACTAAAATCCAAATTATTTTTCATTAAAAAATTGTTACCTACAGAAAAAATTATCGCTGAAATAAAGCTCCTCGAAATATTGTCACTAGAATAATCGTTCGATTGGTAGTTTATTTTTAAATTGAAGAATGCCATTGGTTGACAAGTTAACTCGATCAATGCCTTTCAAAACTAGTTGTACAAATTACTATTGTACAACTAGTTTTGAGTCATACTTTTTTTCATGAATTTTGCAGTTTGATAACAAGGGCGAAGCACGAGCTAATCAAGCAAATGAATGAAAAAAAAGGACTTTCAAAACGTGTTGTATACGTAGTTTTTTTGCATAGTGATCTCTTGGTCGAAATTAATCGAAAAGGACTTCGGAGTTGACAACGGCTTTTTTCTCTTTTTCCGGCTTTTCAGCTTCTTCACAAAGCAAAGAGACAATTAGAGTATCTTCGTCCGAGCTATCCATTTTATTTATTAAAGCTACCGAACACAAACAAATCTACAAAATATTCCGTTAACACCAACCCGGTTGTCGAGAGAAACGGCTCTCAAGTGCGCGTTAGCACGGCTCTTCGGCTCTTCGCCGCGCTTCGCCGCGCTGCTCCGCGCGTCGCCCAAGTGCGCGTTGGCCTTAAGAGTACGCCAGCGAGGACAGCCGAGCCTTCGATTCCTGCGATCCAAGATCGCAGAGGCGAGGTACTGTAAATTTTAAAATCTAAATAAATGAGCGCCTGGAAAGTCAAGTCAACACGCGAACGAGCATTACCTGAAACGATTTAGGCCGAATTCCTTGCCGTATCAGTATTTGCAGCAGTAAAATGGTTCAGCATCCAGATTTGAGGTTAGGCGGAAGGCAATTTGGAAAGGACGCCGAGATACACAAAAGCATCCTAGACGCGGCCCCAAAATAACAATCGCTGAAACAAAGGAGAGTTTAATGCCGGGAAACCAAATGAATGCAAATACTTACATTCGAGCTGTGACCGATTTCTGTTTGTTTTGATTTATTCATTTAACGCTACCGAGTAGCGGCGGCCATCTTTACTTGCACTTGACCCAGATTTCAAATTGTAGGTTGTGCGCACCGAAGCTTTGTTATACAGGTCTGCACTTGATAAATTTCAAAACCAATTAATTAACTCTGAACTCAGCTGAGACGAGTTTCACTTTACCGAACCTGAACTAGTGTAATAATATTATTTGCAGATGAATAAAATTAAATAAGGGCATGCAACTGTTTATTTTACCAAGTAAAGCACAGACAAATTTTAATCAACCCACTATTTGACAATTAGCACCAATCAAAAATAATAATAATTGCGTGGTAACTATTTCTTTATTTATTTATATTTTATACAAATCTCTAAACCATACAAACCATTGCAATATGTACAGTATACTCTCTGTTAGGCGGACACCCACGATCGCTGAAAATTTGCTCGCTTAAAGGAGGCTTGCCACATGGTTTTTGCGATTTTTTCTTAGGTCTATCTTCGGCGCCGGCATCTTCAGCTTCCATTGAAAGATACTTTTCTGCATTCGGACTTGTTTGGAGTAAACTTCGAAATCGCCTAGGCGTGGAAAAAGCCACAAAACTAGTGCATGTGTACAGACATTTGCGCTCAACTGATACACACCCTATTTACTGGTAATAATTAATTGTTCTTGTTCTAATATTCTGTTTTTTACAATCATTAATTATATTTATAATGTTCTATTATTCTTAAAAGTAATTAATTGTGTTTTAGATTAGATTAGATTAGATTAGATTTCACGACTGCCTTTTGTTGGCTTGCGCACGTCAGCCCTTTGGGCTTTTTGTACTGTTGGGAGTTTTCAAGTTAGCAGGCCGACATCCGTATCTTTTACTAGACTTGCAATGTCCCCTACTAGCTTGCGGTTGTCAATAGAGTTAAGGCTCCAATCGAGTTGGTGTATTTTACGCTCTAATGCTGGGCATTCAAAGAGGATATGATAGGCTGTTTCATCATCCTCTTGGCATAGTCTGCAAACAGGTTCATCTCTATAGATATTGATCCTGTGCATAAATTCTCTGAATGCTCCAGTGCCTGTTAGTAGACTGACTACTTGCTTGATTCGAGTTCTGTTCAGTCTCAACAGGGTTTTGGTGGTTTGTGGATTCGGAGTTTTTAGCAATCTTTTGCAGTGTGTTGCTTGATTGTAGTTGCTCCACCTTAGTTGGTGTGTGGTATTGACCCATTCATTAATGGCTGAACGGGCTTGGTTTTTCTGAATGCTTAGACCAGGTTCTGGACCGGTCATTGCATTACGGGCTGCTTCTTTTGCGAGCTTGTCCGCCTTTTCGTTTCCTTCAATACCTTGGTGACCTGGGATCCAGCATAATTTTACTGTATTTCCCTGGCCTAAGGTTTGAAGTTTGGATTTGCATTCCTTGACCAGTCTCGATGAAGTACTGAAAGCGTTTAGCGCTTTCAGTGCTGCCTGGCTGTCTGAGAAAATGTGTATGTCTCGATTGAGCAGCTTCTTTTCTATGCTGATGTTTGCGCATACGTTAATAGCTTGTACTTCAGCCTGAAAGATGTTACAAAACTTTCCTAGACTGACTTTTTCGTTGGTTCTAGGATTGGTACTGTACACACCAGAGCCTGTACCCCCTTCAAACTTAGATCCATCAGTGTAAAAAATGATGTTCTTATTTGTTGGAGTTGGTAGTTGGTCCGGATTCCAACTTGTGTGTACAGTAAAGTTCTTTTCAAAGTCATAGGCTTTGATTATAAGATCAGAACCCATTTCTAATATTGGGTTGTTGATATGTGACATGATCTTGCCATGTCCTAGATTATTAGCTGTGGTCATCCAGTGACCAGTACTTTGTAATCTGTAGGCTGCCATTCTGGCTTCACCTTCCAAGAAGATGTGCAGAGGTGGCAGATTTAAAATAGCATTCAGTGCTTGTCCTGAGGTGCCTTTAAAGGCTCCAGTGATGCACCGATTAGCTAGATATTGTATTCTGCTGATTTTGTGGATCGCAGTTGCTTGTTTTATTTTGGGCCACCAGGCGATTATTCCATATGAAATTATTGGTCGAACCATGGTTTTGTACAGCCAGAGGGTCAGTTCCGGTTTGAGCCCCCACGTACTACCTATGGCTCTTTTTCCAATAACTAATGTTTGTATGCACCTGGTGATTGTTTTGTCTAAGTGGGAGTTCCAAGTTAGTTTGGAATCGATGGTTAGATCTAAGTACTTAACCTCGTTCTCCCAGTTGACATTTGTCTCAAACAGTTTTATGTTCATTCTGTTTGTGATGTTCTTTCTACGAGTGAAAGCGACGAGAGTGGCTTTGCTGGGATTAATTCTAAGATTATTCTCTAGACACCACTCTTCGGTTATCTTTAGTGCTGATTTCATGATATTGTCTACGGTTCTTTGGTATTTACCTTGAATCAGTATGACAATGTCATCAGCGTATCCTTGAGTGTAGTAGCCTTTGTTATTGAGTTGGATCAGCAGTTCATCAACTGTGAGGACCACAGGAGTGGAGAAAGAACTCCTCCCTGTGGACATCCCCTTGTCGCCTGCACTGTCTTTTCCTTGTCAAATAACTTGACTTTTACAACTCTAGTGTTGAGCATTGCCATAGTCCATCTTATCGTGGTGTTATCGATCTGATGGTTTGTCATTGCTCTTTCAATAGAGTGGTAGGAGGTGTTGTCGAAGGCACCTTCTATGTCTAGAAATGCTCCGACTGCGTACTCCTTGTACTCCAAGGTTCTCTCAATTTTCCCCACTAGTTGGTGTAGGGCGGTTTCACATGACTTCCCTGTTTGGTAAGCATGTTGATATTTGTGAATCGGGAGTGAAGTTAGGGCTTCCTCCCTCCAGTATCTGTCTACTAATCTTTCCAACGTTTTAAGGAGGAATGACGTTAAGCTGATAGGTCTGTAAGATTTAGCTTCTGCATAGCTGCTCTTACCAGGCTTAGGGATAAATACTACTTTAGTCACTCTCCAGGCTTGGGGAATGTAGCCTAAGGCAAGACTTGCTTGGAACATGTCTTTGAGTGGATTCAGCAGTATATCTATCCCTTTCTGCAGCATTACGGGTTGTATGCCGTCATTTCCAGCAGATTTGAAAGGACTGAAGAGGCTAGTTGCCTATCTAATCCTTTCTTTGCTGGCTATTCTCTTAGCTGTTTCCCAGTCTTCCCTCCTAGGGGTATGATTGGGTTCAGCCAGAGTAGGTTGTTCCACTGCTCCGGGTAGGTGAGTTTTTATCAAAAGAGATAAAGTCTCCTCTTCCGTTGTAGTGTGTTCTCCGCTTTCTTTTTTAAGAGTGCCTACTGGGTTCATGGCTTGCTTTGAGATGATTTTGTGGAGTCTAGCTGTGGATCGCGTGGTCTCCACCTCCTGGCAAAACTTTTTCCAGGCTGCTATCTTAGCTGCCTTGATCTTTTTGCCATAGTCTGTGAGAGCCTTGTGATAGTTCTCCCAGTTATTTGTGGCTTTAGACCTGTTAAACAGACGTCTGACTTCTTGTCTGGTCTTTTCTAGGTCTTTATTCCACCAATTTGTGTGTTTTTTTGCTCTTTGCTGACTTGGGTCTATTAGAGGACAGCTACTCTGAAAGGAGTCAATCATGGCCTCTTTTAACCGGTCAGCATTTGAGTCTAAAACTACTTTATTGGGAGATCTGAACTTGAGGTGTTCTATCTTCTCTTGTAGTTTTTGTTTATATAGGTCCCAGTCTGTCTTTCTTGGGTTGTAGTAAACTCTTTGGCTTACTTCCCGTTGAGACAGTTCAAAGGTTATATAATTGTGGTCGGAGAGTGATGGTTCGTCTGAAACTTGCCATTTATTCACTGATTGACTAATTCTCATAGTGGTTATGGTAATATCTATAACTGCATGTCTATTAGTGTTGTAAAAGGTTGGAGTGTTACCTTATGTTGCAGTTGGTGTGGTGAGAATTTGCGTCGCAGCCTAGGATGAGGTCTAGATCGTCTTGGAAAGCAGATGATACTAGGTTCTCTAGTTCCTCGCTAGGCGGTGGGTCCCTGGAATCGGATGGAAGGTAGACGGAGCTTATAATGGCTTGGTCACAACCTTCATCGTTATTCCATTTTATTTTAATTGTGGTTATGTCTCTAGAACAGAATTCCATTAGTGGTAAACAGTCTAGATTATTTCTTATAAGTATGCATGTTCTAGGACTTGCATGATTATAAATAAGCTTACCTTTAGCACCACCTAATCCACGGACTTGTCCCTTAACTATCCATGGTTCTTGGATCAGTGCTAAATCGATGTCATCTGCTAGCAGCTTTCTGCTTAGATTTGCAGTGGCTGCTTTGCAGTGGTGGAGGTTAATTTGCACTACTTTCAGGTGCTTCTTTCCTATCCTTGGAGCGGATAAGGAAAGTGACCTTATTGAGGCCTAGGTGCGCTACACAGTTGATGGATGTTAGTGCTTGTTTTGCCCTGTCATCTATCATTGCTGCGAACGTTCTACCGCCATCTTCTAGTGGAGTGACGTTGAGTATTCTCCAGGTATCGGTCTGGAGGTCTGCCTTCCGTTTGTTCTGCTTTCCGATCAAACGGAGAATAACCTCGGGTTTCTGTTTGTCGTACCACTTGGGGACGTTGAACACTACCCGGACGGAATTAATAACTTTTGCCCGCTCTTTTACTTCCAGCTTGGCATTGGTCCACGGGTGCAGCTTAGGTACTTGCTCACTTAACCAGTGTTTTGTGAGTTCGTCCTTGCACGCAACCACGTATGTACCAGCTTCGAGATAGTGGCTGGTAAAGAGAGGTGTGTTCTCTTCTTCTTCCATCTGGAAGATGAGGTCTATCAGACTGTCTCTGACTAGGTCACCTTGTTCCTTTGACAGTTGACGTCTGGATATGCAGCAGGGTAGATGGCCATCTTCACCGTAGTGGCTGCCTCAGCGAAATCAAGCTTGCTGGTGCCTGCTTTGGTGAGGTCGGCTTGTCTACTTTCTGCCTGGGCCTCTTTTTGGCGTTTACCGGGGAGGAGTGGCTTCGTCAGAGCGTTGCCTCTTTTGTCCCTGGTTGGTTGCAGTTTTTTCGATTTCGAAGCTGGGTATGCTGCCCTCTTCTCCATCTTCTGCTTTCTTTTATAGTTTGGGTCGTACTTAATGCCCTTGGCTTCGCAGGCTCGCTTGGCGCGTTCTCTGCGTTCCTTGGCTGTAAGTTGGACCTTTTTGAGGGACACTTTGCCTAGTTGATCGGCTATGTCCGCTCCGGTTGCGGCCTTTTTCTGCTCGGAAGACTGTCCTGACTGGAAGTCTGGACTGTCAACTCTGCAGTAGAGGCACACTGTTCCATTTTTGTCTCGGTCACCGAAGTCTGAGCATCAGTGATCGGAAGCGGTGATGACTACATCAGTGTGTCATCTTCACCCTGTGAAAAAGCAGTTGTTAAATCCATACAAGTGAGTATTTAATTCAACTGTAAGAGTTTGGCTAAATACTTCTGGAGGGCGCCTGGTATCCAGAAGGCTCCGTTCATGACGCATATTATAAGCCCCTGCGCCTACACCTGCTGGTGCTCTGCTTTGCACGGGTCGCATAACACATTCGAAAAGGGGATTTTGAACAGAAAGGCTGATCTTCTAGACAGCCATGCATCTCTTGAGCCTGGTCCCCCGCCGTGAGATTTAGGATTTTTATTGAGGTTTTCTCCTCTTGGTCCGGGCGGTGAAGCCAAGACCCCCAGCACAGATATCTCCGTAATACATGCTACAGCAGAGATATCCATGTATGGTATAACGGCAATGACGTAACGAGAGGTTCGTCTTTGCCGGCATCGTTATCCCAAGTGCAGACCCTTAGCACGACACGACAGCTGGGCTTGGGGATGTTTATCGACTTCCAGTCTAGATCCGCGGGGTTCAGTCTCAACGGGGCCACCACGAGAAGGATGCAATCGCTAGGATCGCATATCACTGATCGTTGTCAGTGATACCTGCGGTCTTCTTGTTGTCAGGCGGGAGGTGCAAGACCTGAACAACTGGCTGCGCTGCCTCGACATGAATCTTCACAGCGTTTATAGCCGTTCAGTTCAGCTGGCAATGCTCGACCCCTAAAATTTGTGTTTTACTAATTTGTAATAAAATTCTAAAAGTTGAGGTTTTTTGTTCAAATTGTCTAACCCAAGTTGTGAGTTTACTAGTCCCTTAGAGTGAATCCAGGACCGAAAAACTCAGTGGGTTTTTCGAGCGGGTTTTTTCGGGCTGGGCCCACTGTGGCGAACCCTGGTCACAGGCACACATCCGGACATACAGACAGATATACCAATGAACAAAAACATGTTTTTTTGGGTAGGGATTGACCGATACGGGATTTTTGGCCGATACCGATATATCGGCCCATATACCGATATAATCGAGGCCGATACGCCGATATATCGGTGGATATATTCTCATTGCTCTCTCCCACTACTTTTTGACTACATGCATGCACGTGTGCGCCGGTGCATGCTGGATTCGGGCGTGGTAATCCCCTAAATACGAACTCATGCTTAGGTTTATTTATGCAGGTGTCCTTTTATCATTTCGTTTTAGTAACGCAGTTTAACACAATCATTTTTACTCGTGACCTATTAGGTAGTACTATTAACAATTTCTGATGATGCAAGGGCTTGAAATGGCATCGTCTGATCGAATGTTTTTGAAGATGGACCGAGCTTTGCGGACTAGTGGTTACCACGTCTGCTTAGCATTGGGAGGTCGTGGGTTCGATTCCCGTGGCCGTCTGCTTTGATTCAGGTTTTTAGGTGGTTTTCCTGAGTCAACATAGTACCTTCTCTGAAGCGAATGTCGGAGCAGTACTTCTCCACTTTTCCTGGCTTCTCTTGCATTCTCCACCCATCCTGAGATTTCCGTGCTGGCTGAAGAGGGACGCAAGGTCCCTATAGCAGCCCGCCCCCAGTTATGGGAACTGAAATGACCCTGAACTTTTACCTTTTTCTTTTTTGCTGATGTACTGCATTCCAGAAGCGAGACGAATCTGGAAGATATTTCGCTGCATGG
Organism: Agriotes lineatus; assembly: GCA_940337035.1. Classification (NCBI taxonomy): domain Eukaryota; kingdom Metazoa; phylum Arthropoda; class Insecta; order Coleoptera; family Elateridae; genus Agriotes; species Agriotes lineatus. The sequence goes on from CALNHX010002178.1 coordinate 79,210, forward strand.
TGCAAGTCACTTGATCGAGAGCCTAACATTTTTACATAATAATTTACAAAAATTGAATTTTCAATATTAGATAGTAGTTATGTTTTATACTCCACATTGTTCGTTTACATTATATTGTTCATTTCTTATAATAAATATTAAAATATTAAATATTGAAATATTAAATCTTGAAAGGAAATTCATTTTTGCCGATATATCGGCAAAAAGGAAGGCCGATATGACCGATAACGATATATCCCTAATTCGGCCGATATGGCCGATATGCCAATACCGATTATCGGTATCGGTCGATCCCTATTTTTGGGTTCAAGGGACTAAACGTGAACATCTGTTGAAACTTCAATTTCGAATTTTTGGGGTGAATCCAATACTTCCTTTATTGTAAAAGGAAGTAATAAATTCAGGCATTTCAATTTCGAATTTTTGGGGTGAATCCAATACTTCCTTTATTTTAAAAGGAAGTAATAAATTCAGGCATTTTTTATACAAGTAGGTATGCCCTCGTAAATTTTGTTTTCAATACAAGATCCAGTGTACGCAATTTTCCACAATAGGCTGGAAAACTGAAAGAAGTTTAATTATTGACCTATTGCAAGCTCACGAATAATTGAAACTGTGATAGTGAAGGGCCGATTGTATTTTTAATATACTTTGTGTCTGCGGCTTGCGTTCACATAAGGTATAACTAAACATTTTCGAGTTAGATGTTAATATTCTAGGAGTCGCTCCTGCTTGTTCTCAAACCAAGATTTTGAAAAAATCAATCAAATTAATTAATATACAGGGTGTTTTTAGAATCCATTTTTTTTAAATGGCCAAGTGTAAACTACCTTTATCAGAAGAGGTAACAAAAAAAGTATTAAGAAAAGTTGTTTAGAATTAAAAGTAATGGCAGACTTTCAATAGTTTACTCTTGGCGACTGTATATTAATTAATTTGATTGATTTTCTCAAAATCATGGTTTGAGAACAAGCAGGAGCGATTCCTAGAATATTAACATCTAACTCGAAAATAAATTTTTGGTCAGTTATACCTTATGGGAACTCATTCCGCGGACACACTGTATGTAAATAAAATATAAAATCGTGCACACTTTAACAATAAACAAGACTATTAACAGAGGAAATAGTCATAATTGGGCTATTGTTGATCTCCTCAACGCAGGTGAAAGAAGCCAGACACTGATAACGATCGATTTAAGGTGGCGATGTACTCTCAAGAAATGTAACCGAAAATTGTAGTTGACACGACTTCACTTGAGATCAAACACTGCGATTAAGGCTGGCGTTTTAAATAGGAAACAATCCACAATTGTTTCTCTTTTTATTGTACTGCGGGGTGCTGCTATCTACATTAGTATAGACAAACTCGATTTTCCAATGTTAAAATTTCTACCTCAGCTATTCAACATATACAATGGTTTGTTTCTCTGCGGAGCAGGTGTGTTCTGTGCAGGTGTCGGTCAAAGGCACAGACATGTGCTTTTTGCCGGTGCAGATAATTTTAAGTAAAAGTCACTAGAATTATACAGAAAAATCTGTGAAATTTCAGGCATAGATAAATAAACTGGTAGCAAATGATACTTAACTGATTCTAGCCAAATGCTGAATCTGTAATAAATTAAACAAGAAAGTGCATATTACGTAAAAAATTATCGATTACATTATTATTTGCAATAATGATATATTTATTTGTAGTAATTGTACGTGAAGATATAAACTAAAATTAAATTTTTAAAAAGTTTTCAGTAACTGGAATCGAACCCAAGTCTCCTTAGCGAACGGCAAGTATCCTAGCCACAAGACTATTTCGGCTTATATACAGTGCCCGCCTAAAAGTTGACATAATACGAGTACAAATTTTATTTTAGATTTTTCAGAAAAACTTTTTACGTCAATAATTTGTGTTTGTCTAAAAACCTATTTAACCCCTAGTATATATACAGAGTGATTTTTACTTATTTAGAAAATGGAGTTTTTCGAAATTGTCAAAATCCGAAAAGTGCTTTTTTTTTAAACTAAGAAAAATGTCAATGAGATTCTTTTCGAGTGTCTTACTTTTAGCTAATTGAACAATCTCAAGGCCAGAAAACCGCTAATTTCTTTTAACTTTAGCTAAAAATTATTTTTTCAATTTTTAAAATATTTTACATAATTTCATATAGAAAGACTTAATATTCAAGTTCAAATTTTTTATGCGAACACTTAAGGATTTATAATTGGGTAAAATAATATAAAATGTTAATTACTTCTTTAGATTTTTTATTATTTACCGAAAAATAGTATGTTTGCATAATTTTTACGTTTTTTATGCAAGGCGCTTTCTCTCATTGAAATCTTACTAAATTTTCGAAAAATAGCACTTCGAATTTTGACAATTTCGAAAAACTCCATTTTCTAAATAAGTAAAAATCACTTGGTATATATGATAGGGGCTTAATAGATTTTTACAAGCACAAATTGTTGACGTAGTTTTTTTTAAATATCAAAAATTAAATATTTTCCCACTTTGGCGGACACTATACTTTCTTCGCCGACTATCTGTACACTACGCAGTTGCATGATATTTAAGCCAAAATGTACTTATTTTAATGGCTGAATTTTTATCACTAAAATTAGTTCAACAATAAATTATTCTAAACATTGGAAATCAGATTATTATTTTTTAATGGATTAATTTAATCATTCATTATAAGTGCTACAAGATAGTACTATCAAACAAATTACTTTTAAAATTGTTATATTATGTCATATTTAAATTTTTAACACTAGCCTTTTAAAATTGCTTCTTATTATAAAACAGTTTTGTGTTGAACGCTATAATTAAACTATTTAGGTGATTCTTACATAACATCTAGAAAAACAATGTCGAAAAAATTACAAATTAAATGTTTCTCAAAAATTACTTCGAACGAGTTTCGGAGAGACCCCAAATACCCAACAGAATGTCGAAAAATAGACAAATACAATTTTTCTTCATGTCGAAAAAAATTACTAAAAATGTTTTTTCCCTAAAATAACTCCCAACGATTTTCAGTGTGAGGCCCGAGTACCCTAAAATTGTCGAAAGAAGACAAAAATGGGTGTCCTTTGTGCACCAACTTCAATTAAAAACCTAATTTTCTGGAAAATAAAAATAAATAATATAACAAACTGTTATAGCAGTAAGAGAAGCGTCTACTTCAGTGGAAAAATAATCTTTTTCAACCTAAAAATAAATATTCTTAAACAATTGTTGTCCTCATAATTCGTATTTCGTTATAAACGTTTCTGTTCAGCTATTAATTATTACGTAATACCAAATAGTTGGCAATCCGCACTCTAATAATAACCATCCACTGTCACTCGTATTCCTGATTTACCGTATTGTAAATTTTGCATTTGCGAAGTTTAAATTTTCCACTGTTCGTACCCATTGCACGTTATTCAAGCCTAACCATAGTCACTGTACTAGCCATTATAGACCCTGTATATTAAACTTAATATACAGGGTCTCTACTAGCCATGTTAACAACCTGACATCTGTCTTACAATGCCTGAACTATATGTGCCCTATTTGTGTGGAAATTGTATCAGGTGTCTACTAAACCAGCACGAATCTCTGACAATTGCCATTGTAAAATTCACCGTAATTGACAACCGCCTGAACTTCTTTAGAAAAGTTTATTCTCAAAAAGTAAACGTCAGTAATAGCTCAATGAGGTCTTAATGAAAGTTAAAAAATCGTATTTTCATCTCTTCTGGTTTACAGTTTTTGTTTTCCTTTTTCTACAAGTACATTTTACTGTTGAATGGCAGAAATGCAAATGGAAAATGGCTACAAAAGCGTCGATATTTTAAATTCAAATTTACAAGGTAAGCGTATCTTTTACCATTTATAAATCTCTTACGATAATCAGCCAGCATTTGTTTTGAAATGAAGTCTTGTTTATGTTTCTACGACTCCTATAACTTGATTTTTCAACGTGAAAATGCACTTTATTTATTTTAATCAAAACCGTAATTTTTAAATTAAATTTTAAATCCGGTAGCGACCTTCCTTGAATCTTTCTGTTTATTTTCGTATACTGTAGTTTTAATCTGGTTCAGTAATTCAGTATTAATTGAAGTGTCTGCTTTCTATTGAAGTTATCATAACTGCAGTTGTCATAACAGCTGAATATTACAAAGCCAAATGTCCGTTAGAAGAAGTGAGATTTCGTCATGTCTGTGATTTCGCGAGTAAATATTGCAGAACATATCCGCAAGTGTCCAGAAGTTTGTTGAAGAGGAAATTTAAAACCGAGGGGCATGTTCATCATGACGGATGGCGGAATTCCGAGGCGTGGGTTTTTGGCCGTTGTAAGTAAAAGGAAGTGACGTCAGGTCAACTAGCAAAGGTCAGCGATTGGTTTATTTTGTGAGAGTAAGCGGAAATTGCCGACAAGTCCGACGAGTTCCAGTGGTTGCAATTGACATTGCGCTTGCGCGGGGAGCAGAGCGGCATGAGAAACAATTGCGAGGACGATGACCTCCACCTCAGTACAGTGTTGCCAGCATGGGCGATTTTTCGCCATTTGGGCTACTCGAATAGTTCCGCTTACTAAAAAATTTATCAATTTGCGACAAAGGGAAATTTGGGCTATTTAAAAAAAATAGTGGCGGTAATTGGGCTAATTATTGAGTACACTTGATCTGAATTCTATATTTCGTAATTCTTAAAAAATACCGAGATGAATGGAAAAAACTACCTGCATTTGAAAGTATGACATGATACTACCCAAAACAAACTTCTGAATATAAGCTCGATTTTGTTATTTCTTTAGGTGGGGTAAAACAGGGTGTAGATGACCATGCCTTTTGTACTGTGTGCCGTTCAATACATTTTATAAATGCTAGTGGAACATTCATATTTAAAGAAATTTCAAAATTTGCGTTAATGCTTTTGACAATACCATTAAGTAATGCAGTGATCGAACGCGTACTTTCTGTGATGAATGTGGTAAAATGCAAATTGCGAAATTGAATGAAGACAGAATTGCTAGGCGCATTACTTAGACTTATGAGTTAATTTTAGTAATGAAATATTTGTTGTAAACATTTTAATGCTTCAGAAAACGTTTTGCATATTCTACCGGGTGATTATAAATGCTTTTCCATCAAGTCCATAACTATTATATTAATTTACCGTTCTCGTTATTGAATTATTTCAGGAAATTATGAATTTCTGAAAAAAATATGTAGTTAATTTAGTTGGATATTTTTTTGGGTTACCTAGACATATGGCAAAAGCGATTCGGCAACGTGGAATACTGGTAACACTGCCTCAGTATGTTACGGGATCGATATCGAACGGAAAGTTCGCATCTAGACGCGCCTGTAGTGTTCGCGAGTGAGGACAATAGCCGTCCATACGCACACGTTTTTTCGTTTCACAATTCGTGGCGTGTTGGGATGTGGCGGTTAGTATGCGCGAAAGAACTACATATAGGGTTACCATAATTTATGAAGGCCAGATCCGGACGGTGGGATTTCCTGGGGGGGGGGGGGGGAAGGGGGTGTATGGTCAACCCCCTAGAGAAGTTGGCGGGTCCGGGGGTCCTCCCCCGGAAACTTTTTAAAATTAACCACTGAAATCGGCGGTTTTTAGCTATCCTGAGACTTGAACAATCTCATAACGTACCTAGCTGGTTTTTATGTGCATTTTAATTACAACATTATAGCAAGCTAAATAAATTACAAATTTATAATGACATATTTTAATACATTTTTACTTAAATTCCATGAAATATGTACAGTCGGGGAATCAAACCAGTTTACACTTGAGTTTTTCAGTGTAAGTTTTTAAAAAATCAGTAAATATGCAATAAATTTTGTTTGATACGTTAAGTATAAAAAAAATTAAAGAGTACTTCAGTTCACTTAAAGTACCTCGAAATTATTTAAACGATGAGCAAAAAAGAAAAATGATTGGATGATGTAAACTATATTGATTCCCCAACTCTACATACAAAAAGACAAGAATTAATATATTCGACTTTTGGACTATGAGTGACCTTGACTGAGGTGCAGCGTACGTGCAAGTGAGCTAGCAGTTTAACCAACTTAAGATATTGTACGCAGAATGAAATTTTCCAGTTTTGGCCGTGTTTCCCGTTCATCTTAGTAAAATCCGGACATTTCTCAAATCCGGACGCTAAACCGGACACATGTTTCAAATCCGGACTGTCCGGACGAAAACCGGACGTATGGCAACCCTAACTACATAGCAAAAAAAAGCGTCATGTTCCATACACTGGGTAAAGTAGCCTATCCAAATGATTTAGCGCGTGGTACGTCAGGTTGAAGGAAAAAATCGTATGTGTGTGGGCTAAAAAGTGTCATTTATCGTGTCGTTTGAAACGGCATGTCTCCATGTAGATAGACATTTTCAACATTTTTCGCTAGCGACGCTGTTGCGCCTTCAAGTCGTTTGTTGTCGACTGTTAAGTGATGATAGATAAAAAAAATTGTATTGTTATATCGGTTATGACCATGGGAATCTCTTAAAGACAAAAAGAAAAACCGACGTATTAGGTCAATTGGGGTAATGGGGTCGGGTAATGGGGTCACTTGTTTACGGTTTCAACTATTTTGTCCACTTACAAGAAAACCAAGCATCCATTAATTTCAAAATTTGGAGGTCACTTACAGCATTAATTTCACTAGTGAACAGTGTTGTCATATGTCAGCTAAAATTTTAAGACTCCGTTGGTGTTCCCATTTACCCCATACATAGGGGGTAATTGTAAACAGGCTTTTATTTTCATTAATATTCATGGGATTTCGTAAGGAGGCTTTAAGAAAGTGGCGCAAGCGAAAAAAATCCGAAAAATTTTGAAGACTGTTTATTTCAAGTGAACATAATGGTCATAAACTCTTTGTTACATTAACGTAAACATAATTTTACACAAACATAAAAAATATCACTTTGAAAACGTACTAGAATGGCTATTGGAAATTAACTTAAAAGATATTCAGAATCTCTGTTTAACATTAACGTAAAAAACACTTATTATTCGCGTTAAAAATTGGAAAATACTTATCCTTATTCAAAACGAACTAGAACGTTTTGCCTCGATCCACATTTTATGGATAGTTGGTGCCAGAGAATAAATTTCGAACTTTGATTCACCGTGAAGGGCAGGGTTGCCACCCGTCCCGTATTTAGATCAAAAGTCCCGTGTCCCGCCATGGGTTCATACGGGACAATAAAAGTCCCGTATTTTTATATATTATTAAAATTAGTGTATTAATTTATCCAGGGCAATACTGTTATTAGATCATAAAAAACGACAAACTGCTGAAACAAGTCCACAAGTGTTAACAATTTTTTTTACAAACAAAAATAACACTGTGGAAATGAACAGCGTAACTAGAATCGAACTTGGAGAAATATTTCACTGCTGCCTACTTCTTAGTAGCTACAGATACATCAAATAAAGGTAACAGAAAAATGTACCTACCCTATATGTATTCGGTATTTTACTGTGGAAAATGAAGTAGAATGCAAATTGTTAGCTTTTTTTGAAGAACCATCTGAGACAGCTGATACAATCTCACAGTCAATTCTTAAATGTTTGCAAAATGTAAATTTAGATATAAAAAACGTTGCTTCCTTTTCCGCAGATAATACAAATTCCAACTTTGGTAAAAATCGATTTTGTTTTACTTTATTAAGAGAAAAGAAATCTAGAATTTAAAAAAATGGTTGTCCAGCTCACATTGTTAATAATAGATTTTAGCATGCTGCAAACCAATTAAATATTGACATTGAAGTTGGTGTGTTAAAGATATAGGTACATATCATAATAGACCACTGCCAAAAAATTACATTCAGAGAACAACAGTAATTTTAGTTCCAGTTCTTTAAGAAGGGAAGACTTAAAAGAATTTGTTCAGTTTGTCAACCTTGAATATCAGGAAATTTTAAAGCATTTTCCTACTAGATGGCTGTCTTCTTGACTATATTGATTAAAATTCCAACTTAATTGAAAGGACTAAAAGCAACAAAAATATGATTTTAGAAAATAAAATAAAAAATATTTTTTTACGTTTTGCTGGTCTTGCTTCTGTTTTGCTGATTTTTGTTTCTTATGTTGATTTTATTTATATGTTTAAGTTTAATTTTTTTAATTACATATATACCTAATTTTTTTTGTAATTTTTTTAATCTCATTTCTGATACATGTTTTATTTAATGAGATTTTTTTATTAGGTCTCCTGTCCCCCCCCCCCCCCTTCCTGGTCACACTACTAAAAAATATATAAACTGAATGATACTACCCGGTAAAACTTAGCGTCCCGTATTTAGAAATTCAAAAGGTGGCAACCCTGGCTGAAGGACCACTCGTGTTAAAAACGTCTTGAAACGGGTGTCTTTTATTTCTCGATAGTTGCACAAACTTTGGACAAAATCGAAAAGTTCTTGTTTGTCCATTGGATACCCAAATTCCTCTCTTGCAACAATAAGTTCTTCTAGCTGCAGTTCCAACTCTGGAGTTAAAGCACATGGTTTGTCTGCACCCAAAATGTTGACTGATGTTTTTCTGCCTTTGATTCTGTTTAGAATTACAATCATAATGTGCCATGTGATGCTGCTTTGTGATAAGATCGTAGTTTGTTCATGACATCGCTGACAGCCTTTTTGAGGTCGTCTGTTGTGAAGTCCTCGTGGCACCATGTACAGTTTTATCGTAATTAATTTTTGAATATTTTGGGGTTGGCTGCTACCCCCTTCGACGGCGTGCGAGTGTTTGGCAGGGGCACTGTTAGATTGGTTATGGGGCAACTTAATTTATGTATAAGTTTAATCGTGGCACCATGTACAGTTTTCTCGTAATTAATTTTTCAATATTTTGGGGTTGGCTGCTACCCCCTTCGACGGCTTGCGAGTGTTTGGCAGGGGCACTGTTAGATTGGTTATGGGGCAACTTACTTTATGTATAAGTTTAATCGTGGCACCATGTACAGTTTTCTCGTAATTAATTATTGAATATTTTGGGGTTGGCTGCTACCCCCTTCGACGGCTTGCGACTGTTTGGCAGGGGCACTGTTAGATTGGTTAGGGGGCAATTTAATTTATGTATAAGTTTAATCGTGGCACCATGTACAGTTTTCTCGTAATTAATTTTTGAATATTTTGGGGTTGGCTGCTACCCCCTTCGACGGCTTGCGAGTGTTTGGCAGGGGCACTGTTAGATTGGTTATGGGGCAACTTAATTTATGTATAAGTTCAATCTTGGCACCATGTACAGTTTTCTCGTAATTAATTTTTGAATTTTTGGGGTTGGCTGCTACCCCCTTCGACGGCTTGCGAGTGTTTGGCAGGGGCACTGTTAGATTGGTTATGGGGCAACTTAATTTATGTATAAGTTTAATCGTGGCACCATGTACAGTTTTCTCGTAATTAATTTTTGAATATTTTGGGGTTGGCTGCTGCCCCCTTCGACGGCTTGCGAGTGTTTGGCAGGGGCACTGTTAGATTGGTTATGGGGCAATTTAATGTATGCATAAGTTTCATCGTGGCACTATGTACAGTTTTCTCGTAATTAATTTTTGAATATTTTGGGGTTGGCTGCTACCCCATTCGACAGCTTGCGAGTGTTTGGCAGGGGCACTGTTAGATTGGTTATGGGGAAACTTAATTTATGTATAAGTTTTCTCGTAATTAATTTTTGAATATTTTGGGGTTGGCTGCTGCCCCCTTCGACGGCTTGCGAGTATTTGGCAGGGGCACTGTTAGATTGGTTATGGGGCAATTTAATGTATGCATAAGTTTAATCGTGGCACCATGTACAGTTTTCTCGTAATTAATTTTTGAATATTTTGGGGTTGGCTGCTACCCCCTTCGACGGCTTGCGAGTGTTTGGCAGGGGCACTGTTAGATTGGTTATGGGGCAACTTAATTTATGTATAAGTTCAATCGTGGCACCATGTACAGTTTTCTCGTAATTAATTTTTGAATTTTTGGGGTTGTCTGCTACCCCCTTCAACGGCTTGCGAGTGTTTGGCAGGGGCACTGTTAGATTGGTTATGGGGCAACTTAATTTATGTAAAAGTTTAATCGTGGCACCATGTACAGTTTTCTCGTAATTAATTTTTGAATATTTTGGGGTTGGCTGCTGCCCCCTTCGACGGCTTGCGAGTGTTTGGCAGGGGCACTGTTAGATTGGTTATGGGGCAATTTAATGTATGCATAAGTTTAATCGTGGCACTATGTACAGTTTTCTCGTAATTAATTTTTGAATATTTTGGGGTTGGCTGCTACCCCTTTCGACAGCTTGCGAGTGTTTGGCAGGGGCACTGTTAGATTGGTTATGGGGCAACTTAATTTATGTATAAGTTTTCTCGTAATTAATTTTTGAATATTTTGGGGTTGGCTGCTGCCCCCTTTGACGGCTTGCGAGTGTTTGGCAGGGGCACTGTTAGATTGGTTATGGGGCAATTTAATGTATGCATAAGTTTAATCGTGGCACCATGTACAGTTTTCTCGTAATTAATTTTTGAATATTTTGGGGTTGGCTGCTACCCCCTTCGACGGCTTGCGAGTGTTTGGCAGGGGCACTGTTAGATTGGTTATGGGGCAATTTAATTTAGGTATAAGTTTAATCGTGGCACCATGTACAGTTTTCTCGTAATTAATTTTTGAATATTTTGGGGTTGGCTGCTACCCCCTTCGACGGCTTGCGAGTGTTTGGCAGGGGCACTGTTAGATTGGTTATGAGGCAACTTAATTTATATATAAATTTAATCGTGGCACCATGTACAGTTTTCTCGTAATTAATTTTTGAATATTTTGGGGTTGGCTGCTACCCCCTTCGACGGCTTGCGACTGTTTGGCAGGGGCACTGTTAGATTGGTTAGGGGGCAATTTAATGTATGTATAAGTTTAATCGTGGCACCATGTACAGTTTTCTCGTAATTAATTTTTGAATATTTTGGGGTTGGCTGCTACCCCCTTCGACGGCTTGCGAGTGTTTGGCAGGGGCACTGTTAGATTGGTTATGGGGCAACTTAATTTATGTATAAGTTCAATCGTGGCACCATGTACAGTTTTCTCGTAATTAATTTTTGAATTTTTGGGGTTGGCTGCTACCCCCTTCGACGGCTTGCGAGTGTTTGGCAGGGGCACTGTTAGATTGGTTATGGGGCAACTTAATTTATGTATAAGTTTAATCGTGGCACCATGTACAGTTTTCTCGTAATTAATTTTTGAATATTTTGGGGTTGGCTGCTACCCCCTTCGACGGCTTGCGAGTGTTTGGCAGGGGCACTGTTAGATTGGTTATGGGGCAACTTAATTTATGTATAAGTTCAATCGTGGCACCATGTACAGTTTTCTCGTAATTAATTTTTGAATTTTTGGGGTTGGCTGCTACCCCCTTCGACGGCTTGCGAGTGTTTGGCAGGGGCACTGTTAGATTGGTTATGGGGCAACTTAATTTATGTATAAGTTGAATCGTGGCACCATGTACAGTTTTCTCGTAATTAATTTTTGAATATTTTGGGGTTGGCTGCTACCCCTTTCGACAGCTTGCGAGTGTTTGGCAGGGGCACTGTTGGATTGGTTATGGGGCAACTTAATTTATGTATAAGTTTTCTCGTAATTAATTTTTGAATATTTTGGGGTGGGCTGCTGCCCCTTCGACGGCTTGCGAGTGTTTGGCAGGGGCACTGTTAGATTGGTTATGGGGCAATTTAATGTATGCATAAGTTTAATCGTGGCACTATGTACGGTTTTCTCGTAATTAATTTTTGAATATTTTTGGGGTTGGCTGCTACCCCTTTCGACAGCTTGCGAGTGTTTGGCAAGGGCACTGTTAGATTGGTTATGGGGAAACTTAATTTATGTATAAGTTTTCTCGTAATTAATTTTTGAATATTTTGGGGTTGGCTGCTGCCCCCTTCGACGGCTTGCGAGTGTTTGGCAGGGGCACTGTTAGATTGGTTATGGGGCAATTTAATGTATGCATAAGTTTAATCGTGGCACCATGTACAGTTTTCTCGTAATTAATTTTTGAATATTTTGGGGTTGGCTGCTACCCCCTTCGACGGTTTGCGAGTGTTTGGCAGGGGCACTGTTAGATTGGTTATGGGGCAATTTAATTTAGGTATAAGTTTAATCGTGGCACCATGTACAGTTTTCTCGTAATTAATTTTTGAATATTTTGGGGTTGGCTGCTACCCCCTTCGACGGCTTGCGAGTGTTTGGCAGGGCACTGTTAGATTGGTTATGGGGCAACTTAATTTATGTATAAATTTAATCGTGGCACCATGTACAGTTTTCTCGTAATTAATTTTTGAATATTTTGGGGTTGGCTGCTGCCCCCTTCGACGGCTTGCGAGTGTTTGGCAGGGGCACTGTTAGATTGGTTATGGGGCAATTTAATGTATGCATAAGTTTAATCGTGGCACTATGTACAGTTTTCTCGTAATTAATTTTTGAATATTTTGGGGTTGGCTGCTACCCCTTTCGACAGCTTGCGAGTGTTTGGCAGGGGCACTGTTAGATTGGTTATGGGGCAACTTAATTTATATATAAGTTTTCTCGTAATTAATTTTTGAATATTTTGGGGTTGGCTGCTGCCCCCTTCGACGGCTTGCGAGTGTTTGGCAGGGGCACTGTTAGATTGGTTATGGGGCAATTTAATGTATGCATAAGTTTCATCGTGGCACTATGTAGTTTTCTCGTAATTAATTTTTGAATATTTTGGGGTTGGCTGCTACCCCATTCGACAGCTTGCGAGTGTTTGGCAGGGGCACTGTTAGATTGGTTATGGGGAAACTTAATTTATGTATAAGTTTTCTCGTAATTAATTTTTGAATATTTTGGGGTTGGCTGCTGCCCCCTTCGACGGCTTGCGAGTGTTTGGCAGGGGCACTGTTAGATTGGTTATGGGGCAATTTAATGTATGCATAAGTTTAATCGTGGCACCATGTACAGATTTCTCGTAATTAATTTTTGAATATTTTGGGGTTGGCTGCTACCCCCTTCGACGGCTTGCGAGTGTTTGGCAGGGGCACTGTTAGATTGGTTATGGGGCAACTTAATTTATGTATAAGTTCAATCGTGGCACCATGTACAGTTTTCTCGTAATTAATTTTTGAATTTTTGGGGTTGTCTGCTACCCCCTTCAACGGCTTGCGAGTGTTTGGCAGGGGCACTGTTAGATTGGTTATGGGGCAACTTAATTTATGTATAAGTTTAATCGTGGCACCATGTACAGTTTTCTCGTAATTAATTTTTGAATATTTTGGGGTTGGCTGCTGCCCCCTTCGACGGCTTGCGAGTGTTTGGCAGGGGCACTGTTAGATTGGTTATGGGGCAATTTAATGTATGCATAAGTTTAATCGTGGCACTATGTACAGTTTTCTCGTAATTAATTTTTGAATATTTTGGGGTTGGCTGCTACCCCTTTCGACAGCTTGCGAGTGTTTGGCAGGGGCACTATTAGATTGGTTATGGGGCAACTTAATTTATGTATAAGTTTTCTCGTAATTAATTTTTGAATATTTTGGGGTTGGCTGCTGCCCCCTTTGACGGCTTGCGAGTGTTTGGCAGGGGCACTGTTAGATTGGTTATGGGGCAATTTAATGTATGCATAAGTTTAATCGTGGCACCATGTACAGTTTTCTCGTAATTAATTTTTGAATATTTTGGGGTTGGCTGCTACCCCCTTCGACGGCTTGCGAGTGTTTGGCAGGGGCACTGTTAGATTGGTTATGGAGCAATTTAATTTAGGTATAAGTTTAATCGTGGCACCATGTACAGTTTTCTCGTAATTAATTTTTGAATATTTTGGGGTTGGCTGCTACCCCCTTCGACGGCTTGCGAGTGTTTGGCAGGGGCACTGTTAGATTGGTTATGGGGCAACTTAATTTATATACAAATTTAATCATGGCACCATGTACAGTTTTCTCGTAATTAATTTTTGAATATTTTGGGGTTGGCTGCTACCCCCTTCGACGGCTTGCGACTGTTTGGCAGGGGCACTGTTAGATTGGTTAGGGGGCAATTTAATGTATGTATAAGTTTAATCGTGGCACCATGTACAGTTTTCTCGTAATTAATTTTTGAATATTTTGGGGTTGGCTGCTACCCCCTTCGACGGCTTGCGAGTGTTTGGCAGGGGCACTGTTAGATTGGTTATGGGGCAACTTAATTTATGTATAAGTTCAATCGTGGCACCATGTACAGTTTTCTCGTAATTAATTTTTGAATTTTTGGGGTTGGCTGCTACCCCCTTCGACGGCTTGCGAGTGTTTGGCAGGGGCACTGTTAGATTGGTTATGGGGCAACTTAATTTATGTATAAGTTGAATCGTGGCACCATGTACAGTTTTCTCGTAATTAATTTTTGAATATTTTGGGGTTGGCTGCTACCCCTTTCGACAGCTTGCGAGTGTTTGGCAGGGGCACTGTTGGATTGGTTATGGGGCAACTTAATTTATGTATAAGTTTTCTCGTAATTAATTTTTGAATATTTTGGGGTGGGCTGCTGCCCCTTCGACGGCTTGCGAGTGTTTGGCAGGGGCACTGTTAGATTGGTTATGGGGCAATTTAATGTATGCATAAGTTTAATCGTGGCACTATGTACAGTTTTCTCGTAATTAATTTTTGAATATTTTTGGGGTTGGCTGCTACCCCTTTCGACAGCTTGCGAGTGTTTGGCAAGGGCACTGTTAGATTGGTTATGGGAAAACTTAATTTATGTATAAGTTTTCTCGTAATTAATTTTTGAATATTTTGGGGTTGGCTGCTGCCCCCTTCGACGGCTTGCGAGTGTTTGGCAGGGGCACTGTTAGATTGGTTATGGGGCAATTTAATGTATGCATAAGTTTAATCGTGGCACCATGTACAGTTTTCTCGTAATTAATTTTTGAATATTTTGGGGTTGGCTGCTACCCCCTTCGACGGTTTGCGAGTGTTTGGCAGGGGCACTGTTAGATTGGTTATGGGGCAATTTAATTTAGGTATAAGTTTAATCGTGGCACCATGTACAGTTTTCTCGTAATTAATTTTTGAATATTTTGGGGTTGGCTGCTACCCCCTTCGACGGCTTGCGAGTGTTTGGCAGGGGCACTGTTAGATTGGTTATGGGGCAACTTAATTTATGTATAAATTTAATCGTGGCACCATGTACAGTTTTCTCGTAATTAATTTTTGAATATTTTGGGGTTGGCTGCTGCCCCCTTCGACGGCTTGCGAGTGTTTGGCAGGGGCACTGTTAGATTGGTTATGGGGCAATTTAATGTATGCATAAGTTTAATCGTGGCACTATGTACAGTTTTCTCGTAATTAATTTTTGAATATTTTGGGGTTGGCTGCTACCCCTTTCGACAGCTTGCGAGTGTTTGGCAGGGGCACTGTTAGATTGGTTATTGGGCAACTTAATTTATATATAAGTTTTCTCGTAATTAATTTTTGAATATTTTGGGGTTGGCTGCTGCCCCCTTCGACGGCTTGCGAGTGTTTGGCAGGGGCACTGTTAGATTGGTTATGGGGCAATTTAATGTATGCATAAGTTTCATCGTGGCACTATGTAGTTTTCTCGTAATTAATTTTTGAATATTTTGGGGTTGGCTGCTACCCCATTCGACAGCTTGCGAGTGTTTGGCAGGGGCACTGTTAGATTGGTTATGGGGAAACTTAATTTATGTATAAGTTTTCTCGTAATTAATTTTTGAATATTTTGGGGTTGGCTGCTGCCCCCTTCGACGGCTTGCGAGTGTTTGGCAGGGGCACTGTTAGATTGGTTATGGGGCAATTTAATGTATGCATAAGTTTAATCGTGGCACCATGTACAGTTTTCTCGTAATTAATTTTTGAATATTTTGGGGTTGGCTGCTACCCCCTTCGACGGCTTGCGAGTGTTTGGCAGGGGCACTGTTAGATTGGTTATGGGGCAACTTAATTTATGTATAAGTTCAATCGTGGCACCATGTACAGTTTTCTCGTAATTAATTTTTGAATTTTTGGGGTTGTCTGCTACCCCCTTCCACGGCTTGCGAGTGTTTGGCAGGGGCACTGTTAGATTGGTTATGGGGCAACTTAATTTATGTATAAGTTTAATCGTGGCACCATGTACAGTTTTCTCGTAATTAATTTTTGAATATTTTGGGGTTGGCTGCTGCCCCCTTCGACGGCTTGCGAGTGTTTGGCAGGGGCACTGTTAGATTGGTTATGGGGCAATTTAATGTATGCATAAGTTTAATCGTGGCACTATGTACAGTTTTCTCGTAATTAATTTTTGAATATTTTGGGGTTGGCTGCTACCCCTTTCGACAGCTTGCGAGTGTTTGGCAGGGGCACTGTTAGATTGGTTATGGGGCAACTTAATTTATGTATAAGTTTTCTCGTAATTAATTTTTGAATATTTTGGGGTTGGCTGCTGCCCCCTTTGACGGCTTGCGAGTGTTTGGCAGGGGCACTGTTAGATTGGTTATGGGGCAATTTAATGTATGCATAAGTTTAATCGTGGCACCATGTACAGTTTTCTCGTAATTAATTTTTGAATATTTTGGGGTTGGCTGCTACCCCCTTCGACGGCTTGCGAGTGTTTGGCAGGGGCACTGTTAGATTGGTTATGGAGCAATTTAATTTAGGTATAAGTTTAATCGTGGCACCATGTACAGTTTTCTCGTAATTAATTTTTGAATATTTTGGGGTTGGCTGCTACCCCCTTCGACGGCTTGCGAGTGTTTGGCAGGGGCACTGTTAGATTGGTTATGGGGCAACTTAATTTATATACAAATTTAATCGTGGCACCATGTACAGTTTTCTCGTAATTAATTTTTGAATATTTTGGGGTTGGCTGCTACCCCCTTCGACGGCTTGCGACTGTTTGGCAGGGGCACTGTTAGATTGGTTAGGGGGCAATTTAATGTATGTATAAGTTTAATCGTGGCACCATGTACAGTTTTCTCGTAATTAATTTTTGAATATTTTGGGGTTGGCTGCTACCCCCTTCGACGGCTTGCGAGTGTTTGGCAGGGGCACTGTTAGATTGGTTATGGGGCAACTTAATTTATGTATAAGTTCAATCGTGGCACCATGTACAGTTTTCTCGTAATTAATTTTTGAATTTTTGGGGTTGGCTGCTACCCCCTTCGACGGCTTGCGAGTGTTTGGCAGGGGCACTGTTAGATTGGTTATGGGGCAACTTAATATATGTATAAGTTGAATCGTGGCACCATGTACAGTTTTCTCGTAATTAATTTTTGAATATTTTGGGGTTGGCTGCTACCCCTTTCGACAGCTTGCGAGTGTTTGGCAGGGGCACTGTTGGATTGGTTATGGGGCAACTTAATTTATGTATAAGTTTTCTCGTAATTAATTTTTGAATATTTTGGGGTGGGCTGCTGCCCCTTCGACGGCTTGCGAGTGTTTGGCAGGGGCACTGTTAGATTGGTTATGGGGCAATTTAATGTATGCATAAGTTTAATCGTGGCACTATGTACAGTTTTCTCGTAATTAATTTTTGAATATTTTTGGGGTTGGCTGCTACCCCTTTCGACAGCTTGCGAGTGTTTGGCAAGGGCACTGTTAGATTGGTTATGGGGAAACTTAATTTATGTATAAGTTTTCTCGTAATTAATTTTTGAATATCTTGGGGTTGGCTGCTGCCCCCTTCGACGGCTTGCGAGTGTTTGGCAGGGGCACTGTTAGATTGGTTATGGGGCAATTTAATGTATGCATAAGTTTAATCGTGGCACCATGTACAGTTTTCTCGTAATTAATTTTTGAATATTTTGGGGTTGGCTGCTACCCCCTTCGACGGTTTGCGAGTGTTTGGCAGGGGCACTGTTAGATTGGTTATGGGGCAATTTAATTTAGGTATAAGTTTAATCGTGGCACCATGTACAGTTTTCTCGTAATTAATTTTTGAATATTTTGGGGTTGGCTGCTACCCCCTTCGACGGCTTGCGAGTGTTTGGCAGGGGCACTGTTAGATTGGTTATGGGGCAACTTAATTTATGTATAAATTTAATCGTGGCACCATGTACAGTTTTCTCGTAATTAATTTTTGAATATTTTGGGGTTGGCTGCTGCCCCCTTCGACGGCTTGCGAGTGTTTGGCAGGGGCACTGTTAGATTGGTTATGGGGCAATTTAATGTATGCATAAGTTTAATCGTGGCACTATGTACAGTTTTCTCGTAATTAATTTTTGAATATTTTGGGGTTGGCTGCTACCCCTTTCGACAGCTTGCGAGTGTTTGGCAGGGGCACTGTTAGATTGGTTATGGGGCAACTTAATTTATATATAAGTTTTCTCGTAATTAATTTTTGAATATTTTGGGGTTGGCTGCTGCCCCCTTCGACGGCTTGCGAGTGTTTGGCAGGGGCACTGTTAGATTGGTTATGGGGCAATTTAATGTATGCATAAGTTTCATCGTGGCACTATGTAGTTTTCTCGTAATTAATTTTTGAATATTTTGGGGTTGGCTGCTACCCCATTCGACAGCTTGCGAGTGTTTGGCAGGGGCACTGTTAGATTGGTTATGGGGAAACTTAATTTATGTATAAGTTTTCTCGTAATTAATTTTTGAATATTTTGGGGTTGGCTGCTGCCCCCTTCGACGGCTTGCGAGTGTTTGGCAGGGGCACTGTTAGATTGGTTATGGGGCAATTTAATGTATGCATAAGTTTAATCGTGGCACCATGTACAGTTTTCTCGTAATTAATTTTTGAATATTTTGGGGTTGGCTGCTACCCCCTTCGACGGTTTGCGAGTGTTTGGCAGGGGCACTGTTAGATTGGTTATGGGGCAACTTAATTTATGTATAAGTTCAATCGTGGCACCATGTACAGTTTTCTCGTAATTAATTTTTGAATTTTTGGGGTTGTCTGCTACCCCCTTCGACGGCTTGCGAGTGTTTGGCAGGGGCACTGTTAGATTGGTTATGGGGCAACTTAATTTATGTATAAGTTTAATCGTGGCACCATGTACAGTTTTCTCGTAATTAATTTTTGAATATTTTGGGGTTGGCTGCTGCCCCCTTCGACGGCTTGCGAGTGTTTGGCAGGGGCACTGTTAGATTGGTTATGGGACAATTTAATGTATGCATAAGTTTAATCGTGGCACTATGTACAGTTTTCTCGTAATTAATTTTTGAATATTTTGGGGTTGGCTGCTACCCCTTTCGACAGCTTGCGAGTGTTTGGCAGGGGCACTGTTAGATTGGTTATGGGGCAACTTAATTTATGTATAAGTTTTCTCGTAATTAATTTTTGAATATTTTGGGGTTGGCTGCTGCCCCCTTCGACGGCTTGCGAGTGTTTGGCAGGGGCACTGTTAGATTGGTTATGGGGCAATTTAATGTATGCATAAGTTTAATCGTGGCACTATGTACAGTTTTCTCGTAATTAATTTTTGAATATTTTGGGGTTGGCTGCTACCCCTTTCGACAGCTTGCGAGTGTTTGGCAGGGGCACTGTTAGATTGGTTATGGGAAAACTTAATTTATGTATAAGTTTTCTCGTAATTAATTTTTGAATATTTTGGGGTTGGCTGCTGCCCCCTTCGACGGCGTGCGAGTGTTTGGCAGGGGCACTGTTAGATTGGTTATGGGGCAATTTAATGTATGCATAAGTTTAATCGTGGCACCATGTACAGTTTTCTCGTAATTAATTTTTGAATATTTTGGGGTTGGCTGCTACCCCCTTCGACGGCTTGCGAGTGTTTGGCAGGGGCACTGTTAGATTGGTTATGGGGCAATTTAATTTAGGTATAAGTTTAATCGTGGCACCATGTACAGTTTTCTCGTAATTAATTTTTGAATATTTTGGGGTTGGCTGCTACCCCCTTTGACGGCTTGCGAGTGTTTGGCAGGGGCACTGTTAGATTGGTTATGGGGCAACTTAATTTATATATAAATTTAATCGTGGCACCATGTACAGTTTTCTCGTAATTAATTTTTGAATATTTTGGGGTTGGCTGCTACCCCCTTCGACGGCTTGCGACTGTTTGGCAGGGGCACTGTTAGATTGGTTAGGGGGCAATTTAATTTATGCATAAGTTTAATCGTGGCACTATGTACAGTTTTCTCGTAATTAATTTTTGAATATTTTGGGGTTGGCTGCTACCCCTTTCGACAGCTTGCGAGTGTTTGGCAGGGGCACTGTTAGATTGGTTATGGGAAAACTTAATTTATGTATAAGTTTTCTCGTAATTAATTTTTGAATATTTTGGGGTTGGCTGCTGCCCCCTTCGACGGCGTGCGAGTGTTTGGCAGGGACACTGTTAGATTGGTTATGGGGCAATTTAATGTATGCATAAGTTTAATCGTGGCACTATGTACAGTTTTCTCGTAATTAATTTTTGAATATTTTGGGGTTGGCTGCTACCCCCTTCGACGGCTTGCGAGTGTTTGGCAGGGGCACTGTTAGATTGGTTATGGGGCAATTTAATGTATGCATAAGTTTAATCGTGGCACTATGTACAGTTTTCTCGTAATTAATTTTTGAATATTTTGGGGTTGGCTGCTACCCCTTTCGACAGCTTGCGAGTGTTTGGCAGGGGCACTGTTAGATTGGTTATGGGGCAACTTAATTTATGTATAAGTTTTCTCGTAATTAATTTTTGAATATTTTGGGGTTACCTGCTGCCCCCTTTGACGGCTTGCGAGTGTTTGGCAGGGGCACTGTTAGATTGGTTATGGGGCAATTTAATGTATGCATAAGTTTAATCGTGGCACCATGTACAGTTTTCTCGTAATTAATTTTTGAATATTTTGGGGTTGGCTGCTACCCCCTTCGACGGCTTGCGAGTGTTTGGCAGGGGCACTGTTAGATTGGTTATGGAGCAATTTAATTTAGGTATAAGTTTAATCGTGGCACCATGTACAGTTTTCTCGTAATTAATTTTTGAATATTTTGGGGTTGGCTGCTACCCCCTTCGACGGCTTGCGAGTGTTTGGCAGGGGCACTGTTAGATTGGTTATGGGGCAACTTAATTTATATACAAATTTAATCGTGGCACCATGTACAGTTTTCTCGTAATTAATTTTTGAATATTTTGGGGTTGGCTGCTACCCCCTTCGACGGCTTGCGACTGTTTGGCAGGGGCACTGTTAGATTGGTTAGGGGGCAATTTAATGTATGTATAAGTTTAATCGTGGCACCATGTACAGTTTTCTCGTAATTAATTTTTGAATATTTTGGGGTTGGCTGCTACCCCCTTCGACGGCTTGCGAGTGTTTGGCAGGGGCACTGTTAGATTGGTTATGGGGCAACTTAATTTATGTATAAGTTCAATCGTGGCACCATGTACAGTTTTCTCGTAATTAATTTTTGAATTTTTGGGGTTGGCTGCTACCCCCTTCGACGGCTTGCGAGTGTTTGGCAGGGGCACTGTTAGATTGGTTATGGGGCAACTTAATTTATGTATAAGTTGAATCGTGGCACCATGTACAGTTTTCTCGTAATTAATTTTTGAATATTTTGGGGTTGGCTGCTACCCCTTTCGACAGCTTGCGAGTGTTTGGCAGGGGCACTGTTGGATTGGTTATGGGGCAACTTAATTTATGTATAAGTTTTCTCGTAATTAATTTTTGAATATTTTGGGGTGGGCTGCTGCCCCTTCGACGGCTTGCGAGTGTTTGGCAGGGGCACTGTTAGATTGGTTATGGGGCAATTTAATGTATGCATAAGTTTAATCGTGGCACTATGTACAGTTTTCTCGTAATTAATTTTTGAATATTTTTGGGGTTGGCTGCTACCCCTTTCGACAGCTTGCGAGTGTTTGGCAAGGGCACTGTTAGATTGGTTATGGGGAAACTTAATTTATGTATAAGTTTTCTCGTAATTAATTTTTGAATATTTTGGGGTTGGCTGCTGCCCCCTTCGACGGCTTGCGAGTGTTTGGCAGGGGCACTGTTAGATTGGTTATGGGGCAATTTAATGTATGCATAAGTTTAATCGTGGCACCATGTACAGTTTTCTCGTAATTAATTTTTGAATATTTTGGGGTTGGCTGCTACCCCCTTCGACGGTTTGCGAGTGTTTGGCAGGGGCACTGTTAGATTGGTTATGGGGCAATTTAATTTAGGTATAAGTTTAATCGTGGCACCATGTACAGTTTTCTCGTAATTAATTTTTGAATATTTTGGGGTTGGCTGCTACCCCCTTCGACGGCTTGCGAGTGTTTGGCAGGGGCACTGTTAGATTGGTTATGGGGCAACTTAATTTATGTATAAATTTAATCGTGGCACCATGTACAGTTTTCTCGTAATTAATTTTTGAATATTTTGGGGTTGGCTGCTGCCCCCTTCGACGGCTTGCGAGTGTTTGGCAGGGGCACTGTTAGATTGGTTATGGGGCAATTTAATGTATGCATAAGTTTAATCGTGGCACTATGTACAGTTTTCTCGTAATTAATTTTTGAATATTTTGGGGTTGGCTGCTACCCCTTTCGACAGCTTGCGAGTGTTTGGCAGGGGCACTGTTAGATTGGTTATGGGGCAACTTAATTTATATATAAGTTTTCTCGTAATTAATTTTTGAATATTTTGGGGTTGGCTGCTGCCCCCTTCGACGGCTTGCGAGTGTTTGGCAGGGGCACTGTTAGATTGGTTATGGGGCAATTTAATGTATGCATAAGTTTCATCGTGGCACTATGTAGTTTTCTCGTAATTAATTTTTGAATATTTTGGGGTTGGCTGCTACCCCATTCGACAGCTTGCGAGTGTTTGGCAGGGGCACTGTTAGATTGGTTATGGGGAAACTTAATTTATGTATAAGTTTTCTCGTAATTAATTTTTGAATATTTTGGGGTTGGCTGCTGCCCCCTTCGACGGCTTGCGAGTGTTTGGCAGGGGCACTGTTAGATTGGTTATGGGGCAATTTAATGTATGCATAAGTTTAATCGTGGCACCATGTACAGTTTTCTCGTAATTAATTTTTGAATATTTTGGGGTTGGCTGCTACCCCCTTCGACGGCTTGCGAGTGTTTGGCAGGGGCACTGTTAGATTGGTTATGGGGCAACTTAATTTATGTATAAGTTCAATCGTGGCACCATGTACAGTTTTCTCGTAATTAATTTTTGAATTTTTGGGGTTGTCTGCTACCCCCTTCGACGGCTTGCGAGTGTTTGGCAGGGGCACTGTTAGATTGGTTATGGGGCAACTTAATTTATGTATAAGTTTAATCGTGGCACCATGTACAGTTTTCTCGTAATTAATTTTTGAATATTTTGGGGTTGGCTGCTGCCCCCTTCGACGGCTTGCGAGTGTTTGGCAGGGGCACTGTTAGATTGGTTATGGGACAATTTAATGTATGCATAAGTTTAATCGTGGCACTATGTACAGTTTTCTCGTAATTAATTTTTGAATATTTTGGGGTTGGCTGCTACCCCTTTCGACAGCTTGCGAGTGTTTGGCAGGGGCACTGTTAGATTGGTTATGGGGCAACTTAATTTATGTATAAGTTTTCTCGTAATTAATTTTTGAATATTTTGGGGTTGGCTGCTGCCCCCTTCGACGGCTTGCGAGTGTTTGGCAGGGGCACTGTTAGATTGGTTATGGGGCAATTTAATGTATGCATAAGTTTAATCGTGGCACTATGTACAGTTTTCTCGTAATTAATTTTTGAATATTTTGGGGTTGGCTGCTACCCCTTTCGACAGCTTGCGAGTGTTTGGCAGGGGCACTGTTAGATTGGTTATGGGAAAACTTAATTTATGTATAAGTTTTCTCGTAATTAATTTTTGAATATTTTGGGGTTGGCTGCTGCCCCCTTCGACGGCGTGCGAGTGTTTGGCAGGGGCACTGTTAGATTGGTTATGGGGCAATTTAATGTATGCATAAGTTTAATCGTGGCACCATGTACAGTTTTCTCGTAATTAATTTTTGAATATTTTGGGGTTGGCTGCTACCCCCTTCGACGGCTTGCGAGTGTTTGGCAGGGGCACTGTTAGATTGGTTATGGGGCAATTTAATTTAGGTATAAGTTTAATCGTGGCACCATGTACAGTTTTCTCGTAATTAATTTTTGAATATTTTGGGGTTTGCTGCTACCCCCTTTGACGGCTTGCGAGTGTTTGGCAGGGGCACTGTTAGATTGGTTATGGGGCAACTTAATTTATATATAAATTTAATCGTGGCACCATGTACAGTTTTCTCGTAATTAATTTTTGAATATTTTGGGGTTGGCTGCTACCCCCTTCGACGGCTTGCGACTGTTTGGCAGGGGCACTGTTAGATTGGTTAGGGGGCAATTTAATTTATGCATAAGTTTAATCGTGGCACTATGTACAGTTTTCTCGTAATTAATTTTTGAATATTTTGGGGTTGGCTGCTACCCCTTTCGACAGCTTGCGAGTGTTTGGCAGGGGCACTGTTAGATTGGTTATGGGAAAACTTAATTTATGTATAAGTTTTCTCGTAATTAATTTTTGAATATTTTGGGGTTGGCTGCTGCCCCCTTCGACGGCGTGCGAGTGTTTGGCAGGGGCACTGTTAGATTGGTTATGGGGCAATTTAATGTATGCATAAGTTTAATCGTGGCACTATGTACAGTTTTCTCGTAATTAATTTTTGAATATTTTGGGGTTGGCTGCTACCCCTTTCGACAGCTTGCGAGTGTTTGGCAGGGGCACTGTTAGATTGGTTATGGGAAAACTTAATTTATGTATAAGTTTTCTCGTAATTAATTTTTGAATATTTTGGGGTTGGCTGCTGCCCCTTTCGACGGCGTGCGAGTGTTTGGCAGGGGCACTGTTAGATTGGTTATGGGGCAATTTAATGTATGCATAAGTTTAATCGTGGCACCAATGGCACCATGTACAGTTTTCTCGTAATTAATTTTTGAATATTTTGGGGTTGGCTGCTACCCCCTTCGACGGCTTGCGAGTGTTTGGCAGGGGCACTGTTAGATTGGTTATGGGGCAATTTAATTTAGGTATAAGTTTAATCGTGGCACCATGTACAGTTTTCTCGTAATTAATTTTTGAATATTTTGGGGTTGGCTGCTACCCCCTTCGACGGCTTGCGAGTGTTTGGCAGGGGCACTGTTAGATTGGTTATGGGGCAACTTAATTTATATATAAATTTAATCGTGGCACCATGTACAGTTTTCTCGTAATTAATTTTTGAATATTTTGGGGTTGGCTGCTACCCCCTTCGACGGCTTGCGACTGTTTGGCAGGGGCACTGTTAGATTGGTTAGGGGGCAATTTAATTTATGTATAAGTTTAATCGTGGCACCATGTACAGTTTTCTCGTAATTAATTTTTGAATATTTTGGGGTTGGCTGCTACCTTTTTCGACGGCTTGGGAGTGTTTGGCAGGGGCACTGTTAGATTGGTTATGGGGCAATTTAATTTATGTATAAATTTAATCGTGGCACTAGGTACAGTTTTCTCGTAATTAATTTTTGAATATTTTGGGGTTGGCTGCTACCCCTTTCGACGGCTTGGGAGTGTTTGGCAGGGGCACTGTTAGATTGGTTATGGGGCAATTTAATTTATGTATAAGTTTAATCGTTGCACTAGGTACAGTTTTCTCGTAATTAATTTTTGAATATTTTAGGGTTGGCTGCTACCCCTTTCGACGGCTTGCGAGTGTTTGGCAGGGGCTCTGTTAGATTGGTTATGGGGCAATTTAATTTATGTATAAGTTTAATTGTGGCACTAGGTACAGTTTTCTCGTAATTAATTTTTGAATATTTTGGGGTTGGCTGCTACCTCTTTCGACGGCTTGCGAGTGTTTGGCAGGGGCTCTGTTAGATTGGTTATGGGGCAATTTAATTTATGTATAAGTTTAATCGTGGCACTAGCTACAGTTTTCTCGTAATTAATTTTTGAATATTTTGGGGTTGGCTGCTACCCCTTTCGACGGCTTGCGAGTGTTTGGCAGGGGCTCTGTTAGATTGGTTATGGGGCAATTTAATTTATGTATAAGTTTAATTGTGGCACTAGGTACAGTTTTCTCGTAATTAATTTTTGAATATTTTGGGGTTGGCTGCTACCTCTTTCGACGGCTTGCGAGTGTTTGGCAGGGGCTCTGTTAGATTGGTTATGGGGCAATTTAATTTATGTATAAGTTTAATTGTGGCACTAGGTACAGTTTTCTCGTAATTAATTTTTGAATAATTTGGGGTTGGCTGCTACCTCTTTCGACGGCTTGCGAGTGTTTGGCAGGGGCTCTGTTAGATTGGTTATGGGGCAATTTAATTTATGTATAAGTTTAATCGTGGCACTAGCTACAGTTTTCTCGTAATTAATTTTTGAATATTTTGGGGTTGGCTGCTACCCCTTTCGACGGCTTGCGAGTGTTTGGCAGGGGCTCTGTTAGATTGGTTATGGGGCAATTTAATTTATGTATAAGTTTAATTGTGGCACTAGGTACAGTTTTCTCGTAATTAATTTTTGAATATTTTGGAGTTGGCTGCTACCTCTTTCGACGGCTTGCGAGTGTTTGGCAGGGGCTCTGTTAGATTGGTTATGGGGCAATTTAATTTATGTATAAGTTTAATCGTGGCACTAGCTACAGTTTTCTCGTAATTAATTTTTGAATATTTTGGGGTTGGCTGCTACCCCTTTCGACGGCTTGCGAGTGTTTGGCAGGGGCTCTGTTAGATTGGTTATGGGGCAATTTAATTTATGTATAAGTTTAATTGTGGCACTAGGTACAGTTTTCTCGTAATTAATTTTTGAATACTTTGGGGTTGGCTGCTACCTCTTTCGACGGCTTGCGAGTGTTTGGCAGGGGCTCTGTTAGATTGGTTATGGGGCAATTTAATTTATGTATAAGTTTAATCGTGGCACTAGCTACAGTTTTCTCGTAATTAATTTTTGAATATTTTGGGGTTGGCTGCTACCCCTTTCGACGGCTTGCGAGTGTTTGGCAGGGGCTCTGTTAGATTGGTTATGGGGCAATTTAATTTATGTATAAGTTTAATTGTGGCACTAGGTACAGTTTTCTCGTAATTAATTTTTGAATATTTTGGGGTTGGCTGCTACCTCTTTCGACGGCTTGCGAGTGTTTGGCAGGGGCTCTGTTAGATTGGTTATGGGGCAATTTAATTTATGTATAAGTTTAATCGTGGCACTAGCTACAGTTTTCTCGTAATTAATTTTTGAATATTTTAGGGTTGGCTGCTACCCCTTTCGACGGCTTCGAGTGTTTGGCAGGGGCTCTGTTAGATTGGTTATGGGGCAATTTAATTTATGTATAAGTTTAATTGTGGCACTAGGTACAGTTTTCTCGTAATTAATTTTTGAATATTTTGGGGTTGGCTGCTACCTCTTTCGACGGCTTGCGAGTGTTTGGCAGGGGCTCTGTCAGATTGGTTATGGGGCAATTTAATTTATGTATAAGTTTAATCGTGTCACTATGTACAGTTTTCTCGTAATTAATTTTTGAATAATTTGGGGTGGGCTGATACCCCCTTCGAAGGCTTGCGAGTGTTTGCCAGGGGCACTGTTAGATTGGTTATGGGGCAACTTAATTTATGTATAAGTTTAATCGTGGCACCATGTACAGTTACGGACACCTCAAAGTGCACGGATTTTTGTTACTATGGTTATTTTTGCGATTTTTCGGCTTATTAAATGGGGGTTTCTTCAGTGGCGTTGCTCGTGATTATAAGAATAGGTATTACTTTTTTAATGTTTGAATTTTAGCGAAGTTTCACAAGTAAACAAACTATATAATAATATGTAAGTATTTAATAAATATGTATCAGTATTCAATTGCTACTACGCTTTGCATAGAGTTGACCAATGTTTCCATATTGTATCCTTCTCTCAGTTCCTTCCAAGCATTTCTTATTCTTTCCCATAATTAATCGGTTTCGTTTGGTGCAAGATCCCTGGTATAAATTTTTGTAGTTAAATAGCCCCAAACATTTTCGATGGGATTCAAGTCCAGACTTCTTGCAGGCCATGGTAATAAATTGATATTATTCTCATCAAACCATCAATGAACAACCCCTGCTGTATGCACAGGGCAGTTATCCTGTGAAAATAATGTTATCAATTACGTTAACATAAACAAAATTAATTAATTAAGTAATATATTGCTTGTTGAAAAGTAAATTGATTAGGAAAGACCTCTCTTACAGATGGCAGCATCACATTTTGCAAAATGTTGCGATCATTTTCAGCATTCAGTCGACCATTAATTCTATAGCATGCCCCAGATCCGTGAGCATTGATCCATCCCCATACGTTTACAGAGAATCATTCACTACTCCTTAAGGGTTGAACATAATATTGCTCCTAAAATCTTGAATTTTGTGGTCTACACACCCTTAATTGTCAATTGGTAAATGATTGAAATACCCTTTCACCTGAGAAAACAGTCGTGTTCCAAAAGTCGTCGATCTCATTCAAATAGTCGGTTGCAAATTGTACTCTTCATTTTTTGTTCTCTGGTGTTAAAAAAAACTTTTCTTGCAGAAGTCTTTGCTGCCAACGATTTTTAATTTTGAAAGTGCAGCTCTTGCTCACATGCAAATCTGTTGCGACCAGTTCTCTTCCAGTTTTGTAATAAATAGCTCGCATTTTCTCTGCTTCTGACAAATGTCTGGGAATTTTCCGAGTTTTCAGTTCTATGACAGTTGATGACAAACGTAAATGTCAAAACTCGACGTCTATGATTAGAATATCGTATTAAAGCTAAAAATCTGCCGTGCACTTTGAGTTGGCCGCAACGGTACAGTTTTCTTGTAATTAATTTTTGAATATTTTTGGGTTGGCTGCTACCTTATTCGACAGCTTGCATGTATTAGAGCTTTTATTTAGTTGTTACGATATTGTTGTTAATATAGATATTTATTCCTTACGTATTCTGGCTATGTATGGTTTTTAAACTAAGGAAATCGAATAATAACTTATACGTGGTAGTGTGTGTGCGCTCTCTACATCTTTTGATTTTGTGGTTGCTTCGGGTATCGTCGTTAAAATTGGCTGCTATCTTTTGGCTGCTGTTTTCACGCCGTTGGTGCCTCGTGCCATATTATAAGTTTTGCCATGCGTATTGTCGACGCTTCTGTACTATTTGATTTCAAAGAGGACACAGATGATCCGTGAAATTTAAAGGAAATTTAAAACAACTATCTGCTGTCCACCAGGTAACAACATTGCTGCTATACCGGTGCAAGCTACTGGTATAACGCTATATCCTAGTCGCGCGCAGTAACTAATAAGAGTAATAAGACATGATAAACATATGTTTTTCCGTACCACCAGGGACCGTCAATGAAATCAGCATTACTTGTGTTGTTTCCTAATTGAACTGCATTCATGACTTCATCAATAATGGCTCTTTGCTCAGCGTTAGTTTCGTGCATCATATCTTGAAGTGATTGTCCAACTGCTAAATCGGAAACAGTATCGCCAAAATTAGCGTGATTGATCAAACTCATTGGTGGTAAACCGATAGAGGAAAGAGAATGTTCGTGCAATTTCAAAGTAGTGAGAATATCAAGTAGTGCCATTTCATAGGAAATATTTTCGTTATTGGTACGGAGGTAATCTTTAACTCATTTCTTTTCTAAACGTTTCCCATAAATAAAGGCATTAGTAGGATTTTGAAAAACGCAAATATAAGCAAAGAGTTGTCTTAATTGAGGAGGTATTTGAAATACGCATGCTTCCTGAAGCCAGCGGTACCACTCGAAGTCATCTTGTAGCAAATCGCGATGCACTGCTGCTTCTTTAAATGTCGAGTAAATCACACCTTTATATGGTTTAATGTCATCAAAAGTTTTGGCCCCTACAACATGCAGTAATAATAATCTCAAATGGTAGCGTTCTGAATCAGAGGGGGCCACGTTATACATCTACCAATGACTTTGCCATATCGCTGTCTTCTTTTCCATTTGTTATTACTCCAAATATAATGCAAAGGTGTCTCAGGATATATGTACGAACTTGCAATTTCTGAACATTTATTAATGTCGAACCAACCCATTAAAGCGGAATTTTTAATTTCCAAGCGAAGCAAAGCCCTCCGCTGCTTGGTCGTTATTAAATGTACTTGTTGATGATCGGGTAAATGTACCGGTAAATGTAGTATAGTGTGAGACTGTTCGTGCATATCGTCGTTGCTAATTTTACAGGAGACACGTAAAACTGTTTTATAACGTTAATTTAATTTAAGAATATATGTTTTTTTTTCTGTGATACTGTATGAATTAATAGGATTTTTTTGTCGCATAATAGACAAACGTTTTAATACTTTTAACAAAAAAAAAACAATTGTTGCTTACGTGGTTTTCCCTTACAGATAATTTGTGCAGTGTTGACGCATACGAGGTTTTGATATTAGTTGTGAAGCAATAAAAAATAAAGAACTTTCAGATAAAATCTTTATTATTTTGATCTTAATACTGCCAAAACATTATTAACTTAAATATACAATATAATACAGTCTTACGAATGCGGAAGCTCGTCGTAATAACCAC
The DNA here is from genome assembly GCA_940337035.1 of Agriotes lineatus. Classification (NCBI taxonomy): domain Eukaryota; kingdom Metazoa; phylum Arthropoda; class Insecta; order Coleoptera; family Elateridae; genus Agriotes; species Agriotes lineatus. Next base: position 109,640 of record CALNHX010002178.1, read on the forward strand.
TGCAGTCACGTGGAATGACTTTCTTTAGCTCTTGCAAGTGATTAAATTTATCTCCTGAAATTTTCAATCTTGCAGGATAAAGTTATGGCAGTTCAAAAGGTCCATTGTTTATGCGTTGTGGTAGCTGAAGCCATTCATCAGTCACATTGATCTTGTAAAGTATTTCACCTTCTGGTGAATACTTGTATGAGCAGATATCTGTAACTACAGGATCCCCTGGACCCTTTCCGGGTCTAACAGATGAAATATAATGAAGGGCTGAGAAATCCTTGAAAAATGTGTAATCCAGGTACTGAACTTGGTAAGGCTGCTTTGGTCTAGCTTCTTTACAGATTCTGGCATAATCAGACGGAAGGTAGAATTCCTTGTTCTTTAGTTTGCCCTCAATAGTACTGTGTACGCTATCAACCTCCATTTGGGTATGCCCCTTTTCTAGATAATGCTGAGTAATTGTGACTTTCTTCTCTTTAGCGAACTTTAGCAGTGCGTTACCCAAAACAGAATTTCTATTCTGGTATGTGCAGCCATCGCTGATAATAACCACTGAATTAGCCTTGTGCTTTTCTATTTCTTTTTCAAGGAAATCTACCACGCTGCTGGCAAAAACCGCTGCTACAAGACCACCCTCGCTTTCATTCCACAAGTAGCAAGTTACATCTTTTGTAGCAATGTTATGAAGTGTGAAATTATGCACACATAATTTAGTTTTGTAATAAAGAGCACTAGCTTTTAGCATTGGGCATAGCTTCACGGCCTGCAAATCCATTGTGTATGTTAGCTGCTCTCCTCTAATTGCCTTCTCTTTTTCCTGATTCTTCTGCTCCCTTTTTTCGTCCTTACGCTTCACATGCTGTGCATAGTGTTCCTCAGACACCTGCTTGTGTTTATATCCAATACAAGTGTCGCACTGGTTCTTTTTTGGTTGAAAAAGTCCCAGGTTCTTCTTTTTAAATATCTCAAGAAACTGTTTTCTGGCCAATACTTTTCTCCCCTCATTTTGACATGCTTGAAGATAAATTCGATGCAGCTCAGATTTTGATTCAATTATTGGTTCTAAGTATTCCTTAGATGTGGAAGCTCGGCAGTAGTGGGATGGCATTTTTGGCAGCCTATTTAAATAAGTAGCAGCAAACTCTTTTTTTGCGTCTTTTTCCACAGTTCTGGGACTATTATGCCTAATTATTGTATCTTGGTGCATACCATCATTCTTGCTTTTCATGACTCAATTTATTACTGTCCACTCTTTTAATCCTAATGTCGACAGAAACAAAGTTTTGCAGACTGGGTGCAGCTCATTATTGATGGTTAGGCTATAGTGCAATCAGTGTTGAATTCAGACTGATTACTTCGGGGGGGAAAATGAAACGTCTGGGGGGTATTTTTACCTATCCACCGCCATCCGCCCATTATTTTATAGATTTAAAGAAACATGAATATGAAGTGGTAATGTTTCCGGGGGGGAATTTTGTTCTGCCCGGGGGGGAATTTCACCCCCCGGCCACCCCCCTGGATTCAACACTGAGTGCAATGTACCTTTCCTTCACGATGGGCTGTCAGGACCTTTTCTGACTCGATTCCTTTCTTTAAAACGGACCAGACTGCTTATATACACTTTCCTCTGGTTCCAGTCCATGTTTTGCCAAAATCCTGTAAACAGACGTTCCCTGTCAGCTTCTAAGATGCCTGAACATACTCTTGTCTTTACCCTTCGGCACTCATTGCTTGAACAAGGTCGACCCATTTTCCTTGCTGTTTTCTTCACACAGTAGCTTTTCCTTCCAGCCGGATCCTTTTGAACACCAATATACTCTTTGCCCTTCATACTTTTAAATTTATTTTTATAACAGTGCCACTCCTCAGGTTTGTCGTTCGCATTTCTTTTTTTTTCTGTTGGTTTGCTTCGCGTTCCTCTACTCCGTTTTCAGTATCAGGGGGATTCAGTTGGTTAGCAACGCCGGAGTCACTGTCAACCTCATCATCAGAAGGCCTGAAGCTTGAATCTGAAGCGACATCGTCAGTACCTTCTGCACAATTTTCGTTTTCCACACTTGTCCTAGCTGGAGTTGAAGACACAGATTGATATTCCTCATGTAGATCTGCTGGTATATTATCATGAATATCATTGGTATCAAAAATTCTGAAAAAAATAATTAGTATTTATGACAAAAGTTAGAGATGCTGCATGGATAAAGTGTTTAACTTACACTGATTTATATTCAGAAGCTGCTTGAATATCGCCTTGATCGTTGGTACTAGTAGAAAAAAATATCCCATTGGGAAGAACACCGTCGTTAAGTAAACTGTAAAAATAGAGTAACGATTAAAAAAAAAACATTACCAAAAAGCAGGCTTTTACCGTTGCTGCAAAAGTAAAAATCATAAACTCTTACTTACACTGATTTTCCGTCACCAAGCTCTAGGACAATCTCAATATTTGGGGTCTCGTCAAGCTTCACGGGATTAATATCCCTTCTGAATTCCCTGTAGCTAAGTTTAGCAATTTCCATCCTCTACTCATTGGATCCATTAGTTGCATATGTAATGTAAGCTATTTAGAAATAAAAAAGTGTTTTTTACCAACACATCTCAAAAACTATAAAATAAGGCTAGTAAGCAATCCATTTAATGAAAAAAAAAAAACACGTAAACGCAAGACGAGGTCTTGTTTTCCATCGCGCGAAAAACACGTAAACGCCAGCCTTATTCTATTTTGATAATTAAAGCAGCATCGAAAGCGAAACTTACTGATAATTGAAAGTGCGTTAAACTTAGACAACGATAGATTAAAATATGAATAATACTTACCGAAAATAAAGTAGTAATTACAACACAATGCCGTACACAAAATGAACACAATGGGTACACATCGCCGACATAGCATTTAATGTCGCTTACGCGTTTGCATTGCCCAGTAAAACGCAAGTGATGCTTACGTGGTTATCTCACATGACTAAATACATGCATTCTGTTGGTTATCGCCTTACGAGCTTTTCGCAGTACATGCCGGGACAGATTTTTGATGCAACTAACACCTAAATCCAATTTAGTCATGCGTGTCGCTTACGAGGTTTTCGTAGCTCAACGACGATATTGTACGCAAATATTCAATGGGCGGCTTCATTTGGTCTGACGTACCTAGTAAGTATTTAAATACGAAGTTATTTCATCGTAATGCCATATATCGTTCTTAACGACTGCTTATATATTAGCACAATCATGGCCTTTGTAAATATATTTGTGACTATTCAATTCACTTGTCATTTGTCAAAAAGTGATCAATGGAAATCCAGAATTTTGACGTTTCTTGACAATCAAAAAAATATCAGCGGACATATCTTCCTAGAAGGTATTCAAGTGACTATTCAACACTGTAACATATGAGCCAATCATATTGCAGACATTTGCTTTTTTGAACCAATAACAGCAGAATATTGGGCACCACGCAAAATATTCACAAAACAGTGTACCTACTCCAAAACTAAATAGCCTTTTTGCGAAATATCGCTTAGCAACGATGTTCTGTCCTTCTTGCTATCGCCAGGTTACGCAAAACTAAACATGAACAAATTGTGTGAAGGCCACTCATGGTATTATAAGTGAATATATTTGACACTATGGACACTTGAACATATCTCAACATTTAAATATTTTAAAAGAAATGGATTATATGAAACAATATAACGATTATCAACATCAACGGCTCTTCCATTTACGGTTTTGGTAATTGTGCAGCCATTATTTCTTCTCATGTAGATTGGATAACCTTTGACATTTTCTTTAGTTACTTCAGAAGATTGTTTTGGAAAGTCTTCTTACAATGCCTATTATCCATGCAAATGCAAGACGGATTTAAGGTTCCGCAAGGACTATGTACAATGTGATTTTTAACTAAATTAAATAGGCTAACATCATCACTAGGATCAGGAATTTCAGCTGATACAACTTTATTAATATCTTCCACTTCACGAAATTTACAATTATCCTCAAGAGTGACTAATAAGTGGACATGGGGCAATCCTCGCTTTTGAAATTCAACAGTATAAATGAAGGCTTTAACATCACCGAATACTTTATTCTTATTAATCAGCGTCAGCAATTGCTTCACTCTTGCATTAAAACACGGGCTATAACATCAGGTCTATTATTTGGTGTTTCATATGAGTGAATATTACTTCTAATTTCAAAGCAAGACGCATTACTTGTGAAAGTAATAAATAGATCCAGTTTTCCAAACTTTCTTACTATAGCCATAGCATCTTGATAGTTTTGCTTCATATAATAATAATAATAATTATAATAATATAATAATAATGCCTTTTATTATCATTACAAAAAAATATATATATAATAAGTAAAAACCAGAGGCGAAGTCCAGTTCAACAGTTACAAACTGTCAACTGCTCTTACTTAACCCCTAATAAAATTAAATATTGATTCGGACAATTCTAGCAGTCTTACAAAAAAAAATAATTAAAACTTACACAACAATTAATAACAAATTTTAATGAAAACAATATGCTATGTTAAAATAATATGTCATCTTCCAAATGCAGACATTCAAAGTGCCAGACCACCCAACAACAATTTGAATAATGTTTGCTTAAATTTACTCTTAGATAGTAGTTTTAAATGAAAGGGCAAGTTATTATAGATTTTTACAATGCGGTACGAGTAAGATCGCTCATAATCGCTCATGCTGGGGACTTCCAGTAAAAGATGATGGTAAAATTACCATTTTTCCGACCGAGACATTTTCATTTTGTGCGTTCGTATGTAAAGCATCTGCTAGTCCTACATATGTATCAACTCTTAATTTGCTGCTACTTCCGAAACGGTTCGATCATTGTAACAACTATCTTCCATAGGTTCATGATAAAATCGCATAATCAGGTTTAGCCCGGGTTGATCTTTATTTTGTCTATCAATCATATCGTGCATGACCTTGTATGAACATGCATAATGATTACATTGAACTAACAGTCGGTGTAATTCTTCAAGAATATCGTTTCTTAACAATGCATTTTCTGGCCTCTGTAGTCGAAGTTTATTTGCTTCAGAAAAATCTAAAATATATAATTGTACATAGACACTTTTTTCCTTGGATTCTGGATAAAGAGTACCAATTTTATGGTATGTGTCACCTAAAATTTTAAAGCAATAAAGGCCATAACCAGGAGGCGGTTTAACATTAGCATCAAAAGAAACAAATGACAGTGCGTTATTATATTGACGAATGTTATCTCAAAAGTTACTTAATCGTGCACACTTGTGTATAGAGATTCCAATTGATTTTAGTTTCAGGTAACCTAATTTTGCTGTTACCACAGTAAAGACTGAAATAACCTCTTGATGTTTTTTCACATTCAAAGTGTAATGCCGCATTTTATTGATAAACTGCTGATAGTGAATAGTGTAACACCTAAAACGTTAGTTGACAGAGCACATCTATTTACTATTTTAAATGAATAGCATATGTTAGTAGAATGTCGAGTAGAAATATAATGTAGTTTTCTTGTGTGTAACTCACGCCAATGGGTCAAAGATAGGGTTTTTCGTAACTTAATGGGACCACCTTGAGATTGCTGTCATAGTACATCAATATCAGCAGTTTCATTTGGTTTGGTAAATAGCATAACATTGTAATGTCCTGCATCTGCTGGACCGGGAAACACCAAATTGCAGATTTCGTTTCCATTAAGTACCATACACAGTAGGATTAATTAAATCAGATGTTCGATAAACGCAAAATGTGATATGAGAATATATTCGGCTAATGCACGTCAATTGAACATGTCCTGCATATTCACCATTTAATGACATCAATTCTTTATAGTCTCTCGCTACTCGAATAGGCAATCTATAAGACGGATCTCCAATAATAAAGTCAGCATACGACTCCCAATTATTTATAATTTTATTAACAACTTGTAAGCGAATGTGCCGATGGTTGTCTTCGCTCCCATAAACATGGAAGGAAATAGAGCGAAATAAACAATTTCCATCAGGGACGATATTAACTGTCGTGTAAGACCTATGAGACATAATTACTTCCTCACACTATTAAGAGGGGGCCGTCAGACATGATTAATAACAGATGGCGCCGTAAGCGAAAAGCAGACCCATCTAGTATTGTCATTATCTTAAATTTAAATGAATATCTAAGTTTGGAGGAAACACTAAGGAAATGAAGAAATACCTACACTGGCAATAACAAAATTTCAATGCGAAATGTATTTTAATACAGTAACTCATCGTCTGAAATCATAGAAATAAAAAAAGAAATACAGTGAAATCTCCCTTACCGGACACCTCTAATAAGCGGACACCTCTCTTACACGGACATTTTTTTTGGAAACCAACTTACTTGCATTAACTTTACTAATAAATTTTTCTCTATTAAACGGACACTCTTAAACGGACACCATTTTTCCACAATTTTTAGACTGTGAATCTCTCTTGTACGGACACTTCAAAATGCAGGCCCGCTATTGTCGTGAGGAGTCAAAACAATCCATAAATCCAACATTTAATGATCATGTTGTTAAATTATAGAATTCTTTTGCAATACGGGCGGTATTAAGTCGACTCAAATCAGCGTTACGACCGCAGGAAATTCGACACTTTCATTGCCCTATGCACGATATTATTACAAAACAATCCATGTCCCTTGATTTTAGAGGCCTGCAAAACTACTTTGCCTTTTGCGTGGACAGCCCATTATGATAAAAATAAAAATAGAAAGAATTGTTCCTGCTTGCTTTTATGGAATCACTTATAATAATGCAGAAGACTAAAAGCCGTGTTTACACAACTAAAAGTACTATGGTTGCGTTCCACCATTTCTATTTTCGGGTTTTTGTAAACAAACTTCCCTTAACTTTTAATAGCGATATTATCACAGAAAACAATTATTTGTTATGCATATTTCTTGTGTTTTTTAAAACTATTGACTCAGCTTCGAAGGCAAGTCCACTTTGGTTAATTTTCATATCTGCTCATTGAACGCTCCTAAACTTGAAGCCGCACGCACGCGCTAAAAAGGCGTGTCTTTAAAGATTGGGTTAGATAACCTACAAATTTTCAGATTTGGTTACGTTTTACAAAGTTGTGTAGTTAACGGCGAAGTTTACGATACATTCCTTGAAGCTGCCAAAGAAGCCGGCAGGTATTTTACCTCGCAAAACTTTGAACAATTACAAAATATTACATTTTAGGAGATGACAAGTTACTAACTGCAGAAGACGTAGACAGAATTGTAACATCTCAGCTGTCATTTGATGATTTGAAAACCATTAATGGCCAAGTTCAAATGTTCAAAAGTCTGGGTTCACGAATAATTTTTCCAATTTTACATACTGAAAATGGTTTCTGGCGCTTAAAATCTGATGTCAATGTTTACGTATCAACAAACTTCAGGTGGATACGCAAGAACACTTTATCAATTGCATGCATCGTGTTGGTAGATACAGCCTGGAAAGACACGTCCAATCATTGTGAGTTTTTCGAGTTACAGATACCGGCAGGCAGTCTACTCTAAAAATCTCTCTTGAAGAATACCAGGGTTGTGATTAAGGAAGACTTGACGAGGGCAAATCTACAGCTGTTACAAGAATCCCAAAAAATTGTAGGAAAGGGGAAGGCGTGGACATGCGATGGAAGAGTTTACGTGAACGTAAACAATTCAGTTAAAGTAATTAACATTTAACTTTCATCAAGTTATAAGGGAACCTACTAGAGTTGGTTTAAATAAAATGTCTTTGTTGGATGTGATTATTACATCGTCTTTAGCGTTAATTATGGAGTCGGGTGTGAAAAACGTAGAATTATCAGATCACGAACTTGTGTACTGCCACACTAACATGAAACTTCCTAAGTATGCCCCTGTGGCTCATGTATTTACAAGTTTTAAGCATTTTAATTTGAGTAAATTTAACGCAGACTTAGAAATGCTACCATTGCATAAGATATATTACATGCATGATGTTAACGATAAGGTTGAATTTTTTAACAATCAATTAATTAATCTTTTTAACGAGCATGCTCTATGGCAATCCATTACCTTTAAATTTGAGTAAATTTAACGCAGACTTAGAAATGCTACCATTGCATAAGATATATTACATGCATGATGTTAACGATAAGGTTGAATTTTTTAACAATCAATTAATTAATCTTTTTAACGAGCATGCTCTATGGCAATCCATTACCTTTAAATATAAACCTGCCCCATGGCTGACAGATAACATTAAATTGTTAATGAAATTAAGAGATCGAGCGAAAAGTAAGTATATAAAACAACGAAATGAGAGTGCTTGGGATTATTACAAGCTGCTCCGTAATTATACAAACTTAGCAATTAAAAATTAAAAACAAGCTTACTTTCAATTTAAAGCTACTCATAGCAGCAGTAAAGAAATGTGGAATGAACTGAAAAGGTTGAATGTGGGTAGCTCAAATTCTAATAAAAAGAAAAACAAACTGATATCCCGAATGTAGATGAAATTAATAAGTATTATATAAATAGTATACCTAACTTGCCAGTTGATGAAGATTTATATAATTTTTACTCAAATAATGTATTAGTAGAAGCATTTTTGGAATTTGAACCTGTGGCCACTGAGGAAATTATAAAAATAATTAATTCATTAAAAAGCAATTCAGTAGGACCAGATGGATTAAATGCTAAAATGTTGAAGCTGTGTTGCCCTCACATTGGTCAATACCTGGCTCACATTATTAATACTTGCATTACGCAAAATGTATATCCTAATTTATGGAAATCTGCATTTGTAGTTCCCTTGCCTAAAGTTGAACGTGCTGTTGAACTAAAAGATTTCAGACCAATTATAGTAGGAGAGCTGGTGACATTTTTTGGTGATCATTTAGTTAAGGCCTATTTTTTGAGAGAATGTTGCTGGAGGCATGTATAAGTGTCAGCTGTAAGGATTCTCCTAGATAGCGGTATCGGAGGGAGGCAGAACACCCTAAATGTGCACTGTCAGTATATGTCAAATTCGAGGTGAGCCGGTTAGGTTTTGTGTCAGTTTGTGTCAAAACTGACGGAAAACATAACCTGCTAACCTCGAATTTGACATAACTTACACTAAAAAAGTCCATAAGGGGCGGCTGTGGAAATTGAAACATATGAATAATAGGTTGGTGGCATTGTAAGTCTATGTCAAATTCGAGGTTAGCAGGTTATGTTTTCCGTTTCAGTGACTTTTTGATACTTTTCATAACTGCTCAAAATCATATTGATTTCACCTAAAAATTAACTAAATGAATTAATAACAGATTCATCCATTTTCAAGTAAGCTCTATTCTATGTGTAATGGTTAATTTATACAGGGTCCGGCAACGAAGCCGGGGTGGAAGATATTTCTAAAACTATGAGAGTTGCATAAATATTGCGTATATAAGAGTTGTAGGTACTAAGGTGCTGCACATTACTAAAATAGTTTTGATTATACAGGGTGTCTCAAAAAAGTGTAGCGGATCAAACTTACTTTTTTTTAAATAGAATGCCATATATTTAGGTAGCTTAAAAGTTATGTATTGAAATACTCTTCATTTTCATATAAAGTTGTATGGGTCTAACGTCAACTGTTTTGGAGATATTAACAATTTTATGCAAAAAATTGCTGAACTTCAGGCGGCTGCTGTAAGCGACAGAAAACAATTGAATGAAGGAAAACGTTACCAAAAAATTATGATTTTTGTAAACTATCTTTCAAGTGTAAAATGGTGGATCTGGGTATTAATGTTATACAGAGTGCTCAATATTTGCAAATTTAATTTCTTTTTTTTTCAAATGAAACGCCCTGTATATTTTTGTATTTTTGAAAAGCCCTTTTAATGAACTTTCTTTTGATATGTTACTTCATACCTCTTAAGTTCCAACTGTTTTTCAGATATGCGAGTTTAAACATAAAAAACAATTTAAACCCCTTAAGATGCTTTATTTCAAGGGATAAAAAACAAACGCCTTTATAATAATGATTTAAACACTTGAATTCTTCAAACAAAAGATAAAACCAAGCTTAAAATACAAAAATTGAACCAGAACTCAAAACTAGAAATACTCAATACGAAAAAAGCAAAAAAAGCAGGAAAAAATTAAATCTGAAAATCGACCGAATTTTGAGAAAGGAAATGAAGTGGAAGAAGAAAGCTCATTAAAAGTACTTTTTAAAAATACAGGGATATACAGGGTGTTCCATTTAAATAAATCAAACTAATTATATTTGCAGATTATGAATTCTCTGTACAGCTTTAATACTCAAAGCAGGAAAGGAGAACTATTTGAACATTTAGTGTAATTACGTATAAGCTTTTGGTGTATTGGCTTTTCTTTTTTTTATCTGATTTAATTTGACCGTGGAATTAATTTATTCCTACATTTATCGTTTTTTTTTCTTGTTTATAATTTCCTGTATCAACACTGACTGAATTTATATTTTCTAAACCTGGTTTTGTGTTTTTATTTTTAGAGAGATCATGCGTTTAAATCACTATTTTAAGGGCGTTTGTTTTTTATCCCTTGAAGTAAAGCATCTTACGGGGTTTAAATTGTTTTTATGTTCAAACACACATATCTGAAAAACAGTTGAACTCAGAAGTATGAAGTAACATATCAAAAGAAAGCTCATTAAAAGGACTCTTCAAAAATAAAAAATATACAGGGCGTTCCATTTGCAAAAAATATCGAAATTATTAAATTTGCAAATATTGAGCACCCTATATAACATTAATACCCAGATCCAGCATTTTACACTTGAAAGATAGTTTACAAAAATTATAATTTTTTGGTAACGTTTTTCTTCATTCAATTGTTTTCTGTCGCTTCAGTCGCCTGAAGTTCAGCATTTTTTTGCATAAAATCGATAATATCTCCAAAACAGTTGACGTTCGACCCACACAACTTTATATGAAAATGATGAGCATTTCAATACAAAACTTTTAAGCTACCCAAATATAGGGCATTCTATTTAAAAAAGTAAGTTTGATTCGCCATACGTTTTTGCGACACCCTGTATAATCAAAAATATTTTAGTAATGTCCACCACTTTCGTACCTACAACTTTTATATACACAATATTCATGTAACTCTCATAGTTTTAGAAATATCTTCCACCCCCGCTTTGTTGCCGGACTCTGTATTTATACAGTACAGTAAACATTGCGCTTCCATACTTTGACCAAAATTATTTAAAAAGATATTTTTGTCAACTACACGGAAAAATTGCATGTTCAACACATTGGAAAAATGATTCTTCCATGTTCACGTAAAACTTTTACATTCGCTGGAAAACTCTCACTTTTCTTAACTTGTAGAACAATCTACTATTAATTCACTAGCGATTTAAGAACAACTCGCTAGCATATAAACATTATAAACAGTTACTTATGGTTGCTATTATAGAGTTAATAATAATAATGTCAGTTTAAAATGACAAAGAAATAATTAATCGAGTTATTTAACAATAACAGTAACGGCGTAACTGGAGACTTGAGTTACCGCATTTATATTTTTATGACGCTCAACGGCTTAAACCTGAAAAGAAACACAGATTGCAAGCAGCTGAAAATTATTTCGGTGGCACAAATAATTCTCACATATAATCTCATAAGAGTATTAATTCTTTCCTGATTTTTTTTGACTGCATCTAACAACGTCGTATTAATTAGGACGCCTTCCAGAGGCGAGCGTTTCCTTTCCAGAGACTTTCCATTTGAAAATATATTTTTTAGAACTTTTCCTTACTGCCAATCTCTAGCGTGCTTTTAAAACTTTCTTTAGTGCAACAAAAGTTATTACATTTGTCGTACATTTTAAATGCGGCATATGCCGCGGGTTTCAGCTAGTGAAAGAATAAGAAAACTAGGCTCAGGGTCTGCGGGTATCAAGTTACGCCACTGTAATTAATTCGAATCAGAGGACGATTTATCCTTATCGGTACTGGCTGGCTGTATAGGAATATCCCAGAAATCGAAGACGTCGACCTTGACGAATTTGTAAACATTGACAAAGAAATAACCCTGGAAGATGATGTAACCGAAATTTCAGGTAAATCGCTGCCATTGATGTGCAGTTGACAGAATTAGAAAACGATGACGATTTAGAAATTTATGAGAATGTAATCAAGACCTGCAGGGAAGCATTAACAGTGAAAAATTTTAAATGTTTTGGTAAAGAAAGTACGTATTCAAATTGTCAAAATATTTAGAAATACATGCGGGAAATATAATAAGCAGTCAGAAAAAACCTTTACGTCAAACGAGTATTTTAGATTTTGTAACAACTATTACATAACTTGGTTTCAATTATTTTATTATTCCTATCTGTATTGTTAGCGCGTATACCTTTGCATAATACAACTTTTGTAAACATAAAAATGGATTTTTCCCTTAAGCGGATGCCTCTAATAACCGGACAAAAACTTTGGCACCGTGCGTGTCCGCTTATGGGAGATTTCACTGTACCTACAAACATTTATTTAATCGAGAACCCTTCTACCGATTGGTGTAGGGTGTTACAGTGTGTACTTAAATTAACTAACTACTTTGTCAGAATGTTTACTATTATCTAAATATCAAAATAATCTGAATTCTTATCTTAGTCACTCACTTGTGTGTTTTCGTTTACCTCACTCGCGTCGTTCACTATACACAAACTTCCGCCACTCTTTTCTCTCTTGGGCTAACACTTTTGCTTCCGCCCATGTTTTGCCTTTTGCTTCCAGTATCTTCTCTATCGTCTTATCCCACTTCTCTTGTGGCCTACCCCTGTTTCTTCTCCCGGTAGTTTTTGCCTCCCATATTTGCTTCACCTTCCTCTTTTCATCCATTCTCTGCATATGTCCCCACCAGCTGAGTTGTCGGTTTTCTATAACTTCTGTCACTGGGTTTATTTTTAGCTCTTCTCTAATTTGTGCACTCCTTACCCTATCTCTAAGTGTCACCCCTCTTACTCTCCTCAAAAATTTCATTTCCACTGCTTCCACTTTTCTCTTAATCCTTTTTGACATCACCCAAGATTCCGCTCTATATGTCAATATCGGTCTGAATATTGTTTTAAATACTCTCACCTTTGTTTCTCGAGACACTTCCCTCTTACTTATAAAAGACTTGTTCATCACTTGGAATAGTTTATTTGTTTTCTCCATTCTTTCTGTTATTTCTACTTCTTGTTTGCCTTGTTCATCTATAGTCACTCCCAGATAGTTAAATTTCTCTGTTTGTTCTATTTGTCTGTCATATATTTTTATCTCTGTGTTCTGTCTTTCTTTGCTTATCACTAGTATTTTTGTTTTATCCGTGTTTATTTCCATCTTGTTTTCTGTCATGTTTTATTCCATATGTTTAGATTTCTCTGTAGGTTTACTTCATTTTCTGTTATGAGTACCACGTCGTCTGCGAATGCGCACTCTGATATATATATTGGCTGTAGTTTTCTGTATCCTACTAACATTTTCTTTGATTCTGGTTGGCATTTCTTTATTATTTCATCCATGAAGATATTAAACAATGTTGGGCTCATCACTCCTCCTTGTCTCAGCCCTTTCCTCGTTTTAAATTCTGTAGAACTGTTGTTATTGCTGATGACTATATTTCTAGTATTGTTATATAGGCTTTTGATTACTTTGCACAGCTTTGGGTCTACCCCTTTGTTCTTTAAGCTTTCCCATACTTCTTTTCTGGGCACTTTGTCGAACGCCTTTTTAAGGTCAAGGAACGCTAAGAATGTTTTTTTATTGTATTGTAGTCTTTTTGCACTTATTTCTTTGATGGTGAATATATGGTCTTGTGTGCCTCTTCCTTTACGAAAACCGCTCTGCGCCTCTTCCAAACATCCTACAAACATAATAATTTGTAATTGCCACTAGAAGGCTAACCACATAAATCATCTAAAATTTGTAATCAATCTATACAGTCTTTATTGAGAAAATGGATTTTTTTGGCAAAATATTGACAACACCATAACCTCTACATGGCTTTCGGCATAAAACGTTTCAGCTATTGCCACTGAGATGGCGCTTTCTAATATATGGATGGCTATACAGGTTACATAAAAATTTACACTTCCCATATCTTTTTTAATAACCAGAATAATTGCAATAACGATTTGAATTTTTTATGTAATACGGTAAAATCTCTCAGAAGCAGACACCTTCGGGACTGAAAAAAAGTGTCAGCATAAAGGAGATGTCTGCTTATAGTAAAAAGTAAAAATTAAACCTACTAATAGCTAGTTGATAATTTGTTACATTTTTTGATTGATTAATTATTTCCTTCATACCTAAACTGGCCAATCTTCAAGTTCGATTTTGTGTTGTTTTTGGCATTAGATAAGTGAATAAAATCCTTGCTAAAACTTAAGAGTGATTAAAGCCCACCAATTTGAAAAGGGTCATTTTGATTAGGATAATAGAATATCTGGCCTAGAATACTTTCCAAGTGATAATAGCATTGAGTATTATGTATTCACTAGTTTGACTTTCAGAACTACCTTCTGAAATATTGCTTGATAGAATTCTTTTTCTGATGTTTGACTTTTACATTGACAAATATTTTAGAATTACTGAGCATTGCTGTGGTTCTTGTATTGCGTTATTATGGTAAACGAATACAAACAAACAAATTAATTTCGTGTCTGAAAATTGCAAAACGTCGCACCATTCATGAGTACCAGTAAAGATCTTTTGTAGTGCATTATTTGACAAAGCAATCAAAAATAGTGTCCCTGTCAATACAGGTACAATTCACAAATCAATATAAAGACAATTCACAGCATTTGTGAAGAAAGAAAGTATACTTTGCACCGGAATGCATCAATGGAATATATTACTACTGTATTGAAAAACTGGGGTTCAACGTGAAATTGTTGTGGGAGAACATGCAAGACCAGAATCTTCCTGACAATCATGAATTGTTTACTGAAATTGAAATAGCTTCATCTATTGTACAAACTTCACCAAAAATAATTAATACCTACTATTCCTTACTCAGGAAACTATGTTCAAAATAAAATGTAAATATGCTATTTCGATTTAATTTAATCTCATTCAAGAAATAATCTTGAAATATACCCCTCATACAATTAATTCAAATTCAATCAAAATTATGCAAAACTACATTATTAGCAAAATATTACTTTTGAGCGGATATTTTTGTTAATAATAATTCAAAATAAAATCCCTCAACCTTAAATTTTCGTAACAACCAGCTTTGCTAATTTTTAATTGATTAAATTCATAGTACTCGGTAGATAACTTCTGATTACTGATTTGTGCTTCTTCGCTGATACATCAGCAACATACAAGCAATATGAAACAAAGAGATATAGTATGTGAATTAAAACGACATTGAAGTTGTATCTAACTGTATTTTATTTAGATACATAATAATTGACAAAGCAGATAGATAACTGCTTATTTATTCACAAAAAAGAACCAACAAAGGTGTAGAACAATGTTAACACAATAGTTAAAATACACTGAGTTGACAATAAACATATTGAACAATTTAAAATACCTGGCTTTACAAATGATAGCTGTCCACATATACTAGAACTCAAAATAAGCCGATTTAACCTATATACAAAAGTCCACCCCTGAGATGATGAATAATGAGAATAGGAAATAGTTATTTATATATCTAGGGAGCAAACTTACTCGCATGTGAATTTAATGCCCGACGCGTTAGTGGAGGGCATTAAACGTACACGGAGGAAATGAATACGTTTGCTCCCTATATACAGTGTGGTCCATTAAGTGTGCAACAAATGGGACATTTTTTTATTAGTTGTAAAACCGAAATTTAAATAAGGCCAAAAGTTAGTGCATGTTCGATAACCATATCAGATGCCCTTAAAATGGCTTCAAGTCAAACAATATACAGGGCAGGACAAAAAATATAAAATTCGTTCAAGAATAAAGTTATCGTATTTCAAAAAATATAGCAAAATTTTATTGAAAAAAGTTGTTTAGAATCAAAAGTTATGCTCAAATACAGTCACGGCCTCCTATTCGAATTTTGATTCTTTTTTTGTAAAATTTTGTATTATCCCCGTATGATACATATTTTTATTATTCTGATTTTATTAAGAGTTTTTCATATGTAAATTATTATTACTAAAGCATTTGCCTTGTTAAAACGAATATTTGCGAAATTCTAAAGTTCTGTTAAATATCGTTGCAACCAACATGAAGTGGACGCTTACCTAAAAAAATATAAATCCAAGTAAATTTTACAAATACACTTCAAGTTGCTAAAAGTTATTTAAAAGGGATGTGGTTGTGGCTACTTTAAATACATATAAAATCAAAATAATAAAAATATGTATCATACGGGGGTAATACAAAATTTTCCAAAAAAGAATCAAAATTCGAATAGGAGGCCGTGACTTTGTATTTGAGCATAACTTTTAATTCTAAACAACTTTTCTCAATAAAGTTTTGCTATATTTTTTGAAATAAGGTAACTTTGTTCTTGAACGAATTTCATATTTTTTGTCCTGCCCTGTATATTGTTTGACTTGAAGCCATTCTAAGGGCATCTGATATGGTTATCGAACATGCACTAACTTTTGGCAATACTTAAATTTTGATTGTACAACTAATAAAAAAATTTCCCATTTGTTGCACACTTAATGGACCACACTGTATATAAATAGCTATTTCCTATTCTCATTATTAAAGGACCCATGTTATAAATGTTGACTGGGTTTACCTACTTGAACCATTTTATAGGCATTGTCGAACAAGATACAATTCTACTACCATAGATGAAGTGATCATGTTCTATTGTGCGAAATTACAAAAATGTTGCTTTAGGAAATCATTATAGTGACTCTAGATTTCTGTAGTGACATTTTATCTAATTTCCAAATCAGCATAATGTAAAGCTTTGGTGGGATATTCATGGTAACATAAACACAAATGTAGGAGCAAAAAAATATTGGCTCCCGCCGGGAGTTAATAAAAATTGGCTCCCGCTGATTGGAAATTGACAGTTTTCTTTCCTAAAACTAGGCCGCAAAAGCCGACTTTCTATACAGTGAGTAGAAAAATAATATTTACCATCAGGAGATGCTCTTAGCAAACCATAATCTAAATCTACCCACAGGTCAGATTTTGCTGCTACTAGATTTGTTTCCTGCTACTACATTTGTTTCCTGCTGAAATTTTTCAATGGCAACTTGCTCTTTGGAAATGCGATATTCTGTAGCTTCTGGGTAAAAATTCATTTGGGTCAAACAACTTTTAACAATATTATGGCAGGGGGTATGTGGCCGTCTCTTTATTATTTTTCCAAACATTGATGCTGTTAATCGTAATTGCCTTTCGCTTTCATAAATAGGATTTCCAAATTGCCCTACAGAGTTTAGTTGAATTTGGTCCCAACTCTACTACTCTGTTTCCAGTAAGCGGACAAGGTTGCTTAGGAGTAGTGTCACATTCCACACTTAATGGATAATTCCAAATTCTAAAATCAGATATCACAGTAGAATATTAATTTACATACCTGGTTGTTGTACTCTTACTGGTCATATTCCTCAGATGATATAACGCCATATTCTTTTTCCTGTAACTTTCTTAACTCCTGCTTCATATGTCCTTAATTTCAGGTTTGGAGTCCTAAAACTGCAACAATGATCATACATCGATTCTATTCAATAGTTAGTACCTGCTAAGCAACTTACAAAGGATTTCCATAATTACTGGTAATGCCATCAGTGTCATTGAGCCCTTCATAACTAATATTTTCTGTCAATAATGAACTTGTGTTGGTTCTAGCAATATAAAGGAAATACTAAGAGAATTGTTATTTATGTTACAAGTATGAAATTAAGGACTTTTTTGGACGAGCCGCAGTTTATGGCCTAGCAAGTGAGGCATATAAATAAGGCAAGTCTAAAAGTCCTCTTTTGTACGAGTTACATAGGTATATAATTTTTGGTTCTACTGCTTTGGAGGCGCATTCTATTATTAAAAAATTACAGTTTAATCGAGAATGATAATGTATATTTTGATTTTGATCAATGGAAACACAGCATTAGTTGTTTTTGCTATGTTTATTACTGGTGAAAAGTAAAAAGGTACTAGTACGAAAAAGTGGGTGTTTTCGGCTGGTAAACATGGTCCAATTGATAGCTTTTAGATGCAGTAGAACAAAAAAAAGTATTTGCAGTCCAAAAAATGAGTAACTTCAAATTTTTAAGGCAGATTAGGTAGGTACTACCTTTGATGTAATGGCAGAATTTAATTGACTTACAATAAAGTGCTTGAGTATGTAATAAAGATTATGCAAAACTTTTATTGAGGCAAGCAAAATATTTGCATTTATGCTTGTTAGTGGACGGAACATTGAAGTTCCGTTATATTGTATAAGTATAACTAGTGTTGTGCCTTGGTCAATTGACCGGTCAATTTGACCACGGTCAAAAACTGTGTGGTCAAATTCACTGTCAAATGCTCTTTTAACCTTAAAATTGCTTATATTAAATTACACTATCAATCAACGGTTTTTTTGTAGAAGGTCTTTATTATTGGCTGTAAGCCTGTAACTAATCAAACATTTACTGAAATTGCAAAAATGCAGGAGATTTACATATTTAGCGACGGGATTCACACAGCGACCAATGTTTCTTGGGGAAGTACCGCTTTGTGCAAATTGTAAATTCAGCATTGGAGTCTTCAGTTTCAGTTGTGCTTTCTGTGGCGCTTATTCAACACACGATATCTGAAAAATGAGTGGTGGAAAAGCAAAAAGCGAAATATGGGCTTGTTTCATCGAACAAAGAACTGATAAGATAGTGAAGGGAAAATGTAAATATTGTGGACAAGTGTATACTACTTATGTGGACCGCATGAAAAAACATATCCTCTTCAAATGTAAAGAAGTCCCGGAAAAAAATAAAAAGAGATACGTAAGTATTGGAAGTAATAAATCTAAGGCTTTAAGCAAACGACATGGTCAAATGAGCGGTCAATTGGCTGGTCAATTGACCGGTCAATTGACCAAAAAGTTGTTGACCGGTCAAAGGCACAACACTAAGTATAACACATCTTTGGAAAACATTAATTTTTTTTATTTAAATTTTATAGTTCAAACTGTAAGTGCGCTATTGAGTACGTTTACAATATTTAGCTACCCTGTATATTTTAGTGAATAATTTATTATTCGATTCATCATAGTGCTTACTCATTTGTTTTTTCAACTATTTCAGTTGGATTAACATTTATTTCAGAAATATCCTCAGTTATGTCCTGAAATAGTACACTGTTGCTAGAGCTGAAATGATCAAACTACAATAGGTTTCATCGTAACTAGTATGATATTTATATACATACAGTGTCCGCCAAAGTTTGCACAACATGCGGATACTGTATAAACTTAGAAAACACAACTTATTTATTGTGGTTTCTTTTTGACAAAAAAGTACGTGTAATATCACCACGAACCTCTTATCACAATTCCGTCGCCTTTATCGAATGCAACTTTATTATTTGCTTTGCTCTTCTTACTGTGTTTTTGATGAATTGCTGTACTATTTGGCGGTACTTTGTGTGTATGTGATTTTATTTGATGATACAAACCAATCTAAAATTCTAACAATATCATGGCATACCAAAATTTTTTACTTATATTTCCACGTAACTTATCACAGCTATCAATAAAATCAAAACTTATTCACTATTCACTCGCACCGAACGCTCGTTTGGTTTCAAATTGCGGTCGAAACTGCTGCACAAGCAAAAATCGGTGAGTAAACACGTAAAATAAACTTGTGTCCAGGCCCAAGTAATTCTCAAGTTACAATTTCAAATAAGCAATGCGAAAGTGCCATCTGTTATCGTGTAGTCGCAACCACCTATCATGCAGCAGATTTCAACATACTAGTAGAGCCAAAAATAAATATTTTTAAGAATGAACACTACTGCCATCTTACGGCAGTTTAATACGTCAAACACTCCCACTCCATTGGTGGCCCGCTCTTAAAGTATTAGAATTTTGGTGCAGCAAACCAGCCTATAAATAAGCAAATTCAGATACTCCGACTAAATACAAAAAATACCTTACTAAATCTGAGAGATGTGTAGGTACATTTGATTAATAATGAACTAATGTACAGTCAAGATTCACTCATACACGCTACTTTTCCAAAATAAAGATTGAAATTTTCTTAAAAATTCAGCGTCACTAGTACTTTGACATTTCTATCATAATTTAGCAGGCCGTATTTTCCACAAACAAATTCGAGTGGTCTATTGCATCAATCAGGAGAACACCGCGGGCCAACTTTGAGAGTTTAGTTCCACTGCTAGGGAGCTTGAAGCTACGTCACTTGCGCCCTACAATAGTTTGGTTTTTCTCTAAAAGTTATTCAGTTATTTGCAATTTAGAACTTTTGTGCACATCTACACGGTGACGGCGTTCATTTAAAAAAAGAATTATCAAAATCGGCCTGGTGGAAGTCTCAAAATAGATGTCGAAAGGAAACGCTTCAAGTTTTAAATATATGGATTTTAAAACCATTGCCACAAAGAGATCTCACCCAAGAAAGGCGTATGTATGTATAATTTCAGATTATCAAGAGAAAGAAATGTTGAGAACGTTTTCTGCTTGATTGCAGCCAGATTTCGAATTTTGCATACGCCTATAAATGTTGCCGTTGATAAAGTTTGTTACTTTATAATGGCTATAAGTGTGCTTCATAACTTTTTGAAGAGGAAGGCAAGATCATATGTTGGTGAGAATGCTTTTGATTCTGTAAATGCTGAATGGCGAGAAAATGGAGTACAACTTCTTGGTCTACGAACTGTACGTCAGAGTATATTTATTTATCAGCTAAAACAAATCGCGATAAATATGTTACCTTTTTTAATGGAGAAGGTGCAGTGCCATGTCAAGAAGACATGCTAATTAAGGGAAGAGCTTAAACAATTGTTTAACTTCTCATTTAAAATCTCAATTGACAGAAAAAAAATGAAAATATAGGATTTGACTGTACAATGAATTATCAACAACCAATAAAAACTAAAATAATATAATATATACGTACCATTTCATTAATTTCACCTGTTTCCTTCTCTTTTATAGGGACAGCAGGTGGTTGTTCTTCTTCAACAGAAGTTTGGCTATTTTCAATGCTGTTTTCTACGTCAAGGTTGTCAACGGTCTCAGAAACGGAAGTCTCTTCTGGGGACGAGGGACTGTTCGCAATGCTATCAAAATTCTCTGTAGGTGTTTCATGTTCTGTCGTAAACATTAATTAAACCGAAATACCAGAGACTTGGCACGTACTGATCATCACTAGAAGCGCCACTTCTCTTAAATTTTTCAATTTTTTTTCAGCTCTGCTAAGCGAGCCCCTCATCGATTGAATTTTCTTAGAGGCAAGGTCTCGATCAGCATTTGGGTCCACCTTACGATATAATTGCATCAACTCATCATAACCCAATCTTTTTAAATTTCTTTTAGCATACTCCTTCGATTTTACCCTCCACAAAGCTGGGTGAGACCTATAAATAAATCTATGAATTCTGTCAAGAATTCTTTGGTGGCGTGTCGAATATCGGCCATGTTCAAAATTTTAAAATACCAACTACTACACCAAGAAAACTAGCAAATAATTTTTAACAGAGTGGTGCGTGGACGGGTGTCAACTGTGTGTGTGTTCGTGGTACCCGCCACACTCCAGCACTCCAGCGGAAAGCACATCTGAAATCTCTTCCCGTTCTATCATTGCGTGCAGCGATGCTCACTCACACACATGATTTTCCATATGTTTTTAGAGATGGCATGATAAACCGCGCCAAAGAACGTCTGTGTATGGCCGGCTAACAACCAAACAAATACCGACAGCAATGTCGTCTAAATGAGCAAATTATGACTGGTGTGAACAAGAGGAAAGACGCTTTGTTTGAGAGGCTGATCACGCAAGTTACAGCCGTACAAACGAGTGGTTTCCGTAGTGTTGGGGTTCCCGAGAACCAGACGGCATATCATATGCATGCCGAATCTAACTAAAACAATCGGTACATTTAATGGCGAAAGTAAAATCGAGGCAAAAGGTGGATAAGTAACTAGGGATGTCGTACCCGGTCTAAAATCAAACCCGGGTACCCGAAAACACTACCTGGGTACCCTCGGGTACCTGAAGAATTTACATTTTGTCGTATTATAAAATATGTCCATGCAGGCGATTTTTTTTTATGACATTGTTTTCTTATTTGGTTTTACGTTTATAGTTTCATACAATGTTCAAGCTCTATGCTCTACGCATTTTAATGCCGCGAGTTTTAAACTGAACTACATGGAAATAGTACCTACTCGCCAATTCAAACTGCAAGTCGTCTGTTATTCGTAAATATTTTCACACTTCCAAGTGCTATCAAATTCGAGTACATTACTTTTTATCCGAAATTGGTAGCAGCATCAACATCACACAGAGGATATTTATGTTACTTTAACCCATAGTGACGTGGTTTAATGGTACTATTGACGAGTTGAATATTTCGGTGAAGTGGATTTATTGGCTTATATCAAACAAGAATCAACAGTATGTGGCATAGGATGGGTTGATTCTTGTTATTACTGCATTGTTGTGTTTTTCTAGAGCTTATTTGTATTGTTTTTAGTTTTTATCATCTTCGAAAAAGGCTAACTTTCTGGACATTACATAATTTACTAGTCGGGTACCCGGGTCCTGGAAATATACTATTACCCGGGTCGGCCCGGGTACCCGGGTACCCGCCGACATCCCTATAAGTAACGTAAAAGTACCTATGCAGCTATTGCACTCGTGGCCGGAGGCAGTTACCTTGGAGACGGCTGGCACATGGTTAGTGGATGGTGCAAAACATTGGCTTTCAAGTAAATGGGAGGAGCTGAAGACATTAGAATTTGCGGAAAAGTTTGAAGAAATGTTCATTCAGCAGGGAGCTATAGCAAACGAAGAAGTGGAAACAAATGTCAATGAGGGTACAGGGCCATAATGAAGGTATCAATTCGTATTTCCATGAAAATGTCAAATTGTACGAGGACGTTGGGTGGAGCTTTTGTGTTGAACATTCAATAAACTCTAGCGCAAATTTTGGTGAGATTGTGCAATAAGGACTAGCATGTGACGATGGGAATAAACCAAAGTAAAACGCAGCTTAGAAGAGTGCAAAACAATTAGTGAAGCCAGGAGAAAAGAGCAAAATGTATGGAAACCACAAACAAACAGGAGCAGCTTTGTCGGAATGAAAGTGAACCACAGGAAACTGCAAAAGTAGCCCTTAGCAATGCTCTCGACTCTCGGCTGCATTCAAACAAGGTCAGACACTACGATCCACAATCACACTTACATTGCCAGACTGCAACTGATGACTGATCACTGGTAGCGGGAACTGGGCTTGCAGTGCCATCAATTAGCCTGTAAATCAGTCATATGTCCATATGATCATATTCCGACGGCATGAATCTCGAAGTGAATTTCTATATGCAAATGACGTAGAAGATATTGAGATATTTAATAAGCGAATGCGGAGCTTACTGGGCCCCTCAAAGGGCCCCCAAGCAAGACTTATGCATATCACCGCCACTGGTTATGTGCAATGTAAAAAGAGCTCATGAAATGTATGTTACTGAATAAAAAATATCTTTAACCTTCGCCCACCTTTAACTTACACTGGGCTGTACAGCAAATCTTTACATTCGCACTTCTTTTAAATTGTTTGAGAAGTGCTGCTATTGGTGTAAATTCAGTTTATACCTCCCACTACCCACGCAAGATACAGTGCCTTTTAGTTCATATGCGGTGATCTGTCTGCGAATATCAAAAGTTAGTCTGGGGTGATTAGTACCCCGTGTGAGCTCTAAGCAACTTGTTTACAATTGATGGCAATAGGATTTGTCCGATTATTTGCAACACAGTGGAGAGTTTTTATTGTTGTATTGCATGCTAGATAACAGGCTATGTTGACACTACTTATAATATTTTAGAATTCCAAATGCCGTCCACTTTCTATTCGCATAGACCTTTGAGCAACAAGGAGTTGAAAGAACCTTTTCTACAGTCTTCGGATGATGAGGATAATGACTTATTTAGAGGTGAGGACTCCGATGAAGATCCCGATTACGTGGAAACTCGAGAAGATGCAGAAAGTGAGCAAAGCGGAGAAGATAAAGTAGCAGATGAAGAAGAACCACCTGCAAAACCAAAAGACTCTCAGTTATACAATGTAAGAGTGAAAAAGCATTAAATCTGTTTTTATTATCTTCCGTAAGCTCTTAAAACTCTTTCCTCATTTAATCGAATCTCTATGTCTTATGGTTTCCGAGATTCCAATGCTTTAAATGAAAAAAAAAACTCACTCGTATAGTTTAATTTCATAATAAACTTGCTGCAACGCGGAGCAAATTTTAAAAACTGTACTGGATATGCCAATTTTCACCAAAGGTGTTTTTTGTGTATTATTTTAGTGAAATAAAAATGTGTTCTCCATTGCCATTTATCAGGGCAGGTAGACTTGCAGACGTCTCCCCATGTTCTGGAAAAAAAATGCCTCTCTTCCACTTATTTTCTATTTTAAGGCCAGTTCTTCAAACAAATCTCTGGTGCGGCCATGGGTTCTCCTCTTTCACCTGTCATTGCCAATATCTTCATGGAGACTTTCTAAACCGTAGCTCTGGAATCTTCAGAATTGAAACCCAAGGTTATAGACTACCATCTGGAATTTTCTTATTGCCGTATGGCAATCATACTTACTGGAGAAAAAAAAAAAGCGTAAATGTAAAATTGAGTTCTTTAATTTGTAAAAAACTTGTTTGTTATATCTGCTCTCTGCTATTACTGTTTCCTACACACTAGTATTTTAGTCGCCAGCATGGCCGACCGGTTAGGGTCTCGGGCTGCGGTGCCACGGTACGGGGTTCAATCCCCCCACCTCTGGCAACTGGCGCACAGCCAATCCAGTCGCTTTAAAAATTGGGTACCGAGACCACAGTCGTAGAAGTAGGGAAAGTAAGGCAGTCATCGAAGGCATGAGGCTAACCACATCACCCAGTACGCCGTTAATGGTGTGCCAGATGACTGGGTTTCGGAAAGATATATTTCGGCGACTCTGACTCACTGGCCTACAAGGAATGAAGTGCCCGAACTTTACTTTTACACACTAGTATTTTAAATCATTAAAAAATATAAGACAAAAAATTAAATTAACAGTAAATCAAGTCAGCGAACCGCAAAGCCGTGAACGGCGAGGTCTGACTGTGTATTGATAAATGTATATGTATATTGAAAAATGATCAGTTTAACACAATTTTTATTAATTAAAAACTGAATAATTGGAAGGTTTGGCCTCTGTATGAGTCTTCATATGTCCAGCCAAATTACTTCTCAATGCTACTTTGTAGAACATATATATTAGTCCTCCTATCCTGAACTAAAACACTTCTTTACTGATTTGTAGTTACAAATAGAACTATATTATGGCGTCTCCTCTGTAAGTCTTCATAAGGTTAGCTAAAATACTGTTTAACACTGCTTTGTTGCCACAAACAGAACAGCTGTATGGTTTTTCTCCTGTATGAGTCCTCCTATACTCAACTACCTTATTTCTTGCTGAATTGTAGACACATACTGAACAGCTGTATGATTTTTCACTGTATGAGTCTTTATATGTTCTGCTAAATTACTTTTCATTGCCGATTTGTATTCACAAACGAGACATTTGTATAGTTTTCCCCCCGTTCCAGTATAAGCCTTCATATGTTGAGCTAAATTATTTTTTAATGTTGCTTTGTAGCTACAAGCACGACAACTGTATGGTTTTTCCACTGTATGAGGCCTCATATGTTGAGCTAAATTACTTTTTATTGCTTTTTTATAGTCACCAACAAAACAGCTCTATGGATGATCTTCGGTATTAGTCCTCCTACATTATTCTTCATTGCCGATTTGTATTCACAAATGAGACATCTGTATAGATTTCCCAGTATGAGCCTTGATATGTTGAGCTAAATTATTATTTAATGCTGCTTGTAGCTACAAACGGAATAGCTGTATGGTTTTGTGAGTTCCCATACGTTCAACTAAATTATTTCCTCCTGAATTGTAGTCACAAAGGGAACATGCCGTTGTAGTCGCAACCAAAACATCTGTATGGTTTTCCCCAGTATGGGCCTTCATATGTCAGCTAAATTATTTTTTAACTCTGCTGTGTAGCAACAGCTGTATGGTTTTTCTTTTGTATGAGTCCTATGCTCAACCAAATTATTTCTTGCTGAATTGTAGTCGCAAACATAACAGCTGTATGGTTTTCAACTGTATGGGTCCTCATATGTAGAGCTAAATTACTTTTACTTTTTGAAATCAGCATTGAAGATGTCGAAATTGTCATTAAAATACAAGAAATTGGCAGTGAAATAATCCATTCCTTTACGACTTTTTGTATGTGGCGAAGCGAAAGGTAAACGTTAACATAACCTACAAAAGTTGGTTAAAACGTTGTAATTTCACAATTTCTCCATTAAAAAATAAACATAATTTACCCCTCGGCACTGTACTAATCCACATTCGTGATGAAAAGCTGAACTCCAGTGCCTTGGTATACAAACTTCTACTTATTGCTGTTTTGTAGTTGGAAATAAACCAGCTATATGGTTTTTCCCCTGTATGAGTCCTCATATGATAAACTACTTTATTATTCATTGCCAAGAGGAGGCAGATTTTATGCTGTACAGTGATGACTGATGATTATTGTTATCTCCATTAACCTTCCAGTACTGGCCCCGCCCCCTCGAGAAACACAACTACGTCCGCCGCCGCTGCCTTGGCTATACATGGACTATACATGATATATTATTTTCATGTAATTTAACTCAATTTAATTGATAGAATACTTTTTCATGATAAATGTATTCTTATTGTTTTGAAAAAAAAAAAACTAAGAAATATTTATAAATCATTTTATTGCAACTTCACTTTTTGGCATTGTTATTTTTTAACGAAGTAACGTTTGGATTGTATTTTAGGAACTAGAGACAGTGATTCCTTCAATCCAAAGTCAATAGATGCTACCAATGAAGTGGTACGAATGACGACAGAATTAGATGATCTATGAGAGCATCCTAAAGACACCCTTGTTGGACAATGCAATTAAAGGTATGTTCTATCATGTTAACTCATTCTTGTATTGGATAATTTGTTTATAACACCACATAAAAATGTTATACGTACGTAAAGAGAAAGAAATCACAAATTGAAAAATGTAAAGAGAAAGAAATCACAAATTGAAAAATGTAAAGAGAAAGAAATCACAAATTGAAAAATGTCAAAAAAGTTCATAGTGCCATTTGGAAAAACAAGTACGCACTTTTGGTTAAACCGGAAATGGAAATTTTTGTTTGGAAGTGCAACAGAATAGAGCCTAAGCATAATAGATATCTACCTCAAAAATATAATGTAGACTTGGTTATTGGCACAAATGTTTCTTAGTACTCCAGGAGCAGCGACTCTTTAAAAGTCTCCACCTCTGAGGTGCCGGTGTTGTATCAAGGAGGCCTTGGCAGTAGTTAAAAAAACATCCTATGTTGAGGTAAAGTAACTTTTATATTCGGAGCACGGCAAAATACTATTAAGAAAAGTTGTTCGGAGTATAAGATTATGGTGCTGTGCGAAGTTTCAGAAATATCGAATGATTTATATGAAACCATGTTCATTAGAAGGAATTAGAAAAGTGCATCTCTTACACACGGTTTTATAAAAGTACGCCAATATTTCTAAAATTGTGCAGCGGGTTATAATTTTACATTATGAACAACTTGTTCTAATAACACTTTTCTGTAATATGAACGGATAAGGTACATTATCATGATTCCTTCTAATCAACAGCTTCTTGCTCCCAAAAAACTACAATGCCGGCTCCCCAGACACGGGGAGTTTTAAGGGGGTTGCTCCTAGAGTAAGAGTGCCAAAAATGGAAAATAAACAACACGTATGTAAAATGTTTCTGGACCGATTTTAATTTTTACCCATAGGTCTTCCAGATTAGTTTCAATTTCCGCCAGTCTGATGCTCAAAAATTTATTTTTAACGGCCACTAACATGCCATCTTTGTCTCACTTTCTGGTGTGTATGTCTCGATCTTTACGAAAAACTCGATATCTGTCATCAAGTAATTCACTATCATTGACACCAGAGTTATGCTATGTTTCGGTTATGATTACAATATACAAATTTTCAGAGAGCAGTATTTAAAAATATATGAGTGTTTGGTTTTAATTCATGTAAATTCTGATAATATATATTTAAGGGCGATAGGTTAGTGGATATGTTTAAGGTTGTCAACGGATTTAGTTACCCTGCTTTTGTCTTTGGCTTTCATAAAAATATTATTGCGACACCACAAGTATTTAATACTAGCATGATGGGAAAAACCCTTCAAACCATTATGCAGAGAATCGTAAAAGTATGACTGCAAATAGAAAGTCGTACAGTGTATAGAAAAACACACTTTCGATATTTCCCAATTTTCCGGCTTTCTCTTTGGATTTTTCCGAATTTTCTTTTTTGCTAAACCACCTTGGGAGTAAGACGAACAAAAAAAAATCATCCAAATCGGTCAAGTCGTTCTTCGGGTTTTTGCGTTACTAACACACGGCGATTGATTTTTATATATATAGAAGATTTATTGTTGCGCTTAAATTAGCATGCTTTATAAAATATATATTTATTGTGCTGAGTGAGTGATTCATTCACGTAGATTATATTATTCTGCCCCGGTAAATCTCTCCACACATCGCTTACCTTGAGATCTCTATTGATTTTTCTATACCGCAAAAACTTTTCATTATCAGTTTTCCTAACGAATTGGAGGATAATTTCTCTAGGTTAATCCTGCTGGTGAAAAGAGTTTTCCGAATGATTCACTCAATTTTGAAGCTAATTGCATTGCTTATAGATTGCATTGCTGTGATGATGTTTCCACCCCTTGCTTCTGAAACACTGTATTTCCAAGCAGTTAATTATGGAGTACTGTTCCATCTTGTTAATAGTTTAATACGATCTTTAAGAGTATTATTTTTTGTTTTAAATTTTTGCAAAACGGTGATTTGTACCTAACAACTTGTTTCTTTCTTCAATCTTTGTGTAATACAGCTCTACAGAGGTCATAATTCCTTATAATTTGTTCAAAACGCGTTTAAGTTTTACCATAACTTCTGTTAAGAACTGGTTCCTTGTTTTCTCATAACTTACATAACCACAGTCCTTTTAAAGATGATATATCTGATTGTAATAAGCCAATGCAAATCCCATGGTAAGTTTTATTGTAAGTTCCACATTTTGTTTTCAAAGCTGTTCTAGAAATTTCTTGGTTGTAGGAGCTACAGCTGGAAACCATTTTATTCATTTTGCTTATCAGAATTCACCTTAATTTTGTTGGACCTCCAGTTTTCCTCAATGGAAACGTAAAATTGTTGAAATCAGGTCTGTGCAACTTATAACTGCAGATACTCAGAAAGTAGATCACTTATTCACATCTATATTACATCAACAGAAACTTATAGCTTGCGCTTTTCGAATAATACTAAGTACACTTTGAATCTACTTATAAAGGTATAAGATGAAATTATTTCAATTTATTACAGAGCAATATTTGTATGTGTTTCTGGTTGAAAAATATTTATTTAATTTTTACAAAACGAAAATGATTTTATTGCAACTTACACTTTTATTGCAATTTTTTTTATTGAAGTAACGTTTTGGTGGTATTTTAGGAACTAGGCAGTCATTCCTTCAATCCAGGCTCAGCAGATGCTTGTACGTTTTTGGTCCCCTTCTGACACTGCATGCCAATGAAGCCCTTAAATCTGCTCTCAGATGTCACAAAACGGAGTGGACTTGCCCAGTTTTGATCGATGCTCACGATTTTTTACGCAGATTGGTGCACTGATTATTTATTATATCTTCCTTCAAGAGAAGCACTACTTGAGGTAAGTTAACTTTTGCTGCAATTATAACCGTCGTAATAAGGCGCAAGTGATAGTTTATCTCATTTTTTAAATTGTAAACTGAATCACAGAATTTTTTGTGGGCATGGATTCACTTAGCACGGCTAAATTGCATCTCCCTCGTGTTTCCTGGAGCATTGGATTGCTCATAGAGACGTTTTTCGATTCTTGATAAGTTATCTAATTCGTTAATAATAATAATAATATGAACTTTATTAGCAAAGCTAAACAAATTATATCTTTCTGTGTGTCATACAAAAGAAAATCAATACCTACTATTTAATCAAGACTACACATTATATACTTATATACATTTTATTCAGTCACCACTTGTTTTATATAAGGAATACATTTTCTTGAATACCTCAGTAGTTGTGCAAGATCTTAAATTCTGTGATATTTTGTTATAGAATTTTAACCCTCTGATAAATTTAAACAGTTGGTTTTCAACTAAGTTTGAATTTAATCTTTGTATGTATATAGAAATTTTGACTCCTTCTGTTACACCCTTGAATGTCACTAACAAATCTACAACCATGCAACAAGTGCTTAGGTAACATACCATTCAACAACTTAAACAAATACATTTAAGCATGATAAATTGTTCCACTGACAAGCTACCTAGACACTCTACCGTGAGTCTTACACTGAT
Source organism: Agriotes lineatus (assembly GCA_940337035.1). Lineage (NCBI taxonomy): Eukaryota > Metazoa > Arthropoda > Insecta > Coleoptera > Elateridae > Agriotes > Agriotes lineatus. The sequence goes on from CALNHX010002178.1 coordinate 140,298, forward strand.
ATACCTATTACAGTTTAATACCGATCTCATAGCTTTATTTTGTAGCTTCTGCAGCTCTTAGAATTAATGTTCGTTGAACATAAACAAAATAGTGGGGCAATAACAAAAACGTGGATCTATTATTGTTTTATATACTAACAGTTTAGTCCAAGTCCTTTAGAATTTTTAATTCTTCTTAAAAAGTACCTATATCTTTTTATTCACATATTTTCTTTGAAATATATTCTGTACGCTAAGAAAATTATAACTTATTATCTATAATAACATCTAAGTACTTGAATTCAAATAAGACTTAAAGCTAACGGTTAAAACAAAAGGAAATCAACTCTGCATAAAATTATACTTGAATTACATAAAAAACCACAGGCTTACACTCACAGTTGACACTGTTTTTGGAATCCGCAGATCCAGATGCCCCTCGTAGGACTGTTTTTTTGCTCATCCTTCATCATGAGCCTTTTTTCTATTTGATCTGATGCCGGAGTGTTGCTCAGAAGGCCGCTGTGCATTGGCAGTGATGTTATTTCTGGTTGGGAATGCAAACAATGCATGATCAAACAATCCGACAACGCTGACAGGTAAGTTCCATATTTGAGTACATTTAACGGCATTTATTCTATTGGCTGTGCTTCTAGTATATCACCTGCCCTACTGTAGGCATCGTTTTTTGTGCCAAGGATTCAACTTGTGAAGTCCTACTGAAGTAAAATGGATTTCAACATGAAACTAACCTTCCGGACATCTTCTTTGTCATGAAATAAGCTACGAACCATGAGCTTGTTGCACTAGTCGATCATGTTATGTATCTTCCGGAACACAACATAAATGTAAGTTTTATCTTTTAGTCCACTATTAATTTGTTGGTATACATAACACATCACCAATCGTACTTCACACGTAGTTCCTGTAAGTTATTGCTATTTGTAAAACAATGTTCCCTATTTGATGCTTGTTCTTTCTGCAAGTGGCTCATTGAGCATACAGCTTATTATAACTGGTTTTGTCAAATATACCTAATGTTTAAGTGTAAACTAACCAGTAGTCCCTCGACATATATATAAATACTATAAATGTAGCTGAAAATTGTTGGTGCCCTTGACTTATTTCAACAAAAATAGTCTGTGGAAAGAGTCTACTTTTAGTGTTTATTTTATTATGTGTGGCATTGATTTAATTAAATGCTATTTTTTACTTGCACGCACGAATATCTTCCTGCCCTGGTTTTTGGTAGATAAATTTATTATCGTTTCACCAATGCTGTAATGTCATTGGCCGTGTGAAAGCATATATCATAGAAACATTCCCTTTGTTGCATTTGCATTAAAATTTAGTGCTGTGTCAAGAAATTTTGACAAATGGAAGACCTAGACTAACTTGGGTGTTTAATTAAATATTTGTCATACTTTTAACATCTTTTTTTCTTTAAATTAAAGACCGTCATTGCCATTGGGACTGATTTTAAACGACACAAAACATTACGATATTACATTGTTACAATGTGATACTCCTTATAATAATTGCAATAGACCAGTTTTTTGCAAATAAAGTTGCAGTTTCTTAATTTGCTCGATGGTATTAGTCAATATGCTGCACAAGATTTATTCCTAAGTCATATGTGTTGTGATAGTTTTCGTATTTTCGGCATTCGCTAATTATGTGTTTTACCGTTAGTGGTTTGTTACAAGTAGTAGACACTGTTGAGGACTTCTGTTTCAGTAAGTGGATGTGTGTGATCTTACTGTCACTTATTCTTATCCTGCTTATTTTTATTTCTTGTCTGGTCAACTCCACTGGTGGTTTCCATTCTGTAGCATTGTGTTTTATTTCCCTGAATTTGTTAAAATATGTTATTAAATGACAATTGGCAACCATGCACAGGACCAATATAAAATGCATTCAGTGAGAAAAAGAAAAAAACCTGTGTTTTAAAGCCTGGAAATTCAAATTCTTTAAGCCAATCGTACATTTATGTATTACTAAGGCATCAATATTAAAATCCAAATTTGTCAATTAACACAGTATTATTGCATTTTCAATATTGCAATTTTTGGTTACAGCAAATATGCAAATGTATCAGAACATATGTAGCTTCATCGCAAGATCAGATTACTAATACATTCTTAAGCTGGGTATTGACTTGAGCATTTTTTCGCGCACGAACGGCTTGCACACACACACGTTTGTTCGCAAAAATTTAAAAATGTACACAATAAGTTTTGTTTCTGCGTGCAAATATTCGCTCCAGATAGGTTTTTGTTTGTGTGCTCCAGTGTGCGTTAATAACTTGTGCTGTATGTATGTGATGTGACGAGGAGAAATATCTCAAATAAATTAATATAACAGTTGCAAGTGCAGCATTTATTGTAACGCACTGTATTATTAAAAAAAAAAAATTAAAAATCCAAAAGATGAACTGTTTATTTTTTGTTTCACTACATAAACTCTCAATTTCAAATTACATATTTGCAATCATATTCCATGCATCTACTTTCTTGTTTCTATGAAAGTGAAAATGATGTTTAGCATCCCATAATAATGTGGGATGTTTTTCATATACATCAATTAATTGTAGAACCAATTCATTGCTCCATTCCATGATCGATCCGTATATTTGTATGTATTATAATGATATTTGCGCGCATGAATAAACACAACCCAAACGTTGCTTAAACTCGTCCAAACTGAGCACGCAAGTTCTTTCATGAAACCGACAAGCGATGGATTGTGTTTGTGCGTGATGCGGTGTACGTGCATCCAAATTCGGGCTGGTACTGATTTGAGCAATTTTACACGTAAACCGTTCGTGCGCGCAAAAATGCTCAAGTCAGTACGCACCTTTACATTTTTATAATTTCTGGAGGATTTTTTTACAAAATGTTGAAATGGGATTTTCACGTTTTGTTTGTAGGACTTTGTCTACTTGCTTTCATAATAACCATATCAATTTGTGTGTTTGATATATTTGATATTAGGGCTTTTATTGAAATATAAAATGTTAATTAAGTTTTCAAGTTTTTCAAAGTTCCACATTAATACTATATTTTCTTGTCAAACTGGTTTAGATCTTGTATATTTTCATTGTAAAAGGAATACCTACAGTTACGCAGTATTTGAGTACTTTGCAATAATTCAGTGATGTTGAAAAACCAATTAAGTTGGTCACAACATGTAGTTTACAAACGGTAAAGTTTCTTAATATCGAGCAAATGATTAAAGAGGCAAATTTGTTTTAATTTATAAAATAATAAATAAACTAACACCAGCATTTTTATTACAATCTTTTATCACGAAGGGCAGACATGATGGCTTCTAATTTAAGAACTGGAGAGAATTAATTATTCCATTGGAAGGTGTAACAGTAACACCAACATATTGCAGAAGTCTGTTTTTATTGCGGGGTTAAAGTTATATAATGTGACGAGACAGACTTCTGATGTCATAAATGCGCAGGTCAGTGTTTTTTGATGGCTTGTAGTAATCTATGACCTTTTACATTGTGTACATGAAAAATGCGTCCTTAATGAAGACAAGAATGGTGCAGCTGCATTGGCTGAGGGCATCTGAAATTGGAGAAATAGGTAAATCACATTTGCAACAAATTTAACTGAGTCGAACCATGTAAACCTAAATTCATTCATACTTTGGAAGAAAATGACTATTCAGAAAGGTTAGATTTTTGTTTGTGGTACGGGGTCAACATCTTGAAAATCTAAATTTTCACAAAAGTATTATTATAGAAAGGCGTTTTCCTCCTTTCGATCATTAGAAGAGTTTTGCCTCTGGCGTAGTTTACATGTTGAGCTACCGTGCTCTTTTGTTTTTTCCTCCTGATGAAGCCCCTTACAAAAGTGGGCGAAACTTTGAGTTCTTTGACCTCAATAATGACACCGTCCAATCCCAGAAGTCGCTTGTTACATAAGTAATCTATTGTTTTATGATTTTTTTATGTTGGCGGAGTGACAGAAAACAGCATGACCTACAAGAGTTGTTTAAAATTTTGCAATTTCACGATTTAAAATAGATCTGTATCCCCCGGCACTGAAGTTCCTGTTTATTCCTCATATGGTTTATTTGCTTCAGTCATATAGTTCTCTCGACAACTAAATTCGGGACATGTATACAACGTCCATCACCTAGTATAGCCGCCATGTTGGAAATAACGTTTACTTTCGCATTTGGTCATAACGTCTACTCTGGTCACAATGTGTAACACCATAACACCCACACCATAACGCCCACTCTGGTCACAACTTTCACTGTCGCATTTGGTCATAATGCTTGGACACAAGGTCCCCTGCTATAATGCCCACTCTGGTCACGACGTCCAACTTTGACACTATGCCCACTTTTGTTTTACTCGATATTTAATCAACCTTGAACTGCCTTTAATGCTTTTTGAGTTGTCTAATGTTTAGAATTTGAAAGTTTTGGTTTTAGGCTATTTTATGTATTTTTTAATCAATGTATAGTTTTAAGTATGTATTTCCTTCCGATTGTTAACGATTTCCTTTCTATTTTGTGCTGGTTTTTGCATAGTGTATATATTTCCAGATCGCTTTTCATATAAATCGGTATACGAAGAATGAGGGTTCTGCTATAACATTAACACATAATATAGTGATTCGTTGGTTTTGATGAATAACTATTTTCTTATTTTATCGGAAAGTATTCAATTCAAAACTTCCTTGTCAAAAATATTTTGATTTTTAATGTTGTACTTAGAGATTTCCAAATTTCGATTTTGTAAGTAAAAACAAAAGAAAGTATTACCATCGTTGAAATAAAACGTAGTTGTTGGTGTGTTATCCTATTAAGTACAAATGCCTTATTTGTTTTAGTGTTTACCACATACTATATAATAATTTAATGCTTATATAACTAGTTTTTTAATGTTACCTAGGGCCTCTAAATGAGATTGATAAATTAGGCAGCTCTGCCAGTAAACTGTGTCAGATAAAGGACCTTCAGTGCCGATTTTAGATATTTGCGGGTCCTAGATGAGAGGGTCAAACATAGGCCCTAAATGTATGTTTAATAGTGGCATGATTTTAAATGACTGCGTCGCCCGTTAATAATTAGTGTCTTTTTTGACAATCAAGAAACTTTTGGATACGGACATGTGTCCTCGAGCATTTCATATGTTGTTTCAGCTTTTGTAATTTAAAGAAAGAAATAACTGCCACACTGGATGTTTTTAATCCCAATAATCACAAATGATCTGGGAATGTAAATACTTTTCAATACTAACATCAGAAAATAGGGAAAGTATTTGAGAACATGAAGTTGATGATGTAGTTGACGGAGTAGACGAAACATCAAATAAAAAAATTGATAACGTACACTAAAAGTTACTGTAAAGAAGTTTTGTTAATTTTGCTCTAACTTTAATAGTAATACCAGTCAAAAATTCAAAAAGTTGGTTTATCTCAGAAACGGAAAATCTTATCAAGAATTTCCAGATGTCATTTTGTTAGTTCTTTAATTACGCAACTTTTTTTGCCATTTAACCAAACTTTTATCTCTTATTATTAACGAGATCTCCAAACTGGCCCTCCTTATCTTAGACACACGGTATGTGATGTTTACACACTGGAAAATGCATTGACCTTGCGACGTTGCCAGTTATAAGAATAAGAATAAATTTATTTTTAAATATACATATATGTACAGTCACTCATGTTTTCTGAAATATAATCAAATATATAAAGAGAATTGCCTAAGTCTTTAAAGGACTTGTGTGCGATCAAAACATTTAAATAGCTCCTAAATGTAAAACAAGTGAATATTAATAAAAGAAAGTTTCTCGCCCTGATCAAAACATATGATGGTATACAAAATACATTTATCTTATCAAAAGCAAAAATAGAAAGAAATTACAACACTGCCCTGTCCCAATTTTGAATCAGCCATGTGGAAATGTTCCTGTGAAAAGTTTTAATGTACCTTATTCTTCTTAAGTTCTGTGTAGGGATGTGCGGTACGATCCAATATTTTGAAGTACCGGTACTTTGTCTTCCGATACTCGATATTTTGTACCGGTATTTCAGGAAGCGATACAATACGATACGATTTATTTTTGGTCAGTATCGTCAGGGCCGATCCAAGGTTTTTTCCGCCTGGACTCCAATTGTTCATCTTTTAACCATTAATTATTTTTTTTATTTTTAACATAAAAATTAATGAAACAATCTCAATGAGGTTGTTTTGTTATTTATATTTAATGTTCTATGGAAGTAAGGTAAGATCGTCGAACGTCGATAACTTTCGATAAGCAATTTTCAGATTCTACAAACTCGACAATAAAAATAAAAACAAAATGATTTTGTTGAGCCGAAATCTTCCTGTTTAACATGTGTACGCACTACACTTCGGGTTTTGGCTGGTACAGCAAAATCGGACTGAAGCTTTCATGTATCCCAACAAATTGTATTATAATGATTAAATATCCAATAAAAACTTCATTATTCAGATTAAATATTTATAACATGCAGCTGTATACAATTGTACCTTTATAAAACTAAACTTTGTTGGAAAATATGAATGCGTTTCAGTAATTATTTTCGTGTTAGTTTTTAAGTTTTTAAACGTTATAGAAGTTAGTACACTTTTAATAGATATATTTCTAATACTGACTTTGTAATTATTATTTGATGATATTTTTATTGCTACTGCCACTATTATTGCTACAGTTCTATTTGCTGTACTAGGACTCGAAGGTTCGTATAAACATACGTAGAAAATATCCTGGTTCGAATGTGTACCGGTATTTCATGTACCGGTACTTTTATATACGATACTACTTTGAACCGATACTTTTAAGTCGATACGATACGATTCGATACGATTGCACCGGTACTTTTCGGTGTATCGAACATCACTAGTCTTGTGGCAGCTGTAACACCATCCCCCAACCCAATCAAAACACCTTTGTCCAATAGCCTTGTTTGTCCTAGGCACATTCACTGCTTCTTTGGCTCTTTTTTTCTGTTCGTGCTCCACTGGTATTAGTTGACCAAACTTCTTGAGATATGCCGCAGTAGTGAGGAATATACACTTCAGGCTTGGCACATCACAATGCGTGTATAATCGATTCGAAGCAAAATCTTTCTTGAAATTAAACGCAACTTTAATTATTCTTCTGACTATTACATTTAATGCATTCATCACATTTTCAGCAGCCCCTGCCCAGGCTGTATAATGCCGTACCTCAAAATGGACATAAGGAAAGCATCATAGACCAGTTTTAATCTATTGACTGACATAATTTATTTTAGCTTCATAAACACGATTAACATACTTCTTACTCTCTCTTCACTAGCTTGGTCACCTGATGATCCCACCGAAGGGTCTTATCTATGTGGATTCTCAAATAACAATAACTAGCCGCTGCTTGTATAACCGCCTGCACTGTAGAATCTTCCCTGCTACTGTCATGGATTTCATTAAACGTTCACTAAAGTTGTTATTATCGAGAATATTAATGTTTATATCCCCAATTATAATGTGTTCATTTGTATTATGATAAGACTGTAAGAAGTCTTGACAAATTACTCTTCAACGTTTTCAGTGTGATTTCTATATATTGCAGTAACTACAGATTCATGTTCATTTCTGGGTTTAAGCTGTGTTGTTTTTATGTTTCCTATCTGCACAATACTGTCGCTACACATTAGAAAGTCTTTCACAAACACTACTGTTCCATCATGTTTATTGATGTTACTTTCGTTATATAGAAGCCTATATCTAGGAATTGAATAAAGATCAGAATTAGTTAAAATTCGGCTCTCACTACACACAATAATGTCAAAGAACCCTTGACATGTGAGAGCTCAATTACCATCTCATCAAAATGTTGATCCAGTCCTCTTATATTAAAATGAATGACAGATAGCTTTTTACTGCCTAATGCATGTTGCACAAAATTTTTACATTCTTGAAAACCCTCGGCCACTTCAGTAACAATATTCTCCTCGTCTAGTAGATTAAACAGCTGATCCATTTAAGTAACATAGTTAATCCTCGACATTGCAACTGCTAATCCTCGACATTGCAACTGCTTCATAATGTTTATAAGAGGCACATTTTCCAAAATCGTTAGCTGCATGCTGCACACCATAGTTCAATTTGTATTTTTGGTTAGCTTCAGTACAATTAATATATTTTATAGTGGTTTTGTTGCAATCATTTATGTCATGACTTTGAGCACAGTGAGCACAAATTTGTTTGTTTCTACAGTTTTTCCCCTTATGGTTGTAGCCCTGGCATTTGAAACATCTGCTCAGATCTAAGTCCTCAAAAATAGCACTTTTTTGCCAATCCACAAATACCTTCCCCGTCGACATAACTTTACTAAATGTATCTGGCCCTACTGCAGCATAAATCGTGTATGTATTTTTATTCTTCACATTCTGTATATATTGCACCTTGAATAAACTTTCTGCCCTAAAACAGTTTTGATTTCTAATGACTCGCTTAGCTTCCTCGTTCTTATATGAAACTTTAACCCCAACAATGTTAATTCTTGGATTCTTAAGAGTATCTGCCTTCACGCCGTAATTATCACTTAATTTTTTATTTATTTGGCTACTTAGTCTCGTGATTTCTTCCTATCACACTTGATCACTATTCCACCATCCTTCAATTCTTTGATTCTTTTCACGCCAATTCCCAACTCAGTAGGTTTTATATTCCTCCTTATATCTTCTTTGGTTTTTATATTTAATTGATTTTGAAACAGTTTCAGTTGGTTTTTAAAATACACGGACATTTTCATACAATTCGGTGAATACTTGATTTTTCATTTTGTATTAAGTCCATTCCGATGGGTAGTTATGTCGACCAAAAACGATTAATCGCACAACCACTCTTCATTGTGCAGTTCTGGTATGGGTCTTCCTTTAAGTTGCATGAAGGGCTTCACCTCACCTTGCAATTCAAAAAATCTTTTTAGCATAGCTCCTTTCGAAAGCCATCTAACTTTGCAATAATATGCCAGATCCCCATATAAGAAGTTCTAAGAATTCTCGATGTCCAAGAGCAAGCGGATCTAGATTTAATTTTATTTATGCACTTAACAACAACGTTGATCATACTTTCCATATTTACAATTTTGGAGCACAAGTTTTGTAGGTAAATTAAGCAAGGGAAAACAAATTTTTCCTTAAACTTTCACCTCATTTTTAAAATATGCTAAAACGCCCTTGTTCTTTTCAACTATCTATTTGGCTCCATCAGTTGATATTCTGGTCAAATTTTAATATTCAAGATTGAACTGTTGCGTTTTGTTCTTCGCAACATACATATACGTATTCTCAAATTCTTTTGTATCTTCAGGGTTTCTACTGCAGTCAGGATACAGTCCTTAACGAATTCCCCTTCCAGAAATTATTTCAAATTTTGTGCTATTTTCGTCACAATAATATACGTGGGTGGGCTGAAAAGTAATGCACACATGCTTGTATAACGCAAACGCAATAATCTACGGAGATGCGCATGGTTGTGTTCGGAAGCTACATCCTTCTTCTATGCGCATGCCAAGTTTGACCTAGTTTCGTTTACAAGTTGGTGTTTTTGTAGCGGAAGTATGGAAACGTGTTCTCATGCTATGTCAACGCGACTTAAACAGCGCGCGATTAAAGAATTTTTAACTGCTGAAAATGTGATTCCTACTGAGATTCATCGTCGTTTATGTTGACGATACTGTTCATAGGACTACTGTGAATCGATGGGTAATACCATTTTATGGTTGTGATTCTGGAATAGCCGTAATTGATGACGATAAACACAGCGGACGTGCGATCATTGCCACAGACTATGAACATCGCAAACGCATCTACAATTTCATCCAAAATGACTGGCAAATCACTCAAAAGCGCATTGCAAACTGCCGGTCATTTTAGTTGATGACGTGCTTGCGATGTTCAATTAAGGATTTTCCAGGATCGCAATCACGAAATGTTATTACCCATCGATTCACAGTAGGAATCACGTTTTCAGCAGTTAAAAATTCTTTAACCGCGTGCTGTTTAAGTCGCGTTGACATAGCATGAGAACACGTTTCCATACTTCCGTTACTAAAAAACGAACTGGTAAACGAAATTCCTTCAAACTTGGCATGCTCATAAAGGAAGGATGTAGCTTCCAAATACAATCAAGCATGTGTGCATTACTTTTCAGCACACCCATGTAATTTGCTTTCATAGAATTTTCTGATTCGTTTGTATTTACTAATTAACATCTTCAAGTTTTCTACTTTAGTACTTCTTTCTTCCTCAATAAACTTGTCGTAATTAGAATGTTTGGATGAATAGCGTCTCTTAATTATAGTTTTCTTTATTGACTGAAATGTTTTCCAAGCAAATCAGACACATGTTTACTATTTTGCTCTGCACAAAATATGCGTTTGCTCACTTTTCTTGAAATGTGCATTGTTCCATATCAACTTTTGTCCACTTACAGAACGTAGCTATCCTAATAAAAAAGTTTAATGTAAAATAATAAAAAACAAAATAAAATGTTGGAATATTACTTCTGATTGCAGTCGTTAATTCCTTAAAATTTTGCGATGTTTATTCAGCATTAAAATCACCAGGAAAATCATCTAAAATCCATCCGGCGTTATCGCAAGTTCAATATGTAAATACTTGCAGAGCAACTATTTGTTTACACCAGCGCTGCGTTCAGTGTACGAATCACTGCAGACTGCAGGCATGTTCACTGTTGTAGCTTACTTGTGAAAAATAAAACAGTTGAATTGTAACGTCTGTTTTTGTTGACAGTAAAGGGTAGATTAGTTTTATTCCTGATTTAACTAGCGATTAAATTAAAGCTACATAAGTTCAACAAACAATTAATTTAAAAGAACGAACTTAAATTTGAGCACCTTTCAAAGGTCCAAGAGCTTGGCTTTCAAGCAGCCAACCTCCAATTCTGCGCCTTTCCAGAATTGGTCAGGATGGACAGATCTTCCTCGGTTGGAAGATTGGCCCTTCTCGTGTAGGCCAAGGAAACTTTCCCGGCAATGTAGGTGACACAATTAATTTACTCTCACAAGGTTTCTTCTTATTTGCACAGCTAATCATAATCTTTTTTAATACTACAGGGTGTTCCAAAATTATACCTACAAACTTCGAGGGCGTATAGAGGACATTGAAACATAATAATTTTGCATATAAACTTTTTCTTGTAAATCCCTCTCCGCCTAGTTACACTCTTCTCCTACAAAGGGGGAGTTAAAATTAGGTTTTTGTCATTTTACTGACAACTGGAAAATGGCATTTAAATGAAAATTTGCAAATGTGTTTTACCAATAATGGACTCATTTAAGAAATGTTTTTTAATTTTTACACGTTTGACTTGAAGGGGTGGAAATTGAGAACCCTTATAAATGTTTTTTATCATAACTTATAAATAATAATTTTATTATAAAAAAATATGTTCTGAAAAATATGGTTTATTTAAAACTTACTTAGCCATTTTAGGTTTTTTCGTAAAGTTAATATTTTTTTGTGTAAAAATAAAATTGAACCCTTATAAATGTTTTTATTATAACTTATAAATAATAATTTTATTATAAAAAAATATGTTCTGAAAAATATGGTTTATTTAAAACTTACTTAGCCATTTTAGGTTTTTTCGTAAAGTTAAATATTTTTTTGTGTAAAAATAAAATTGATTATGATGCACGACGTTTTGCAGAATAACGTGCAGTGCATCATAATGTATTTGTTTTTACACAAGAAATATGAGTTTGAGGAGAAAACTCAAAGAACTTGGTAACTTTTGAAATAAATCAAACTTTCTATTACATATTTTTGTTTAATCAAATTGTTGTTATTGAAAACATTCTAATAAACTACCCTCTTTAGGAGGGTATAACTTGGCGGAGAGGGCTTTAAAAAAACAAGTGTATATGCAAAAAATTTGATGTAACATCCTCTATAATTCCTCCAACTTTGTAGGTATAATTTTGGGACGCCCTGTATATTTACTTTAGGTGCAGGTCGTTACACTCAGCCTTCGAGGGCCTCAACCACCTCTTTTATTTCTTGTACTCTTTGTGGTGCCCCTACCACTATTGCTATGGGAAATTTACAAATGCAAATGCTGGATTGCTCCAATATTTTATCAAACCTGTGTGCAGGTGCATAATCATAAACGGGAATGATTTCATCGTGCATAGTTTTATCCATAGGGATTATAAGCAATACCTTTTTTTCAGGCATGACATTTATAATACGAATAAATTAACATGTTTTATACAGGGCTGTTTCACTATACATATTTTGAATATGTCCGTGGTCCGGATTATGAATTTTTGAGGGCCAGAGTTGGCCCGCATATTTTGATATAAAGACCAATCGTAACAATCAAGTAAATAATAGTGATATGCGTGGCAATAAAAATCAAATTGTGTAATACAATTATTATAAGAAGGCTGATTTTACGGAAATTTAGAGTGGGTAAATAAATGCAGCTGTGAAAGTTTTGAATTCTGACGATGCAGAACAGGCGGTTTGGATGCTGCAGTACCAAAAAGGAAGAGCATGGTGGAACAGAATACATTTTCGAATTTGTTTAATACTGAAATTATATGGAAATTAAAAATAAACTAGCGCTGTAGAAAAAAATGTGAAACTCAGTTACCAGAATTTGAAGTAATATATTTAGAATGTTTGTTGGAGACAACTTCATTGTCGAGGGGTGCTTTGTTTTTTTTTTTAAATCAAAAAATCTTCAAATTACAACATTTTAACCAACTTGTAGGTTATGTTGACCTTTATCTGTTGTTCCGCCATCTACAAAAAGTCGTGAAACACTGAATTACTTCACTGCCGATTTTTCGTATTTTAATTACTATTTCAACGTTCTTCACTGCCTATTAAAAAAAAGTTTCTATATCTACTTCTCCGATTTGTAAATGTTTAAATTTGTTACGTCTGTTGCATGCTTAATTCAAAGCTAGATATTTTTGATACGAGTAAAAAGAGTTTAGTAAAATTTTTTTTTACCAATGTTTTAAATAATTATAAGTAATTTATACAATCGCTACAATTTATATTGCTTTGTGTCACACTTGAGTGCAGACCACCACCCTCTCTACTTTAGCATAGATCGCCAGACTCGCTTCACAACTGAGCCGTCCGCCCCATTGAGATGAGAGAGTGTATCACCCCACAAACATGTGAACTGTGCCTACTTAATGCTCTTTCGGAGATATCGCTAACTTACGCTTGGCAGCAGCTCAATCCTTCACTGTATTGACGTATTTGTGGCAAACAGTAAGGCAGAATGTTTCGAGCTAGTGCTTCTTTAATTGTTTAGTGTGCTCCGTTGTTTATTGTGTTTTATTGTTTGTTTATTGTGCAACTTATATTTGTTCTGCTTGTATTTGTCTTGGAGAATCCTCTGTCCAGGAGACCCCACAGATTTCTCGTTCTCTACGGCCAAGCTTTCATTTGGGAACCCTGCCTCGCAGCATTTATTTATTTTCCGATATTTTGATTTGATTTATTGTAAAATACAATTTTTATGTTTTATTACTACAGTCGGACCTTGTCGTTCGCGGGGGGTTACGTTCCAGAAGAATGCCATGAAGCGCAAAACCGCGATGCGCAAGTAAACACATAAATGATAAAAACGTTGTTAGGTTCCATTAACTAGATTTATTTATACTATGCAACCTCAAAAAACCAAAACTTTATGCTTTGACGACATGGTTTTCCGGGTTTTAAAAATTAAACTCAATTGAATTTTCGGCAGAAACGCTCGCAAAGACAGTCAAGTTTTAACTGAAATTCCATACGTAACATATAAAAGGAATTAAGAGTATGGAAATAGAACGATTTTTATGGTTTAATGGAGGAGGAAAAACAAACACCTTTGGCACAGGATTCCTTTTAAAGAAAGAACTGGCTAGCATGGTTATGGACTACAAGGCTGTAAATGAAAGAATAAGTTACTTAAGAATAAAAGGCAAATACAGGAAAATCAGTCTTGTAAATATACATGCACCCACCGAAGACTCAGAAGAAGTGACAAAAAATGAATTTTATGAGAAGCTGGAAAGTGTAATAGATAGTATTCCAAACTTTGATCTTAAAATGATAATAGGTGACCAAAATGCGAAAATCGGGAAAGAAGAAAGAAATAGCGCAATTGCAGGAAAGGAAAGTCTACATGACAAAACGAATAAGAACGGGCAAAAACTTGTAAATTTTGCAGCGTTAAAACAGATGATAATAAAAAGCACCTTTCTAAACCGGAAAAATATTCATAAAGCTACCTGGAAAAGCCCTGATAAAAAAACATTCAATCAGATTGATCATCTACTAATAGAACAAAAACATACACAAAGGGTGGACTATGTAAGGACACGCAGAGGAGCAGACATAAGCTCAGACCACTTTCTGGTAAAAGCAAGGATTGGACAACAAATACCCAGGCTCATAAGAAGGAAAAAAATGCAAACAAGGGCTGGAATATAGAAATGTTAAAAGATGATGAAAGGAAAAAGAAATATACTGAAACCATAGAAGAAAAAGTAAAAAGGACTAATAGAAAAAAAGATATTCAGCCGGAATGGGACTCCTTAAAAGAAATTATTATAATGGGTGCAAAAGGATTAGGAATGGCAAAGCAGAAATATAAAAACGAGTGGTTTGACGATGAATGTAAAGAAGCAATAGAAGTAAGAGGACAAGAAAGACTCAGACTACTAGAGTGCTATTCGAAAGAAAGAGAAGAACAGTACAAGAAAGCAAGAAACTTTGTACATGATATATGCAGAAAGAAGAAACGCGAAAATCAAAGAAAAAAGATAGAGGAAATTGAAATTGCACACAACAACAAAAATTTTAAGAAATTTTATAAGGATTTAAGACAACAAAAACAAGACTACAGGTTACAATCGGTAGCAATAAGAAATAAGAGAGGAGAATTATGTATAGATAAAAAAGAAAGACTAGAATCGTGGGTGCAGCACTTTGAAGGAATACTAACAGCAGAACAGACACCAAATCTAGCCCAGCCTATACAAAAAACATATGAAGTCGAAAACACAACAGAAAGCCCAACAGAGGAAGAAATACAAGAGATCATAAATGAAATAAAAAATGGCAAGAGTCCTGGCTCAGATAACATCGAAGTAGAACTAATCAAAGAAGCTGGGAAAGGTTTTACAACTAGAGTTTATAATCTTATTACCGAAATTTGGAAAAAAAAGAAGATGCCAGACGAATGGTATGAAACCATCATTAGACCCATACAGAAAAAAGGAGATAGTCAGATGATGGGGAACTACAGACCTATCGCTCTTGCAAATGTAATGTATAAAGTCCTGTCTCATGCTATAAAAAGAAGGTTGCAGGAGGAAGCCGAAGGGAAGATAGGCCAATATCAAGCAGGCTTCAAGAAAGGCAAATCAACAGTAGATAATATTTTTATCATAAGACAAATACAAGAAAAATATAAAGCCAAAAATGTGACGCTATACTTGCTGCTAATCGATTTTAAGCAAGCGTATGATAAAATTAGAAGAGATAAAGCTCTGGAAGCGCTTAAAGAAATGAAGTTTAAAGAAGAAACCATAGATCTAGTAAAGATGACGATAGTCAATACAACCAGTCGTATTTGCGACAAAGGAGAGCTATCAAGGAGCTTCAACACAAATACAGGGTTGAAACAGGGTGACCCCATATCCCCTTTACTTTTTAACGTAGTCCTAGAAAATGTAATACGGAAAAGTAAGATAAATACTAACTACAGCATCCTAACACAGTCGTACCAATGTCTAGCTTATGCGGATGATGTAATACTGATATCACGAACGCAAGAAGAATTAAAAATGCTAATAAAGAACCTGGAAAATGAAGCAAAAAAAGTAGATCTAGAAATAAGCGGAACAAAATCAAACTACATGGTTTTTGGTAAAGCAACACGAGAAACAAAGCAAGACCTTAAAATAAGAAGTAGAGAGGGAAACAGTCAGTACAATTTCAAGTATACAGAAAGTGCGGTATATCTGGGGGTGGAGGTTAACGATACAGGGTCCATACTACCAGAAATTGAAAAACGTTTAGCAGCTGGATCAAGATGTGCGGGCTCCTTAAAACCAGTGATAAAGAGCAAAAATACGTCACGATCGCTTAAAATTAAAATATATAAAACGATAATAAGACCAGTGGTGCTATATGCCAGTGAAACGTGGGTGTTAACTAAAAATTTGTGTGAGAAAGTGGAAATTTGGGAAAGAAAAATTCTGCGATCAATTTACGGTGGAATACAAGAACAAGAAGAATGGAGGCAAAGGACAAACAAAGAACTAGAAGAGCTCTACAAAGAACCCAAAATAAGCACCATCATAAGACAAAACCGCCTTCGCTGGTTAGGACACATAACTAGGATGAAAGATACCCATTTGACAAAGAAAATATTCAATGCAATGGTAGGTGGAAGTAACAGAAGAGGTCGACCAAAGATAACATGGTGGGAAAATGTTAAAGAAGACTTACAACAAGCAGGAATAAAGAACTGGGAAGTATTAGCACAAGACAGAAAATTGTGGAAGAAACAAACTCAAGCCATGAGCCTACAGGCTTAAACGTGCTGTTCTATATATATATATATATATATTAAAGAAAGGCTAATAACTTTTTTGAACAAATTTAAAATATTATGTAATAATCAATATGGTTTCCGTAGTAATGTTGGTACTAATGATGCAATATATGCATGTTATATTATGAATAGACAATGGTCTCCTGTGTAAAACTGCAAGCTTGCAACCTTGAACGATAAATAGCTTCTTTGTATGAATTGCAAGTCTGCAACCTTGAACGCACGTGGCTTCCTGTCTCGCGCTACCTTTTAGAGATAACGCTTATCTTAGCTGATTAGGCATAGTATATATACTAGTAGCTTGCACCTCTAAGTTAAGCTCCAGTCAGTCGATAAGTTCCATTGTGTTCGTATCATAGCTAGATGTAAGAAATTGTCCGGCGGCTAGCTGTGTGCTTCCAATGTTATATTTCATTGTAAAATAAAAATAAACGTTTTTTAAAAAGTCGTTTCGGCGGCCTTTTAATAAAACTGGCGCAGTCGTTCGGATTTGTGGAGGAAAACCTGGAAAACTACAAACATCGAGTCGACCAGCAACTTTCCTTGAGGTTCAGCTCTTTGCCACAAATCGACACCTACCACCCAGCGGATCTTCGGACATCTCCAACAGGGACAAACATCGCCCGATCGTGAGAAGCGCCCGTCGACCCAGCTCCTGCTCCTCCGTGGTTATTGGAACCATCTGGTCATTGGGACCACTCTTGATCATTGGGATCAGTCTCTGGTATTGGCAACGTCAACAACGACGACCCCAGGACAACTTTTGGATAACGCTCTAGCGCAAAGCTGGACTATCCAAGTCGGACTTCAGGACCTCTGTGCAGGCCAGCCGACACCAACAGGATCGACGCATCCTTTTTGAAGACAACAGGACGTAGCTTGATCGCACGCCGTTCGTCAATTTTAACGCACAATGTAAGTGCATATTTTTATAATAATTTTCAAGCTTTAGAGAAAAAGCAAAGGTATATTTTTATAATAATTTTCAAGCTTTAGAGAAAAAGCAAAGGTATATTTTAAAAATAATAATTTTCAAGCTTTAGAGAAAAAGCAAAGGTATATTTTAAAGGCAACAAAGTAACGACTATTAAAGCGTTCGCCTAAGTAATAATTTTAAAAGTTTTAAAGAAAAAGCAAAATAATTAATTTTAAAGGCAACAAAGTAACGTAATATAATTTTCAAAAGTAATAATTATTAAAGCGTTCGCCTAAATAACAAAGTAAAAATTTCAAAGGCAACAAAGTAACGTAATATAATTTTCAAAAGTGATAATTATTAAAGCGTTCGCCTAAAACAACAAAGTTAACTAATATAAAGTTTTAAAAATTATACTAACATAGTTTTAAATATTTATTTATAAGTCCAGGCAGAACGTAGTAAGCCAGACCAATTGCTGCACATACTAGGTGTGCTTAATTTGCATTTGTGCTTGCGTTCTTGCGCGTAGGTACCCCTGTTAAACATCCCCTAGTCATTAAACTGTTTACTAACATAAATAAAAATTAAAAATAAGTGAAACAAATAAAGCAAAATTAATTTTTGTCTATAAAATTTTTATGTTTAGATCACTATTATCTTGAATCATTAGTTAAAACACCTGTAATTATATTTTGAAACAATTGTAAAAATTTTATGTCACGAGATCGATCACGCTCACCAAGGAATTCTATCCCTAGAGTTTTATTTTTAAATAATTGTAACAACCCAAATATGGTTGACCAAAACGCATCATTGTTTCCCCCACATTTTAATGTAGCTTTACTAAATGAAATTCCCACATATGATGGTAATCAAGCCACTCTTTCGGAATTTATCAGATCCGCAGAAATCATTGCAACTAAATTTTGCACAGAAAATTTAAACGATTATATCAACCAAGTAATTTTAAATTCGATAAGGAATAAATTAAAGGGTCAAGCGTTAGAAGTAATCACAGGTTACGAGTATGATACTTGGAAAGACTTAAAAAATGTCTTAATTGAAAATTTTGGCGACTAAAGGTCAGAATTGAATCTTTTAATTGATTTAACTAAATTAAAACAGAATAAAGACTCTCCCATAGAATTTTTTAATAAAGTTAGAACTCATTTGGCTATTTATAATTCAAAAGTTTCTCTGAGTCAAGAATCAAAAGACATTATCACTCATAAATTAAAGGCTAACAAAGATTTAGCACTTCGCACTTTTACAAGTGGACTAAATGAAAATTTAGGAAGTTTCGTAAGAAGTAGAAACCCAACTTCACTAGAACAAGCCTTAAGCATAGTAAAAGAAGAAATTGATATCAGATATTCGCAAAATCAAAATAATTTTCAAAGTCAAAAATTAAATAAATCAAATTTAACTTCCAATATTCAAACACAAAATTCATATAAACCTAAATTTAATAACACAAATTTTATGCAAAGACCATTCCAACAAAATCGAAATAATTTTAATCAAAATCCTAAAAGTAATTTTAATCAAAATCCCAATTATTTTAAAAGTCCAACAAATTTTAATAATCCTAATAATTCTAGAATAACTCAAAATTCAAGCTTTAATGCATTTGCACCAAAACCAAATTTTTCACCAACAAATAAACCAGAACCTATGGACTTTAGCACTATAAAAAGACCAGCTACTCAACAATCAAATTTCCCTAATAAATATCGAGCGAATTCTCAAAACGTTAATAGAAATTTTAATCATTTAAATTACCATCAAGAAAAACCTCCGGATGAGTATGAAAACTTAGCCGAAAATTTATTTGAAAATGGAGAATTTTCAACTCTAGAAAATTTTAACGAAAACCCTCAGGAATATTTTGACCCTGACAATTTTCAAGATACAACTGAAAATTACGAATCACAAGATTTAAACCATACTTACGATTATTTCGAATATCCAGATCCAAACGATACTGTAAATTTTCATTAAGAGCCTCGGAAAAGAATATTTTAACTTTTAGTATAAATCCAAAATCAAATCTTCCTTATATTATAATTCCCGCCACCGGCGATAAACTTTTAATAGATACAGGTAGCTCACAAACAATAATTTCCCCAGAATTTGTACAACAACATTTTCCAAATTATATTTATGAAACAGAATTCGAGATAGTTACATCTCATGGAATTTCTCAACATAACTTAATTGCAGATTTACCCATTCCTAATCTTTTTTATAAAAACGGAACACATACGTGTTATTTATTCAATTTTCACCAAGATTATGTAGGACTTATTGGATCCGATTTACTTTCAAAATTATCCGCACGAATAGATTATAAATGGATGCACATTCAAACAGAAAAAACAGTAATACCGTTCTATTATAATCCATCAAAAACTAAACAGGAAATTCAAAAACGTAATGAATGTAATTTTTCCAAATTTAAAAACTCAGATTTTGTCAGAAAACTTGTAGTACCTCCGCGTACAGAATGTTTTGTAAATTTACCAGCAGTAGGAAAGAATGGAACTAAAATAGCTCCAAAACTAAAATTTAATGAAAAATTAATTATGCCTTCAGCATTAGTGAAATTACACAATAATTGGTTTAAAACCAGCGTAATTAATACTTCAAACGAAACACAAGAAATAAATATTTATAATCCATTATTTTTAGAAGACTATGAACCCGATAGCAAAAATCAACCTATCAGACTTAACAACTTTAATATAAAAACTCCAAACACCAGAAGTATTTTAAATAACAATTTAAAAAACAATTTAAGATTAGACCATTTAAACGAAGACGAAAAAACTCTTTTGACTAATTTATGTTTTCAATACAGAGATGTATTTTACTCTCCCGAAATACCTTTATCCGTTACGAATTTGACAAAACACCACATTAGGACTAAAACCAATGCACCTATATTTACGAAAACATACCGTTATCCCCATATTCATCGCGAAGAAGTCAAAAAGCAAATAAAGAAAATGTTAAACGAAGATATAGAGCCATCGGAATCACCGTATAATTTTCCTATTTGGGTCGTCCCAAAAAAGTTAGACGCCTCCGGAAAACAAAAATGGCGTATTGTAATTGACTATCGAAAGTTAAATGAACAAACTATTGAAGATAAATATCCATTGCCCCGTATAGAAACTGTATTAGACAATCTTGGCAGAGCCAAATACTTTACAACTTTGGATCTAGCCTCTGGTTTTCACCAGATAGAAATCGAAAAGAAAGATCGCGAAAAAACCGCTTTTTCAACCGAAGAAGGCCATTTTCAGTTTAAAAGAATGGCTATGGGTTTACGTAACAGTCCTGCATCCTTCCAAAGGATGATAAATACAGCCTTAATTGGACTCACTCCAACACAGTGCCTAGTTTACCTAGACGACATTATAATTTTCGGAAGTTCTCTTCAAGAACACATGCAACGTTTAAAAAATGTATTTCAAAAATGTAGAGATGCTAATGTAAAAATTCAGTTAGATAAATCGGAATTTTTACATAAATCTGTAAAATATTTAGGTCATATAGTTACTTCAGAAGGAATAAAACCAGATCCATCTAAAATATCAGCAATCAAAAATTTCCCAGCACCTAAAACAAGAACCGAGATAAAATCATTCTTAGGACTATTTGGCTATTATAGAAAATTTGTCAAGGACTTTGCCAAAATAACAAAATTTTTAACTGTATGTTTAAAGAAAGAGAATAAAATTGTACACACCCCTGAATTTTTGAAGAACTTTGAGTATTGCAAACAAATTTTAATGAATGAACCAGTACTTCAATATCCTGATTTTGAAAAACCTTTCGAACTGACTACCGATGCATCTAAATTTGCGATAGGCGCGGTATTATCCCAAGATGGTAAACCCACCTGTTATGCCTCCAGAACCCTTAATAATGCAGAACAAAATTATACTACAATTGAACGAGAACTCCTAGCCATAGTTTGGGCAACGAAACAATTTCGTCCATATCTGTATGGAGTAAAATTTAAATTGTATACCGATCATAGACTGCTTGTTTGGCTCAAAAATTTAAAAGAACCAAATTCCAAATTAACTCGTTGGGCACTTAAATTAGAAGAATACGACTTCACCGTAAACTATCTACCAGGCAAATTAAATAAAGTTGCCGACGCTCTATCACGTGTTCAAATTCACCCCATGACTTTAGAAACACCCGATAGACTTCATACACCAACACCAATACAAGGTAACGAAAGTTTAATGGCAAGTAGGGCAAGCACCCCCGACATACAAGACTTTTTCTCAGTACCGACCATCGGACCACCAAAATCAGAAACGCCTAAAGTAAAAGTTATATCCGACATCCAAATAAGACCACCAAATAACGACGAAAATAAATCCTATGTCGAAACAATACATTCGCAACAATCATCTACCCCCGTAATAGATATTGCCGAAAAACCTCTACAACAATTTAAAAATCAAATTGAATTTATAATTTCTCAACTACCACGAGATATCGGAATCACTAAATACGACGGAATTACACATTATTCTGTATCCCTAAACAATACAAATAAAATTGACGTATTCAACAGGCTATTAATTGAACATTGTGAACCTAGAACACATTACCATTGTTATTTTCCTAACGACGAACTTTGTTTAGATTTTTCAAATTTTCTGCAAAACATAATTAACGATAATACACCCAAATTTCATCGATGTATGTCACAAGTGACTTACGTTCTAAATCCACAAGATCGTCAATATCAAATCCAAAATTACCATCTAGGCAAAACCAATCACCGTGGTATCAATGAAACAATTGAACATATAAAAAGAAAATATTATTGGAAATCAATTAATAAAGATGTCACCGACTATATTAATAATTGTCATATTTGTAAAGCGCAAAAGTACAATAGAAACCCAATTAAGCAGCCTTTACAGCTTACTCCTACACAAAACCAACCATTTCATACTATACACTTGGATATTTTTCAGATAGGTAAGAGAAGTTATTTAACAATAATAGATTCATTTTCCAAATTCGCCCAAGCATACTATATTAAATCTCGAAATTTAACAGACGTCATTGAACAACTACTTAATTATATGTGTACTTTTACTACACCAAATATCATTATAGCTGATGGAGAATTTAACAAAAATATTTTTAAAGACTTCATAGCTTTACATAAAATCCAGTTGCATACGACAACCCCACATCACCATCAATCTAACTCCCCAATTGAACGACTACATTCGACAATAATTGAACACTATCGACTATTGACGGATGTACCTGAACAAAACAAAATTCAATATTGTATTCTTGCATACAATCATACGATACACTCTAATCTCAATTTGACCCCTTTTGAGATTGTATTTGGTCATACTGAATGTAGAAATCAGTTCGATTTAGACTATACAAAAACCTACTATCATGATTATTTATCTGGTCACAAAATCCGCATGAAAAAAATTTACGAAATATTGCAAGGCAAGCAAATTGATAGTAAAGAAAAACGAAATTTAAAATTAAACCCAACCCGGAAAATAAAACATTTCAATTAAATGAAAAAGTATTTGTTAAAACAAATTCCAGAAGTAAAGATGAACCAAAATTTATAGGACCATATACAATATCCCAAATTTTAGAACATGACATATACGAGTTAACACCGCATAATGGATCGTCCAACATTAGACGCCATGCTAATGAATTACTACCCTATTCAGACTTATTACCTTCATCGTCTGTATCTTGATTAAATATTCAATTATACACTGCGATATAATATTGTAAATATTTTAAAATGTAATCCAGAACTATATTATTTAAATTTATGCAATGTAGTTCTTAAATAAAGCAAATAGACGCTTATTAGAAATATATATGATATTCCTATTTTATTCGTTATGATACACTTAGAAACAATTTAATGAAAATCGTATTGCTATTTTATTATTCAGTATAAAAGAACCTTAAATAAAATTGCTAATTTAAAAGTTTCAAACATTGACCGCTTAATAATTCCTGAATCGAATTCATAAATGTCTCGAAGATTGACTTGATACCAGTTGACACCCAGAAATTGGTTGAGGACCGAATTAAGCTTAATAAATATGAAAATTTGTTAAAACCTGTTAATTTTATTAAATCTAATAATTTAAGTGTGTCTGCAATTATATTTACTCTGTGTACTATTCTTATGTTAATAATTTTTGTATTGTATTTATATTATAATAGGAACACAATGAAGATTAAACTTATTAGATTTCTAAATAAAGATTTTGAACCAGTTAACGTAAATACGTAAGTTTAATTTTCTTTTCTTTTTTTTGTAAGTTCAATAGAGGCATATTTGAATACCGCTATTGAACATTTTATCGGCGGACGTGTTATATTATGAATAGACAATGGTCTCCTGTGTAAAACTGCAAGCTTGCAACCTTGAACGATAAATAGCTTCTTTGTATGAATTGCAAGTCTGCAACCTTGAACGCACGTGGCTTCCTGTCTCGCGCTACCTTTTAGAGATAACGCTTATCTTAGCTGATTAGGCATAGTATATATACTAGTAGCTTGCACCTCTAAGTTAAGCTCCAGTCAGTCGATAAGTTCCATTGTGTTCGTATCATAGCTAGATGTAAGAAATTGTCCGGCGGCTAGCTGTGTGCTTCCAATGTTATATTTCATTGTAAAATAAAAATAAACGTTTTTTAAAAAGTCGTTTCGGCGGCCTTTTAATAAAACTTGCAATCCCTAGCAAATTACATAATAATCTAGGCAACAGTAAAAAACTTTAGCTGTTTTTTTTTTATCTTGCAAAAGTTTTTGATACTGTATGTCACATGACCCTCTGTCTCAAATTAGAGAATCTTGGAATTAGAGGTACAGCAATTGAATTGATTAAATCTTATTTATCAGACAGAACACAAAAAGTTACGGTAAATGAAGCTTTGAGTAATACATTAATCGTTAAAATGGGAATTCCACAAGGAACTGTACTGGGACCTTTATTGTTTTTGATTTATATAAACGATCTTACGAACTTGAATGTAAACGGTGACATAATTTCATTTGCTCATAATACAGCTGTTGTTTTTGCGGCAGAGAACCATGAGGAACTAGTACGCAAGGCGGAAGAGGGAATGACACGTATAATGCATAAATTAAAAACCGATTTGCTTTCGCTGAACTTGCCTAAAACCAAATTTATATATTTTTCCTTAACACAACAAATTACTCCACCTATTACAAATATCTGCATTCACTCATTCAACTGTATTAATAACAATAAAATTAACTGTAACTATACTGAAATTATTACACCTGCGAATTATATTAAATATCTTGGAATATACATTGACGGTAACATGAGATGGAAAAAACACTTAGAATAAACGATAAATTAGGAAATCTTTATATAAATTTAAATTGCTTAACAGTATATTAAAAAGGGAAACAATATTAAACGTTTACTATGCCTTAGTTCAATCTGTTATTCAGTATGGTATAATAGGTTGGGGTGGTGTAGCAGACTACTATTTGCTTCCTTTAGAAATTCTTCAAAAATTAGTATTAAAAATAATATTCAATAAAGATTATACTTACTCCACGAAGCTACTTTTTTCAGAAACAAAAATGTTTTCGATTAGGCAACTATATCTATACACATTGGCTATTTTTGCTTTTAAACATCATACATTGTTTACAGTGTGTGCTCATTCCTATCAAACCCGAAGTGAAGAAAACCATCTGGTTATCAATCTTAAAACAATGAAATCAGTTTCACAAAAGCATTTATGTACAAAACTGTTCAATGATATTCCGATCGATTTGAGAAATATTTCTTCTTTGAATATTTTTAAATTAAAAATTTAAAAATGGATTAAGAGTAAAGCCTTGGATTACTATGCTTGCCTAAGTAGGACCATTCATTGGATTTTAAGAATAGGTATTTAATGTATTTTCAATTATAAACAAATGAAATAAAAATGCGAGAATTAATTCAATTTAATTTAGAAATATATGATTAATCGGTCAAAATGAAGAGAAACTGGCCACGCACAAGTTAGCTTTTGTGGTCAGTATTATTTTAATGTATTTACATTTGTATACCTACTTATCTGAATAAATTCCGTTATCTATCTATCCTTTATCTATATCATTAAACCTGCGGTTCATGATCGTAAAATTGATATAATGGCAGCTGTTCCTGCTAATCTCAACATATCAGTGCGGCAATTAAGTGCAGAAAATGTATTAAGTAAAAGTTATGTACATAAAATATTAAAGAAACATAAATTTAAATCGTATAAATATCAGCCTCATCAAGAACTGCGGGAGGGACATTTCAAAAACGGTTCTGCATTTTGTCAAATTATGATGGGTAAATGCAACAATGAACCTGATTTTCTAGAAAGAGTGTACTTTACTGAAGAATGTACGTTTACTTTAAATAGGAGTACCGAAAATCCTCATATAATTGTAAAATGTGGAATATTAAATAACGTTGTAATTGGACCTTATTTTATTAACGGAACGTTGACCGGAGAGACATGTTTAGAACTTTTAAATGAAACTATTTGTCCTGCAATTAAACATACAATGCTTAGAGATGAGCGACCAATATGGTACCAACACGATGGCTGTCCCGCACATAATTCAGCAGTAGTTAAAGAATTGCTAAACAATACCTTTCACGAAACCTGGATTAGAAGTGCAGGTGCAATTGGTTGGCCTGCTTGGTCTCGTGATTTGGCTCCGAATTATTTTGTCTTATGGCCTTACTTAAAATCTAAAGTTTACTCTTCCGGAATTCATCCTAATTTAGATTCTCTTAAAGATAAAATACTGTATGGCAGTAAATGAAAACTTATTTGAACATTTAATTTGAATAATCGTGTTGTAATTTATTTGGCTACAAAATTAATTAAATTATTTATTTTTGTTGTTTTTAATTTTTGTGTATTATTTGTTACTTGCAAATTCAATTTTAATGGTCAATGCTTAACAACCGTTTGACTAACAATTACACCGTAAAAGTAGATCTTTAAAATAAACTAATATCACTCCAGCGCCATGGTGCGTAGTCTCGTGGATGCATAATATATTGTTATAATGGAGGTAAGTAATATCAGGGTTCCTAGATACAAAGTGATTCAAGGAAGAGTACAAGCCTGCGTTTAAAAAATAGAAATTTGCAATATATGTTCCATAGCATGCTGTAATACCTAAATTAATATAAGAATCAATTCCTTCTTTCTGCCTAAATGTTAAGTTATATATCGCGGCATCCTAAGATTGGGTCGCTATTTATTTTAAATCACAAAGGAGAGGCAAGATCACTTTTTAAGTAACTGCTACCCGATATTTTAAGTTAAAGTTGTAATTAATCAAATCAGTAACAAGATTTATGGTTGTTAGTTCAGTACACAATTGTGACAATTCTTGCGAAATAAGTTTTTTACATTTTCTGTGAACAATATCAATAAACTAATAATTTGGGAAGAGACCATGAAAGCTCCTAATTGAAAAATCAATAGGAAAAGCAACATTTTTAGAAATTTCAATGCCCGATGCGGATGAGATAAAGCAGTCTATTAGTAGTTGTTAAATTCCCCTAAATATAAAAGTGGGATTTATTTATGATTGACAGGTGCATATTTATTTCCCCCGAGATTTGTGCTGAAATGTGGCAACATCGTTCTGCATAAGACCCTGTGCTGAATTTGAAGTATGGAACGATCTACTACCACTGAAAAAAGCAGGAGGTGTATTAATGTAAAAAAAAACATATTAATATGACTGATACGATTCAAAGCTGATTGCTTCGAATACCACATAAAGGGTGTCCCAATAAGAAGACAAGTTTTTTAAGGAATTGCTGATATTTTTATTGAATTTTGTTCCGCTTAATTATGGGATAAAATATCCTTCAAATGGCCCCCGTACCTCTGGAAGCAGACTCTTGATCTTTGTTACAGCACAACTGCAACTTTACAACAAAACCATCAGTAAAACTGCAATAGGGAAAATTACGCAGATCCGCTGCCCCAACCCTGTTACGATGAACTGTAACAAAAGGTTCGCCAGCTAAACTGCAGTGGAGAACGGGGGTTCTTTACTACCTTAGATTAGGACGGTGATCTGGTACGTGAGGTAAAAGATGTTAAATAATAAAATATGTAAATGCCAATGAACAAGGGTTTAGAATAAAAATAACTACACCAACATGGGTTAGTAAGGGTTAGGTTAAATTGCGTCACGTCTTAAATTAATTTAAAACGGTAAACTTAACTACAACTGAACGGCGTGACTCATAAACGGTATTACACATTAAATAATCTAAAATACTGACTCCATAGCAAGAATACCTTGACAGCAAGTGCATAATATTATTGAAAAACGAAACTGCCACAACGTTAAGTTAAGCAGTAACAAGAAAATATAACGGCAATTCATTAAATTTGACAAATTAGCAACTAACAGTTCAGCATTTTTAATACATAAAAATGGTGCCTGAAAGAGGTTAGTTGGCTGCGTTCAACGTGCGGCAGAACTGTAGGTGGTCGTTTTCCCAAACAAACTGCACAAAATAACGGGAAGCTGCAAGTTGAAGTGATCTGGGTTTAATATCCCCCAACGGGGTAAATTGAAGTCCATGGTGGTAAGAAAGATCTCAAAACGTTAAACGAAACTTCGATATGCACAAGTAAGCCTTCTTGCTGGAATTCCCACAACAATAATCCGTCAAACGACGTATTTAAAGCTGCCACTTTTGACTTTACAATAAACAAGAATTTCCAGGCTTACAACGATTAAATGCGGTACTCAACGACACTCAGCCACAACCCCACGAAGACAGTCCCAACACGTGCAATTCCAAACTCAAAAGGAGGGCAAAAGTCACTGTTATTTGAAACATTCACTTTACAATCTCTGATCGAAGGAAAAGCACACCAGTAAATACTTAAAATGGAAGCGGAATTACAGCATCTTCGAAGGGCAAACCACACAAAACAATGCGGGCCGGAGCGCGAAATTCACACACTTGTTTTGTAACTCAGAGCTGGGGCGTTAATGAATTGTTTAAGCTATGGTCCTAAAAACTAACTGAGACCACGCAGGCACGACTTAACTGCGTTCTCTCTTCCACTCATCAGCCGGGACAACAAGCTGATGCAATTCCTAACTACACAGATGCTTGTGCCCGCCGGAAAGTTTTGGGCTGCCTGAATGACAAAATTCTGAGAAAACAATAAGACAAAATGCGTCACTTCGCACGTGAAAACAAAGCTTGTATTTATAAAACCAGCTTATGGAGAATTGAACTTTGATGAACATAAATGAGCTGCAAAGAATTAGCATATAAAATAAGCTGAAATAGGGTTGGTATGGAGTAAAGGTTTGAGTCTTTAACACGTTCAGTGCCCAGGACGTTAATTAACGTCTTTTGGCGCTCGCGCTAGACGCCCAAGACGTACTTCTACGTCCAATTCTCATGGCGCTTCAAACTGATGCTGTTTTGTGGGCGTTGCTTTTTCGTCAGTAATATTGGAGGGGCGTGTGGTAAGGACTCCATTTTCATTCAGTCTGAGTTTGGTTGCCGTTTGGAGCGCATCTCAATGGATCTTCCGAGCACTTCCAAAGCGGGTTCGTCGCCTGCTCCCGCACGGCCTAAAAGGTGTGTACATGCTTTTCTTTGTAATTGCTGGTTTAAATAAAGTGTAGTAATTTTGAATCCTACTAAAAATTATGTAGGGTAACTATTTTGTTTTATAAACGATGTCCTATAGCAAAAATTTTGTAACATGTGGTTTTATGAAATAAGTATATACTACGGTTTTATTAGCAAGTGACATAGTCTTTTAAAATGTTATGTATTTTTATAGATAGGTAACTTGGTTTTAGATTTACGAATAAAAAAACGCTTACTCTAGAGGAGGGCATGGAACTGGCATTTTCTGGTGAGTTAACTTCAGACGAAGAGTGGATAGAAGATTCAGACGACGGTTGGGAGACTGATGAGGAAAATACGGACGCGGAAGGTTCTGACACGGTAAATGGTGGTGCGGAACAAGCTGACACGGAAAATGCTGATGGTGATGATGAATTTACCATGGTAGATAACATTGCTGAATTGCGAAACATTCCATTTACTGGAATTCCCATTCCGCTTGAAATTAACAACATAAATGAACCGTCGGAATATTTTAACATGTTCGCGACTCCGGTATTTTATAACTTAATTGTAACCCAAACGAATAAATATGCGGAAGAACTTTTTCTGAGGGGTGTGGGGGAATTTTCTCGACAAACGCGCTGGTATGATGTTACAGTTGATGAATTCAAAGTGTTTTTGGGGTTGCTGTTCCATTCAGGCACCATCAGGATGACGCGAATTGAAGACTATTGGAAAACAAATTTTCTTTTCAATATTCCCGTTTTTAGGGAACACATGTCCCGCAACAGATTTCAGTCTATTCTAAGGTCTTTGCATTTTTCTGAAAATCCGGCAGAGGGAGGTCCGGTACCGAATGATAGACTATACAAGATACGTCCCATATTAGATTATTTCAATAATCGAATGAACGAGATTTACAATCCTGGCAAAAATCTGGCGATAGACGAATCTATGGTACTTTGGCGGGGAAGACTTGTTTTTCGCCAATATATTAAAAATAAGCGACATAAATACGGCGTGAAGCTTTATATGTTATGTGAACCCAATGGATTGGTTTTAAAAATTTTGGTCTACACAGGTGCAAACGACTCAGATATAGGTGGGAAAGGTCATTCATCAAAAGTTGTTCGTAAGTTGTTGGAGGGAAAATTAAATAAGGGACACGCGATTTATGTAGATAATTTCTACAGTGACATAACATTAGCACAGGAATTGCTAGCGAGAGACACGTATATAACGGGGACTTTAAGGAAAAATCGAAAACACATTCCTAGAGATTTAATGCGGAAGAAAGTTGGTAAAGGAAAAATGGTTTCAAAATGTTTGAATGGAGTAAATATAGACCGGTGGAGAGATAAACGAGAAATTCTCATGATTTCCACAGAACATGCAGGGGAAGAAGAAGCTGTAAATAAGAGAGGCCAGAAAAAACTAAAACCAAAGTCTGTCATCGAGTACAATAAGTATATGAGCGGGGTAGATATGATAGACCAAATGTTATCATACTATCCCTGCGAAAGAAAAACTTTGAGATGGAATTTGAAACTAGGAATTCATCTGATCCAAATAATGTTAATTAATTCTTTCTTCTTGTACCACAAATACTCCACAGAAAAATTACCATTATATGAGTACAGATTAAAGATAATCGAGTACTTGCTCTCGCATAAGAAAATAAAAGAAACCCAAAGGGAAGTTCCAGAGAAAAGACGCAAGGGGATATTCCACTTTGCCCAGAAAACAAAGTGCACCGGAAAAACAAAGTCAGTGCAAAGAAAATGCAAGTATTGCACTTCCAAAGGAAAAAGGAAGGATACAGTATACTTCTGTACGGGATGTCCAGAGCAGCCTCCTTTATGTCTCGATTGCTTTCCCTTATACCACGAAGGTATATTATAGACTTCAAAATTTCGACAAAGGTGCTTTTTTGTACTACTTATAGAATTTAATTTTATTTATAATCCTTTTTACATTGTTGTTCCTACTACGTAAATCTTTAATTACCATTATTGTATGAAATAGAGGCTAGAAACAAATAAATATCTTTTTCCTAAAATGCAATTTCAATTAATCCAGTAGCGTATATAATAGAAAAAATGTATTGCAAACCAAAATGTAAAAAGATAAATAATTACTATGTCAATATATAACTATCAAGCACGTATTAGCAGGCCACGACGGCCCATGTCAGAAGCCCAAGACGTACATTTACGTCACGGACCAATCTCAAACGCCCGTGACGTGCAATAACGTCCTGCACACAGTGCATTCACCTGCAGCGCGGCCTTGCGCGTTGACCACGTATACAGCTTTGGCAGTCAAGGTGTTAACACTAAACTATGAATTTGGCTTGACTTATGCGGAAAATACAGGAACGTAGGTACTAGTTTTGAAGAATTGTCCTTACATTTTTTGATGAAATTTTCGATATCTGGGTTGGGGCAGCGGATCTGCGTAATTTTCCCTATTTTGCAGTTTTACTGATGGTTTTGTTGTAAAGTTGCAGTTGTGCTGTAACAAAGATCAAGAGTCTGCTTCCAGAGGTACGGGGGCCATTTGAAGGATATTTTATCCCATAATTAAGCGGAACAAAATTCAATAAAAATATCAGCAATTCCTTAAAAAACTTGTCTTCTTATTGGGACACCCTTTATGTGGTATTTGAAGCAATCAGCTTTGAATCGTATCAGTCATATTAATATGTTTTTTTTTACATTAATACACCTCCTGCTTTTTTCAGTGGTAGTAGATCGTTCCATACTTCAAATTCAGCACAGGGTCTTATGCAGAACGCTGTTGCCACATTTCAGCACAAATCTTGGGGGAAATAAATATGCACCTGTCAATCATAAATAAATCCCACTTTTATATTTATAGGCATTTAACAACTACTAATAGACTGCTTTAGCTTATCCGCATCGGGCATTACTTCAAGCAAACTTACACCATCGGTCGCTGCCGAGAAGTGGTAATGCCGGCCAGAAAAGTCCTATAAGAATTACATTGCCCTATGTTGTCCATACTGAATTTGAACTTTGGAACGATCTAGAGTGACATTTGGGGAATTAGTGAATTTAATGTTCCAATATTTCTTGCAAGCAGCAATTTGTTATTTTTGAGCATTGACGTTTGTGGTGATATTTCTAAATTTATTGTATACATATTATTCTTGTGGACTGGTGTAAATAAAGTGGGAGTTTTTATTATTTTTCATGAAGATAAGTTTTTTATGAAAAGGAAAATCCTTTAATATATGGCATGCCAGAGCTACTATCAGATTTAGTTTTCTAAACAATACCAAATGGGTTGCCTATATTACGTGGGCTTTTAGAAGATAATGTCCTGATAGAAGAACGTTATGTGCTTTATCATTAAGTCTAATATTCGATTGGAAATGAAGGAAACACCTAACATTTCTGCATGTAACACATTCAAACTGCCATGAACCAGTTTCAAATTGTTTTTTACATAATTTTATTTTTCTTCTGCATCATTGATGTTTAGTAACAACTTGAAATATAAATTGTGAGCACACCATCATGTCATCACTATTTTAAATTGAATTGAAATTTCTAAAAATGTTGCTTTTCCTATTGATTTTTCAATTAGGAGCTTTCATGGTCTCTTCCCAAATTATTAGTTTATTGATATTGTTCACAGAAAATGTAAAAAACTTATTTCGCAAGAATTGTCACAATTGTATACTGAACTAACAACCATAAATCTTGTTACTGATTTGATTAATTACAACTTTAACTTAAAATATCGGGTAGCAGTTACTTAAGTCATCTTGCCTCTCCTTTGTGATTTAAAATAAATAGCCACCCAATCTTAGGATGCCGCGATATATAACTTAACATTTTGGCAGAAAGAAGGAATTGATACTTATATTAATTTAGCTATTACAGCATGCTATGGAACATATATTGCAAATTTCTATTTTTTAAACGCAGGCTTGTACTCTTCCTTGAATCACTTTGTATCTAGGAACCCTGATATTACTTACCTCCATTATAACAATATATTATGCATCCACGAGACTACGCACCATGGCGCTGGAGTGATATTAGTTTATTTTAAAGATCTACTTTTACGGTGTAATTGTTAGTCAAACGGTTGTTAAGCATTGACCATTAAAATTGAATTTGCAAGTAACAAATAATACACAAAAATTAAAAACAACAAAAATAAATAATTTAATTAATTTTGTAGCCAAATAAATTACAACACGATTATTCAAATTAAATGTTCAAATAAGTTTTCATTTACTGCCATACAGTATTTTATCTTTAAGAGAATCTAAATTAGGATGAATTCGGGAAGAGTAAACTTTAGATTTTAAGTAAGGCCATAAGACAAAATAATTCGGAGCCAAATCACGAGACCAAGCAGGCCAACCAATTGCACCTGCACTTCTAATCCAGGTTTCGTGAAAGGTATTGTTTAGCAATTCTTTAACTACTGCTGAATTATGTGCGGGACAGCCATCGTGTTGGTACCATATTGGTCGCTCATCTCTAAGCATTGTATGTTTAATTGCAGGACAAATAGTTTCATTTAAAAGTTCTAAACATGTCTCTCCGGTCAACGTTCCGTTAATAAAATAAGGTCCAATTACAACGTTATTTAATATTCCACATTTTACAATTATATGAGGATTTTCGGTACTCCTATTTAAAGTAAACGTACATTCTTCAGTAAAGTACACTCTTTCTAGAAAATCAGGTTCATTGTTGCATTTACCCATCATAATTTGACAAAATGCAGAACCGTTTTTGAAATGTCCCTCCCGCAGTTCTTGATGAGGCTGATATTTATACGATTTAAATTTATGTTTCTTTAATATTTTATGTACATAACTTTTACTTAATACATTTTCTGCACTTAATTGCCGCACTGATATGTTGAGATTAGCAGGAACAGCTGCCATTATATCAATTTTACGATCATGAACCGCAGGTTTAATGATATAGATAAAGGATAGATAGATAACGGAATTTATTCAGATAAGTAGGTATACAAATGTAAATACATTAAAATAATACTGACCACAAAAGCTAACTTGTGCGTGGCCAGTTTCTCTTCATTTTGACCGATTAATCATATATTTCTAAATTAAATTGAATTAATTCTCGCATTTTTATTTCATTTGTTTATAATTGAAAATACATTAAATACCTATTCTTAAAATCCAATGAATGGTCCTACTTAGGCAAGCATAGTAATCCAAGGCTTTACTCTTAATCCATTTTTAAATTTTTAATTTAAAAATATTCAAAGAAGAAATATTTCTCAAATCGATCGGAATATCATTGAACAGTTTTGTACATAAATGCTTTTGTGAAACTGATTTCATTGTTTTAAGATTGATAACCAGATGGTTTTCTTCACTTCGGGTTTGATAGGAATGAGCACACACTGTAAACAATGTATGATGTTTAAAAGCAAAAATAGCCAATGTGTATAGATATAGTTGCCTAATCGAAAAAATTTTTGTTTCTGAAAAAAGTAGCTTCGTGGAGTAAGTATAATCTTTATTGAATATTATTTTTAATACTAATTTTTGAAGAATTTCTAAAGGAAGCAAATAGTAGTCTGCTACACCACCCCAACCTATTATACCATACTGAATAACAGATTGAACTAAGGCATAGTAAACGTTTAATATTGTTTCCCTTTTTAATATACTGTTAAGCAATTTAAATTTATATAAAGATTTCCTAATTTATCGTTTATTCTAAGTGTTTTTTCCATCTCATGTTACCGTCAATGTATATTCCAAGATATTTAATATAATTCGCAGGTGTAATAATTTCAGTATAGTTACAGTTAATTTTATTGTTATTAATACAGTTGAATGAGTGAATGCAGATATTTGTAATAGGTGGAGTAATTTGTTGTGTTAAGGAAAAATATATAAATTTGGTTTTAGGCAAGTTCAGCGAAAGCAAATCGGTTTTTAATTTATGCATTATACGTATCATTCCCTCTTCCGCCTTGCGTACTAGTTCCTCATGGTTCTCTGCCGCAAAAACAACAGCTGTATTATGAGCAAATGAAATTATGTCACCGTTTACATTCAAGTTCGTAAGATCGTTTATATAAATCAAAAACAATAAAGGTCCCAGTACAGTTCCTTGTGGAATTCCCATTTTAACGATTAATGTATTACTCAAAGCTTCATTTACCGTAACTTTTTGTGTTCTGTCTGATAAATAAGATTTAATCAATTCAATTGCTGTACCTCTAATTCCAAGATTCTCTAATTTGAGACAGAGGGTCATGTGACATACAGTATCGAAAACTTTTGCAAGATAAAAAAAAAACAGCTAAAGTTTTTTACTGTTGCCTAGATTATTATGTAATTTGCTAGGGATTGCATATATTGCATCATTAGTACCAACATTACTACGGAAACCATATTGATTATTAGATAATATTTTAAATTTGTTCAAAAAAGTTATTAGCCTTTCTTTAATATATATATATATAGAACAGCACGTTTAAGCCTGTAGGCTCATGGCTTGAGTTTGTTTCTTCCACAATTTTCTGTCTTGTGCTAATACTTCCCAGTTCTTTATTCCTGCTTGTTGTAAGTCTTCTTTAACATTTTCCCACCATGTTATCTTTGGTCGACCTCTTCTGTTACTTCCACCTACCATTGCATTGAATATTTTCTTTGTCAAATGGGTATCTTTCATCCTAGTTATGTGTCCTAACCAGCGAAGGCGGTTTTGTCTTATGATGGTGCTTATTTTGGGTTCTTTGTAGAGCTCTTCTAGTTCTTTGTTTGTCCTTTGCCTCCATTCTTCTTGTTCTTGTATTCCACCGTAAATTGATCGCAGAATTTTTCTTTCCCAAATTTCCACTTTCTCACACAAATTTTTAGTTAACACCCACGTTTCACTGGCATATAGCACCACTGGTCTTATTATCGTTTTATATATTTTAATTTTAAGCGATCGTGACGTATTTTTGCTCTTTATCACTGGTTTTAAGGAGCCCGCACATCTTGATCCAGCTGCTAAACGTTTTTCAATTTCTGGTAGTATGGACCCTGTATCGTTAACCTCCACCCCCAGATATACCGCACTTTCTGTATATTTGAAATTGTACTGACTGTTTCCCTCTCTACTTCTTATTTTAAGGTCTTGCTTTGTTTCTCGTGTTGCTTTACCAAAAACCATGTAGTTTGATTTTGTTCCGCTTATTTCTAGATCTACTTTTTTTGCTTCATTTTCCAGGTTCTTTATTAGCATTTTTAATTCTTCTTGCGTTCGTGATATCAGTATTACATCATCCGCATAAGCTAGACATTGGTACGACTGTGTTAGGATGCTGTAGTTAGTATTTATCTTACTTTTCCGTATTACATTTTCTAGGACTACGTTAAAAAGTAAAGGGGATATGGGGTCACCCTGTTTCAACCCTGTATTTGTGTTGAAGCTCCTTGATAGCTCTCCTTTGTCGCAAATACGACTTGTTGTATTGACTATCGTCATCTTTACTAGATCTATGGTTTCTTCTTTAAACTTCATTTCTTTAAGCGCTTCCAGAGCTTTATCTCTTCTAATTTTATCATACGCTTGCTTAAAATCGATTAGCAGCAAGTATAGCGTCACATTTTTGGCTTTATATTTTTCTTGTATTTGTCTTATGATAAAAATATTATCTACTGTTGATTTGCCTTTCTTGAAGCCTGCTTGATATTGGCCTATCTTCCCTTCGGCTTCCTCCTGCAACCTTCTTTTTATAGCATGAGACAGGACTTTATACATTACATTTGCAAGAGCGATAGGTCTGTAGTTCCCCATCATCTGACTATCTCCTTTTTTCTGTATGGGTCTAATGATGGTTTCATACCATTCGTCTGGCATCTTCTTTTTTTTCCAAATTTCGGTAATAAGATTATAAACTCTAGTTGTAAAACCTTTCCCAGCTTCTTTGATTAGTTCTACTTCGATGTTATCTGAGCCAGGACTCTTGCCATTTTTTATTTCATTTATGATCTCTTGTATTTCTTCCTCTGTTGGGCTTTCTGTTGTGTTTTCGACTTCATATGTTTTTTGTATAGGCTGGGCTAGATTTGGTGTCTGTTCTGCTGTTAGTATTCCTTCAAAGTGCTGCACCCACGATTCTAGTCTTTCTTTTTTATCTATACATAATTCTCCTCTCTTATTTCTTATTGCTACCGATTGTAACCTGTAGTCTTGTTTTTGTTGTCTTAAATCCTTATAAAATTTCTTAAAATTTTTGTTGTTGTGTGCAATTTCAATTTCCTCTATCTTTTTTCTTTGATTTTCGCGTTTCTTCTTTCTGCATATATCATGTGCAAAGTTTCTTGCTTTCTTGTACTGTTCTTCTCTTTCTTTCGAATAGCACTCTAGTAGTCTGAGTCTTTCTTGTCCTCTTACTTCTATTGCTTCTTTACATTCATCGTCAAACCACTCGTTTTTATATTTCTGCTTTGCCATTCCTAATCCTTTTGCACCCATTATAATAATTTCTTTTAAGGAGTCCCATTCCGGCTGAATATCTTTTTTTCTATTAGTCCTTTTTACTTTTTCTTCTATGGTTTCAGTATATTTCTTTTTCCTTTCATCATCTTTTAACATTTCTATATTCCAGCCCTTGTTTGCATTTTTTTCCTTCTTATGAGCCTGGGTATTTGTTGTCCAATCCTTGCTTTTACCAGAAAGTGGTCTGAGCTTATGTCTGCTCCTCTGCGTGTCCTTACATAGTCCACCCTTTGTGTATGTTTTTGTTCTATTAGTAGATGATCAATCTGATTGAATGTTTTTTTATCAGGGCTTTTCCAGGTAGCTTTATGAATATTTTTCCGGTTTAGAAAGGTGCTTTTTATTATCATCTGTTTTAACGCTGCAAAATTTACAAGTTTTTGCCCGTTCTTATTCGTTTTGTCATGTAGACTTTCCTTTCCTGCAATTGCGCTATTTCTTTCTTCTTTCCCGATTTTCGCATTTTGGTCACCTATTATCATTTTAAGATCAAAGTTTGGAATACTATCTATTACACTTTCCAGTTTCTCATAAAATTCATTTTTTGTCACTTCTTCTGAGTCTTCGGTGGGTGCATGTATATTTACAAGACTGATTTTCCTGTATTTGCCTTTTATTCTTAAGTAACTTATTCTTTCATTTACAGCCTTGTAGTCCATAACCATGCTAGACAGTTCTTTCTTTAAAAGGAATCATGTGCCAAAGGTGTTTGTTTTTCCTCCTCCATTAAACCATAAAAATCGTTCTATTTCCATACTCTTAATTCCTTTTATATTTGTTTCTTGTACCCCTAAGATGTCCAAATTGTATCTTTTTGCTTCATTTATTAATTGTTTTAGTTTTTCTTCTTTATTTAATCCTTGGACATTCCAAAAACCTATTACTATTTTGTTTTTGTCCTCATGTTTGCTGCTTCCGTTTGCATACTTGGTATTTTTTCTAATTCCTAAATTGTGAATCGTCTGTAACCATTTTTCTCTTTTTCTTTTGTTGGTTACTCTCAGGACGATGTGTTTTAGTTTTTCGGGGGTATATCTTTTAATAGTTTTTCCATTCCTCGATTTATAATTTAGTACATTTTTTCTTAGTTTTTCCAACTGCTTATTTAAATCATTTCTCTCCTTGTCTATTTCTTGTTCTCTTTCTTTAATACATTTTTCAATTACCTTTCCCCAAATTGCTGGTAAGTGATATAGGCCTGTAATTATTAACAATTGTTTTGTCGCCAGACTTAAATATGGGAAGAATTAAACTATTTTTAAAAACTTGAAGAAAACGGCTTGTTTGAAAACATAAATTAGTAATGTGCACCAATGGTTTTAATATAAATTGAGTTATCGCTTCAATGATATTATTGCTGATACCATCAACTCCAGCACATATCAGGTGCTACAAATCTTGAGCAAACATTACCAGTATTTTCAAATCTGCTTATGATTCTTCGAACAGTAGTGTGTGCAGGACGAGGGCTGTTGGGATATGTTGTTGCAAACCATCTACATGTTTCTTTGTAACTGTTTCCTGTGTAGACCCATTTCACTATTTGAACTTTTTCTTCCACAGCGTAAATATTCATGAGGATTTTAGTATAAATTTAAATAGGACTTGATTTGTTTCAAACCATACGTCAAGTTGAATGCCACTTAATTGTTTATTGCCATAGAAAAATAAATACGAGGTAGAGTCAAATGAAAACCTTAAAAACGTTGTTAAACAAAATTTATTGAAGCAATGTCAAAAACAAATATGTCATTTTTCGACGTAGTTCCCATTACGTTCTATGCACTTCCTCCACCATTTTGGAAGCGCTTGAATACCCGAAGAAAAAAATTATTTTGGTTGCTTGCGCAGCCACCCATGCACCGCTTGAATCACTTCATCATTGCTCTAAAATTTCTTCCCACCTAATGCTTCTTTAAGTGGACCAAAGGCATGGTAATCGTTTGGGGCGAGGTCAGGGGAATAAGGAGGCTTCAAATCTTGGATGGTTGCCACCGTTGAACGTGCTGTATGTGACCTCGCATTGTCGTGCTGCAAAAGAATGCCAGTACTCAGAAATCCGCGCCTTTTGGTTCTAATGGCAGGCTTGAGACGGTTCTTTAGGAGTTCTGAGTATGTGACACTAGTAACAGTAACCCCATTAGGCATGTAGTCCTCCAAAATTGCCCCTCTTGCATCCCACAAAAGGGTCAGCATAACCTTTCCTGCCGAGCGCTGTGTGCGAAATTTCTTGGGTTTTGGCGAAGAGGTGTGACGCCATTCTTTGCTTGCTCGTTTGGTTTCGGGTTGATGATAGTGCACCCAGGACTCATCCCCAGTCACAATCCTTGCCAGAAAGGCGTCTCATTCTGCTTCATACTGTCGCAAAAGTTCTTCACAAGCATCAACACGTCGCAGTTTCAATTCTGGAGTCAATTGCTTTGGTACCCACCTGGCTGACACTTTACGGAACTGGAGGATGTCATGCATAATGTGATGTACAGAACTATGGCTTATATTCAAAACTTCAGCGATTTCATCAAGGATAACCCGACGATTTTCTTTCACCAAGGCTTCAACTGCCGCAATCGATTCAGGCGTTACAATACGATTTGCTTGACCAGGTCGGGAAGAATCTGTTACAAAAATCACCCCGTTTTTGAACTTGTTGCTCCATTCATACACTTGCTGTAGTGACAAACATGAATTTCCATATTGTAGCTTCATTCTACGATGGATATCAATGGGTTTCACCTCTTCACTGTGCAAGAAACGAATAACAGATCGTTGCTCCTCTCTGGTGCAGTGCTCTAGCGGAGTTGCCATTTTTAAACTGTTGCTGTGTCAACATTTTCAATTGTTTCTATGATATGTCATTAGCAAGGCCTTCTACATCTCAAAAATAATATTTTTGCCAACTTGTAATGCAAAGTTCCGTTCGGTACATTTTTTAGGGCACTTTTAAGGTTTTCATTTGACTCTACCTTGTATAATAAGGTTTGTTGTTATGCTGTTTTCGTAAAAGCAGGAGCTGATCTTTGGGATAAATTAACGTTGCTCTGATTCCATGGCGCGAAACCCTGTGGACACAAGGTATAGAGTTTGTTGTTTTACTTGTGTTTAACACCTTGACTGCCAAAGCTGTATACGTGGTCAACGCGCAAGGCCGCGCTGCAGGTGAATGCACTGTGTGCAGGACGTTATTGCACGTCACGGGCGTTTGAGATTGGTCCGTGACGTAAATGTACGTCTTGGGCTTCTGACATGGGCCGTCGTGGCCTGCTAATACGTGCTTGATAGTTATATATTGACATAGTAATTATTTATCTTTTTACATTTTGGTTTGCAATACATTTTTTCTATTATATACGCTACTGGATTAATTGAAATTGCATTTTAGGAAAAAGATATTTATTTGTTTCTAGCCTCTATTTCATACAATAATGGTAATTAAAGATTTACGTAGTAGGAACAACAATGTAAAAAGGATTATAAATAAAATTAAATTCTATAAGTAGTACAAAAAAGCACCTTTGTCGAAATTTTGAAGTCTATAATATACCTTCGTGGTATAAGGGAAAGCAATCGAGACATAAAGGAGGCTGCTCTGGACATCCCGTACAGAAGTATACTGTATCCTTCCTTTTTCCTTTGGAAGTGCAATACTTGCATTTTCTTTGCACTGACTTTGTTTTTCCGGTGCACTTTGTTTTCTGGGCAAAGTGGAATATCCCCTTGCGTCTTTTCTCTGGAACTTCCCTTTGGGTTTCTTTTATTTTCTTATGCGAGAGCAAGTACTCGATTATCTTTAATCTGTACTCATATAATGGTAATTTTTCTGTGGAGTATTTGTGGTACAAGAAGAAAGAATTAATTAACATTATTTGGATCAGATGAATTCCTAGTTTCAAATTCCATCTCAAAGTTTTTCTTTCGCAGGGATAGTATGATAACATTTGGTCTATCATATCTACCCCGCTCATATACTTATTGTACTCGATGACAGACTTTGGTTTTAGTTTTTTCTGGCCTCTCTTATTTACAGCTTCTTCTTCCCCTGCATGTTCTGTGGAAATCATGAGAATTTCTCGTTTATCTCTCCACCGGTCTATATTTACTCCATTCAAACATTTTGAAACCATTTTTCCTTTACCAACTTTCTTCCGCATTAAATCTCTAGGAATGTGTTTTCGATTTTTCCTTAAAGTCCCCGTTATATACGTGTCTCTCGCTAGCAATTCCTGTGCTAATGTTATGTCACTGTAGAAATTATCTACATAAATCGCGTGTCCCTTATTTAATTTTCCCTCCAACAACTTACGAACAACTTTTGATGAATGACCTTTCCCACCTATATCTGAGTCGTTTGCACCTGTGTAGACCAAAATTTTTAAAACCAATCCATTGGGTTCACATAACATATAAAGCTTCACGCCGTATTTATGTCGCTTATTTTTAATATATTGGCGAAAAACAAGTCTTCCCCGCCAAAGTACCATAGATTCGTCTATCGCCAGATTTTTGCCAGGATTGTAAATCTCGTTCATTCGATTATTGAAATAATCTAATATGGGACGTATCTTGTATAGTCTATCATTCGGTACCGGACCTCCCTCTGCCGGATTTTCAGAAAAATGCAAAGACCTTAGAATAGACTGAAATCTGTTGCGGGACATGTGTTCCCTAAAAACGGGAATATTGAAAAGAAAATTTGTTTTCCAATAGTCTTCAATTCGCGTCATCCTGATGGTGCCTGAATGGAACAGCAACCCCAAAAACACTTTGAATTCATCAACTGTAACATCATACCAGCGCGTTTGTCGAGAAAATTCCCCCACACCCCTCAGAAAAAGTTCTTCCGCATATTTATTCGTTTGGGTTACAATTAAGTTATAAAATACCGGAGTCGCGAACATGTTAAAATATTCCGACGGTTCATTTATGTTGTTAATTTCAAGCGGAATGGGAATTCCAGTAAATGGAATGTTTCGCAATTCAGCAATGTTATCTACCATGGTAAATTCATCATCACCATCAGCATTTTCCGTGTCAGCTTGTTCCGCACCACCATTTACCGTGTCAGAACCTTCCGCGTCCGTATTTTCCTCATCAGTCTCCCAACCGTCGTCTGAATCTTCTATCCACTCTTCGTCTGAAGTTAACTCACCAGAAAATGCCAGTTCCATGCCCTCCTCTAGAGTAAGCGTTTTTTTATTCGTAAATCTAAAACCAAGTTACCTATCTATAAAAATACATAACATTTTAAAAGACTATGTCACTTGCTAATAAAACCGTAGTATATACTTATTTCATAAAACCACATGTTACAAAATTTTTGCTATAGGACATCGTTTATAAAACAAAATAGTTACCCTACATAATTTTTAGTAGGATTCAAAATTACTACACTTTATTTAAACCAGCAATTACAAAGAAAAGCATGTACACACCTTTTAGGCCGTGCGGGAGCAGGCGACGAACCCGCTTTGGAAGTGCTCGGAAGATCCATTGAGATGCGCTCCAAACGGCAACCAAACTCAGACTGAATGAAAATGGAGTCCTTACCACACGCCCCTCCAATATTACTGACGAAAAAGCAACGCCCACAAAACAGCATCAGTTTGAAGCGCCATGAGAATTGGACGTAGAAGTACGTCTTGGGCGTCTAGCGCGAGCGCCAAAAGACGTTAATTAACGTCCTGGGCACTGAACGTGTTAATAGTGTATAGGGAAATATCACAACAAAAACAGGATTCATATTCTGTACATAATAAACCCCCTTCCTCTCCACACTCAACGAATTTTTGTTAACTTTTACTTTGCTTAAAATGTGTGTGCTTTGATTTATTTGTCCAACTGTAAGATTTTTTTTTTCACATGGGTACCTGTAATTTCGTATTGTTACAGCCCAGGCAGCAAATGGAGCCGGGCAAATGCAGCCGGGAAGGCTGTCGAGTTCAGTAACTGTTGTAAGAAACACCAAAACAACGGAGAAAACAGTATTAAAGCACCCAGCTTCACTACCTCCGTCGCCTGCATCTCAGTTCAGCAGGCCGGTACACAAGCCAATTCCGCCAAAACCCCATCTCTCCGTAAGACGTTCCAATGAGGGCATCTTGGTCTCTTGGAACATGCCATACAATTTGGACAGTTACGAGGCCATTGCCAGTTACCAGTTGTATGTCTACCAAGAGACCACCTCGTCACGCAGTTCAGACACGTGGAGAATGCTGGTGGAAGTCACAGCTCTAGTGCTGCCTATGACTTGCACTCTGAAAACGTTAATTGCAGACACCAAATACCACTTTGCTGTGCGGGCTATTGACGTGCAAAAACGTATGGGACCTTTCAGTGATCCTGAACAAATAATATATTATAAGACTTAATTTAGGTGTTAAGTTAACCCTACAGTGCACAATTTTTTGTAACGGCTTAAGACATTTTTTTTTTAGTTATATAGAGGTGTATGGATTAATGGAAAAATAGTTTAACCAGATTTTCAATAAAATTAGCATTAAACCAAATAACTTACCCAAAATCTTCAAAATTTTAGCTTTTTAAATAATAATTATGAAAAATACTAATACAACAAACTATAAAAAACAGCAAAATACAGTAAACGTTCATGCACATCACCACAGCAAGAAGTGGTATTATTCCACTTTTACTGGCGGTATAGCAGTAATAGCCCTTATGAACCTCTCTTTATAGAGACGTAGCAGATCTGATACACAATGCATTTACGCAGAAATTCGATGCTGATATATAATTACTTGTGTTTAAAGAAGGTGTATCATATCTGATACATAAAGCAC
The DNA here is from genome assembly GCA_940337035.1 of Agriotes lineatus. Lineage (NCBI taxonomy): Eukaryota > Metazoa > Arthropoda > Insecta > Coleoptera > Elateridae > Agriotes > Agriotes lineatus. The sequence continues at coordinate 184,851 of CALNHX010002178.1, forward strand.
TGTAAGGTTAATGTTGACTGTAGTAATATGTATATTTTTTAGTAGAACAACTTTATTTTAGTGTATTTAATTTTGTGTTGTCATTTGTTTGTCAAATATGCTATTTTGAAGGTTATGTTCTAACAGAATTATAATTCAATTGTAGAAAACCGGAAAGCATTTTCATCATCTTTTGTAATAAAATCTTATGTTGTAGTGGTTATTTGTAATTATTAATAAAAATTTAAAATTAAGTGCATTGTAATAAATAATTGCTAAAAGTGAGGTTATGCATGTAATCATACTGAGCTGCACTATCAAGCGTTCAAAATATGAAAAGAACCTGCCGTTGCAAGAGATAGAGGCCAAGGTACTCGTTACAATGAAAGAGTTTGCATAAAAAGAACGACCTAAGCTTGCGTAAGAAAGAAATTTGAAGCTAATTTAAGAATGCCTACTTACATAATTTTTTACCCAATTTTGATGTAGTGTCTTATCTGTATCAGAGAGTCTCAAGCATTGCCTTCATCAATTGTTTGCTATGGGTAGGCTTGCCAGACGTCCCGGTTTGACCGGGACAGTCCCGGTTTTCAGACAAAATCTCGGTGTCCCGGACGGTTTACTTCACGTCCCGTCAAAAATTAAATTTGATTATAGTTCTTATAGATGACCAAAAAGTCTAAAAATAATTAACTGTGAAGAATTATTTAGGATAAATACAAGGTGGCGCACAGCCGACTGATACATTTTAAATCACTGTTGGAGTAGAAATATTTCTTTTAAAACAGCGCAACATGGATTTTATAATAACCAAAACACCAAATTTTATTTTTTAAATATTACATCAGGCAGGTGGCCGTGAAGGTAATGCTGCACGCGGTTGAATACTGAAATGCCGTTGAAAATTGCGTCTTGTCTGTGTAATGGATTTAGTCTCATAATAAAAATGAACTGCCACTGTACGATGAACTAAGGTCCGTTGCTCCATTATAATTACTAAACATTAACTTGAAAACTTACACTAACTGTTGCGAATAGCAAAATTGTGTTAGCACTGTCACTTCGACAGAAAACCAAAAACACAATGTATCAGTCGGCTTTGCGCCACCTTATACTTTGTCATTTATTTCACTGTACTGTATGAAAAGTAAAAACTGTGGAAGAGTGATGGTTTGCTAATAATATTGTCATCGTATTGTCTTTTCTCGCCGTCCCACTCTCCGGGCGAGTCCAATATTGGGCACTAAGGGGTGTAGCTTTAGCGCCAGAAGAGATTTCGCTGCACGCTACACCTCGTGTGTAATAACGTTGGACTCGACTAAGTCGGTCAGTTGGTTGTCACTCTAATCAGTAACCATTTATTCATAGCATTGTGAATAAACTACCTTCTAAAACTCTCTAAAAACCCGCCAAGGGTGTGTACTCTTGAATGCCCGCGACGCTGGGGGGCATTCCGGTGTCCCGGTTGAATATTTCAGAAATCTGGCAAGCCTAGCTATGGGGATTTTGTCTTCTCATCAGCCAATTCTTTATCATTTGGACATTTCTGTCAGAATTGCCAATAGAACCCATTGAGCAGTTAGTTCTCCCTACGGTTGATTGTGCAAGGAAGTTTCACCAGGTTAGTGCCTTTTAACAATGAGTATGTTTGTTTTACACATTTTTGAACACCGGAATGAATACCTACTTGGTGGAAATCCAATAAAAAAGTGGCGGATGGATTTGCGAAGAGTACTTATTCATGATGTTTCTGTCTCTACAAAGCAAGTTTGATGTTTCTCAATAATCCAAATTTAGGGAGGATTTTCCATCATTTTATTGTCTCTGCTATGAATATAACGTACAAATTTTTAAATGCCGAAACGAGTATTTAGTGGCATGAAAATTCGATCAGAAAAAATGTTTAGAAAGTGTTGCTTTTTATTACCATTTGAATGATATTTTCTGTTAACAATTTTTGTACACCAAAACACATTTGATATCATAGAAATTCAAATTACTCAAAATCAAAAATGATACAAATGTACTGGATCACAACTAACTAAAATATTGTAGATTGACCTTTAAAATTATGTCAGTTACTCTTAATACAGAGTGAGTATTAAGGCTTGTTCGTTTGTATTACACTTACTGCTTGGAGTAGCCGGAGCTAGAAATTATGCATTCGTTTGTCATCGAGCAAGTTCGAGGTGACGTCAGAACGCTGTTCGTTTGTGTACAATAAACAGCTCTAAAGTGTTTAGAACTGCAATATATTGCACCTAGTCTGGAGCAGGAGTAATTTTGTGTAAAAAACAGGGGTGTTGGTGACAAGATAAACATAACCTGTTTTTTCTTAGAAGACAATGGAAAGTAATATCATAATTGCCGAAGTGGCAGACGTCATAGACGGCAATTACATTTTAAATGCAGCTAGTAAGTTGTATTATTATTGTTTGTTTAAGGTACTTCAAAAGTTTAATAATTTGCAGATGGCATGAGCTATGAATTACCGTCAGGTGCGGTGGAAGTCAAAAATGGTCAACTAGTTCGCATCGAAACAAACCAGTACCTTAAATTAGTATTACCTAATGATGAGGAAAATACACAAGCGCCTGAGGACAATTATTTAGAACAGGTAAAATTTACTTCTCTGATAATCTAATGTAATAATTATAATACAACCTTATTAATCTTTTCACATACGAGCAGTTCAATACTGACGACAATGGTACTGAATATAATTTAGAAGAGAAAACTATAAATACAAAAGCAGAATGGCCTGATAAGCCCACTAAATTATTAATCGAGTTATATAGAGAGAAAAAAGAATTAGTTGAACAACGTAAAATTAAAACATTAAAGCGTATGTGGTCGATCATAAAAGATTGTATAAATAGACATGGGTACAATTATACTGCTGCACAATGTGAAAATAAGTGGAAAACCCTAGAACGAGCGTTTAAGAATAAAACCGAAAATAATACGAAAACTGGACGTGGCAGGAAAGCGTGTGCCTATGAAAGGTACTAAATTAATTTATATATATTTTCTTTAATATATAAAGTTATCTATTCTGTTACAGAGAATTGTTGGACATATTACTAGACAGAGTAAGTGTGATACCTCCTGCAGTTATGGATGCCAAAAGGGTCAAATATGGAGAGGAAATGCTTGAACAACTGGGAGTTGAAATTCCAGAATCAGAGGAGAATGCAGATACTCTCCCGTAAGTACCTATTAGTATTAAGTTGTTAATAAACTGGTTTTTTTTATCTCGTTACAACACATATTACGTCTAGCGTTTTTTCATGAGTGTTTAACATTTTGGTAACATTTTAAATAAACTAAATTCATAGTTGCCGCTGGAGCAACATTTAAAATGTTATGAAAATGTTAAACACTCATAAAAAAACGGACGTGATATGTGTTGTAACAAGATAAGAAACCACAGTGTATAATTTACCTAGCTACCTATAGTAAGCATAATCAATTGAAATTTATTTACAGCATGTATTATTTTAATACAATTTAGTGATAATGCTTTTATTTTTAAGGTTGGGCACTCCTACTTCAGAGAGTGCCTCAGAAGACATGGTACTTCCTACTACTTTATCAACATCAGGAATACGCAACACGCCACGAAGTCGTTCCGTAGCTGCAAAAGAATTAATAAATTTAAGAAAAGCTATAGAAAAAAGAACAGAAGAAAAAAAGATTGCAGATGATAGAAGATACGAGCAAAGGGAAAAGATGCTCAAACAGCTAGAAAGAAGAAATGAATTATTGGAAAAATTAATTGCACAACAGAATAAAACTTGAATTACAAAAAGGGTGTAACACTTTATTCAAAATATTATAAATGGCTAATCATTATTATAAGTTTAAAGTAAATTACATTAAATATTTTTCATGTAGTTAAATATCATTTTTTTATTTAAATATAATTGACGACATATTTCATTTCTTATCTGTGAACCTGTTTCAAAACTTCCCTAACTTGCATAGTTTCGGGGCTGGTCATCAATGGCACTTTCTTCAGCTTCAAAGATTGTGATATCATCTTTACCTGCAATGTTGTGGAGTACACAACATGCACGAATAAAATGGCATATTCTTTCATGGCCCCTTAATTTAATGTGGTATAGCTGTCGAAATCGATTCTTTAATAACCCAAAGGCATGTTCAATCGATACCCTACATGAGCTTAATTTCTTATTAAAATATTTTTGGGCAGCTGTTAAATGTCCATTATCGCGGTATGGTGTTAACAGATGATGTAGCAGTGGATATGCACTGTCTCCTAATAAGTAACAACCTGCAAGTAAAATTATTGTTTGTTTATAATAAAAAGTACAAAGGTCTACGTTTCATTTGTTGAACACTAACCATTACATAATGTTTCAAGATCTTCAAATAATGTAGAATTTCTAAATATTCTGGCATCATGCACAGAGCCTGGGTATCCAATATATATATATCAATAAAATTCAATTCTTCATCACATACACCTTGCAGTACCATTGAGTAAAAATCTTTTCTGTTAAAATAGTCAACAGTTCTTTTGCTGGGTTTGTCAATTTTGATATGAGTGCCATCATTAGCACCTACAAAACATTAGAAAAATAAGCAGGTACTTAATGTTTAGCATATATTTCTTATAATGCCTGAACACTATAATTTTATTAATGAAAAAATTGGTATGCTGCTGTAAGCCACTTACAAATAACATTTGGAAATAATACAGAGGAATATTTCCAATTTTGCAGGTGAAGTAGTCGATGGCTAAATGCTTTCGTAATGTAGATGTGGAAAGATTAGGGGCTGATGATAGTTTTTGCAAGAAAGTGTCCAAGGTTGTTTGTCTTCTTGAATTTCTTCCCTAATATTTTTATTACTTACTTATC